>CM076580.1:1767416617-1767839633 GCA_034641835.2 Pinus albicaulis | reverse complement strand
TCTCCTTTTGCATTGGCGCGGGCAGACAGTTCATCATTCGCGCCAATGGGGAAAATCCTATAAAGAGGCCGCGCCAACTGGCGCTCTGTCCCAGAGTCGCAGTTGTACCAGCCAATTTAAGGAGTGTTTTTTAATTAAAGATGGCGGAAGTTGTGTTTCAACAAACTCAGAAACCATCGCCTATCTTGAGTTGGGAGGTTTGGCTACGGGAGTTCCATGGAGGGGAAGTGGTTTGCCACCTCTCATGGAACCTTCCTTGATGATAGGGCCAATCCCACAATAATAGGGATCCCAACTCCCTCCTTCCCCATCTATAAAAGCTTGCCTATTGCCATTGCAAGCTAGTCTTGAAGTGCCTAAGCTTTGAATCTCCAAATTCCCAAGAGCCTTTGTGCTGTAAGAGCCCTCTTTCTTCCCTTAAGGCTGACTCAAGTAAGGAGAATATCTTTGAAAGAATCTAGAGAGGCTTGCCCTTTCCCTGGCGAGCTTTGCGAGACGTGAACGACTGGGGACCCTTCCGAAGGAGACCGCGGCGTCAGAACATTGGTTGTACTCTCTTTCGATTGTTTATTAATGAATGACTACCAGTTATGGTTCCACTCTGTTTTTCACTTATGTTAATAATGAGTTATATCCTTTCTGACTGATATATAGTTGCGTATTCTGGTTTTTATGCTTGTATTCGTGTTGTTTCTTGCATGTGCAAGTGTCCATTCATGGAGATCGTGGGGATCGTGATCTGCCGAGGTTGAGGAACGGGAACGCTGTCTCTTCTACGAATCATAGCACTGGACTCCAGGTAGGCCTCCATTGTTGGCTTATTTATTCGCAATTAGGAACTTGCGCTATAGCATTTGATGATTGTTGCTAGACCCCTGCCGGGCTAGTAGGGATCACCTCTGTCCGCAGAGGGGATTTACCTCCTCAACAATTAGGCGACCATACTGGGGATCATCTAGTTTTCACTGTCTCGTTTGGATTGTCTCGTTTTGATTGATTTATGATTTTCCTTGCTTGGTTAGCCTTCTGGGCTAGGTTCTTTTGCTGTTTTTTGTTTCTTGGTTTGCTTAGTTTACATTGATCTGCTTATGGAGTAGTTCTTTTTTATTTTTGGCTGAGAAACTCGACTGGCGCGCTTTTTAGCCCGACTGTCGCGCCAATTGGCACATGTTGCTTTTGTATTGCCCGCGCCAATTGCTGGATGGCGCCAGTTGCAGCCTTACAGTCGCGCCACTCCTGTAGGGTATTTGAGTTTGCTCAGTTTTGAGCTCTCTAGGTCTGGTCAGTGTTTTTCTTCTTGATTTTTCGACTACCTGAGTGTGTTGGAGTCCTGTTTGACTGGGAATTTTCCTTCGTCCTTTGGTTGTTTGCTTTTCTCCATCGATTTCACGTTTTAAGCCCTAGGGCATCTAGTGGCTTTGTGTATCGAGCCCTCCTTAGGAGTTTTGGTGTTTCATTTATCCAGTCAACTCTCTGATTGCTCCTCCGCATTCTCTTAGTAGTTGCTCACTGTTTTGTTGCGATTTTTGGGTGATTGCTCGTTTCTTCATTCAAATTTCGTTTGGTCTTGCTTTGGGCCTAGATCACACGGTCCATTAGAGCCTTTGAGTCTTTTCCTTGGTTTTGAGAGACTTTGGTCAATTTGAGATCTGATTGTTTGTGTCATTGAGTGAAATTTGTTCGTTTTGCTCTCTCAATATCGTTTCTCAAGTTGCTTCTCTTTTATTTTCAGTTTGCTTAGTGCATCTAGCTATCAAACATTGAAAATTACAAAAAAAAAAAAAATCTCTTTTGCTTTTGGTTGATTAGTGCAAATTGAAAATTTTCGATTTTACTAGTAATTAGTGATTTGAATGAAAATTTTCGTTTTCATTAGTTGCATTAGAGATATCATTGTTTGTCTTCCGATCATTTTGTTTGTGTAAAAACTCTCAACTCTTCTGTAGCTATTTTTCATCGAACGAAATGGTGTACTGTGGCATGTAGTTTTGAGACCACACATTCGTTAGGGCCTGAAAAATGGAACGTAATTGAAGATCAACTTTAAAATCTACTCAATTTACACTAAGGCAGCATTGAAATCTAATGAAACACATTTAGAGGTCTAGGCTAGAGATGTGTTCCGGCGTCTTTAAACCTAGTAGCTGTCGTTCACCTTTTGGCTTTAGACAGCGCTAGTACGGACTTGTGCTCCCCGTACCGTCGCGTATATAAAGGGAGACCCCTTTAGGTTTTCAATCCTTTATCCATAGGAAGCTGAGTCTGCCGCCCTATACCCGTGATACACCGAACACAACATTCAGGGAGATTGCCTGCACGTATGGAAAGTCCTTGGTTGATTTCTTTTTCATTATTAAAACCAAGGTGTATATTGCAGTTCACGGTTATTTGGTACACCCTTTGTGCCTAGTATTCCTGAGCAGTCATTTGGTCTTTTCTGACTCCCTAAATTTGAAAACATCACCAAGCACTTTTCCTTTCACGCTTGTGTCAAATATGAAAGAGATAGAGTCACCTTTTTATCGTTTCTCGACTCTTAAAACGTGAAACGGTGAAGTTTCTTTATTTTCACGTGGTAAAATTAATCACTCCACGACATAATACCCTCTTAGATTTTGCTTGTTGGACCGCTTGATCGCAGGTCTTGACTCTTTTTCACTGTGTGTTTATTTCTTTTTCTCTTATCGCTTTGCCACAAGCATGAACTCTAGTTTTCGCTTCATCGGGTAGTCCTTAGCACTGACAATTCATCGAGGGTTTCCCAATCCTTCAAGGAACCGCAGTTGTTCTCATTGTTTCCGAAGCCTGACGGGAGGACCGGCTTTTCCGAGCAATCCTTTGGGGGATCAAGCAGTCTGATTGGTCTCTTTTCGACTCACAGGTCAATTGAGATTAGAGCTGATTTCTCTTCTTACATCGTTCGGGATTTGTTGCCGCTGTGATTTCCTCCTAGTCCTCATTGCCATTGCGTGATCTAACTAAGAGATCAACCAGAGTGATTCGTGAGGAACCTAACGTCAGTGAAGACTCATCGCTCTTTCCACGAAGGTTATTTGTGGAGATGACTGAGCCACACATGCCAGTCAAAATTAATCCCTTTCTACTACGTGGATAGCTGCATCTTGGGTCAAATCATTTCACAAGGTTTCTATGGGAGTGTCACTTCCTTCTCCGAGCTACCAAGCCATATGCCCGGTGTCTCCCTGCATACCCGCATTGCTCCCGTCCGCCCACCGTCTGTGGCCCTCTTCTTCTTGTTGTCACAAAGATTCACAAGGAAAATAAAATAACTCCTCAAGATGTTTATCTAGCGACTGCTATAACGTGAGAACATCTTCCCGGAGTATCTATGGTCTTTGCAACAAATTTCTAACGCCGAGGTTGGACCATCCTCCCAAGATCCCAACCGCTCTTTACTTTTCGCGACTATGCCGTGATGGTAATACAATCTGTATGATTTCCCAAAATGGAGATAGATGTATATACTGTGAGATTTTACGCTCTACTCCGCCCGAGGCTTACCTCTCTATGCTCAAGGTTTACCTTTATAACTGTGCTTATAACTCGCAAGGACAAATTTTCCCAAGGCCAACTCGGTTGGACCCGGGCTATCTTTATGATCCACAGGCAGCCCATGCAAGGCTATCCGTCACAACAAGGCCACCGCATCGTCCGCAAGGACGCATTATAGCCCTTCCGGCCAACCCGCTCAGCCCACGGGACAACCAGACCGGCCTATGGTCCCTGGGGAAAATCCAAATTCTCTTTACTTATGCAACCTCGCGATCCTCGCTTGCTCTAACGCTTGCATCAGCCGACCATCCTATGGTTCCGCTTCAAAATAAACTCTAGTCGTTAAACTACCCGGCCCCGCTCCCCCACCGTGCCAAACTACCATCCGCGACAACCTGTGTGTTCCACCCTCCAGCTAACCTTGGCCCATCCGGCATAACCCGGGGCCTATCTACAATCGTGCCAAACTCTCCTACTAACCGCCACCGCTTACCGGCTAACCTGCTCATTCAAGGTAGCTCCTCTGGCCGGCCAACTCGTTCACTTAGGGGTGCCTCCGCTCATTCTATTAACTCCGCTCAAGAATTGACTCTGGCCAATGCCGTGTTCTGGGGTCATCACTGCGACTTATTCTATCAGCCCGGCAGGTTCCACTTTTCAAATAACCTACTAACTCTCGTGGTGGTTATTATCCTCATGGTCAATCTCAAATCAATTATAACAACCCCATAGGCTCTCGCATTATCCTCCTCGACCCTGGCTTACCTATACCTGGCCAGCCCAAATCCAAACGCCGCTTACACCAAAGCCGACATATAATCAAAAGGGTCCGTACCCCGTTATCAAAGCCCTACACTCTAGTTACTGCAAGATCCAAATCACCGTTATACGACCTACACCCCTACTCTGCCGACCCTACGGACAACCTGGCAAGGATATCTGGCAACTATCAGGAGTACAAGTAACGGTCTCATCTGTCCGGCATGCTCTGGCCAATCCGCCATTGCCATTCCCGGCCACCTGAGTTACTGGATGTTTCAAAGACTAAATGATCCGATTTTACATAATCCATATTACCTCCGGCTCGCAATTAAGATACTGTGTGATTGCCCCAAGTTTGAGGGAAAGCCGGGAGAGGGACCCTGTGCGCATGTGATGACGTATCATCTTTGGTACCGTCTAACTCTGCTGACGATTCGATTCGCCCATGCCTCTTCCAACGTACTTTAACCGGAGCCGCTCGCTAAGTGGTACATAGTGAAAGACCGCGGCATTTTCCAAGATTTCAATTCTTTAGCCATGGCTTCCTCACACACCCGCTACCGGTTCAAGAGGAAGCCGGACGCACCTCCGACTCGGGCAGATAAAGCCACTCACATGTCCGATGACATTCATGAGTGCGGCGCCCGTCAGATCGATCAAGTTTCACATACCTCGATTAGATACTAACCTACCTGGGTTTACACCTCCTTTGTGAATAAAACGCTTCGTGATATTGCGATGGGAGCGTGTGTGACAGAGGAACAGCTTACGCTGCCCAATATCCGGATCTTGTATAATTCTCAAATCCGACACGCTTTATGATATATCTTTTTCGATGCCCCCGCGTCCGAACTCCTAAGGCTCCGCCTACCGGGGCGGGATGGTGTCACTGTCTGTTTCGAATTCAAGAAATCTTCGAATGGGAAGCAGGTCTAATTCTTCCAACAATGCCCCCGGCTTAATCCGCCTCCCGTCCGATTTCCGTAAAACCACCTTTAAGTGAATGCTGCCCAGCCAATCCAGAAAACTTCAAAAGGGAAAAGAAGGCAGCAAACGCAACTGATGCCCCAAAGCTGCATCTAAATTCCACCGAGGATGGCTCTACAAACCGGCACCTTTGCCTCATTTGTGAAGGGGACCATTATACTAAGGATTTTCCACGACTTATCCGAGGTTGAGTCAACTTCTCAAGGGCCCTAAAGGGACTCCTACGGCTCTAAAGAGCTTATCTCCGTCTGTAAAGAATTTAATCTGCATGGTCAGAACAACCGTCACGATTCGCACCATTTGGGTCCCAAGTTTCATGATGAAGAGTGTTGCACCTATCTCTGCTGCTACGCGTTCGAAGGATTACAATGAATCGCTTAAGAAAATTCTGGAAGGCAGCTAGCGATGACCGCCCCCGCTCTCGTCTGTTCCTGAATCGAGAAGCTCATTCTCAACCTCCGCTGTGAAACCATCTTCTAAAGGTTCCTTCAAGATCTTCTTATAATCCGAATGTCGCTGTTTCAACATTACAAAGATTGTTGAGGATTTGGCATGTGCGCCGTCCGTTTGGTGTCTCAAGGCGAGTTCTTCAAAGTTACTGCAACGAAGGCTTTATTTCGCTTCACGACGGGGGTATCGATCCCGCCACAGTCTTCACCTTCGATTTGTGAGAATTTCACTCCCTGGCCTACATCAAATCGCTCTTGTTATCTTAAGCCGGGATTAACGGCCTACATTCAGGGTCATTGTGGATGAAGGTGCCTTACTTGCGTTTATGCTCCGCTTACTCGGAAGGCCATCGGCTCTCCAAACTCTTTGTCATCTCCCAATGCCCTAGAGGCATTTGATGGTTCGGAATATAAACCCTTGGGTGTTCTCGAGAGTCAGCCATCATGACATGTGAAGATCACAATCGTGGAAGTAGAAGTAGCCGACGCCAGCTCAACTACACATAATTCTCTTGGCCGCAATTGACCATGGCCATGCTCAAGGTGGCCGTCCCAATCGGGGCCTTTCAATTTGTTCCCCACGAGGGAAAAATTGTCACCGTGGATCGGGATGGTCATTTTCACTTACCCTCGAGAACAACGTACATAATGCGGATCAGACTCAAATCCCCTGACAGCTGTGGGACTGTCTCTTCAAAGACCCTGGCCCTCATGGCATTTTTCTCCAAGACCGCCACCGTACACCACTAAGTCAACATGATGTCCAGTCCGATGACCCTGCTTCATTCCTACGCTTGAGCAGGTGGGGTTTGAGCTTGGAGAATCATGCCCTTGACCTGCAGAGAGGATCGCCTTACCGTGGAAATTGTTGCCGCATCCGGACCCTCCACCTCCTCAAAGATGCTCCTCTCTGCATGGCTCAACGCCTACTCAATCCCCCGGCTTGGTCGACGGGATTCACCCGATCCCCAAAGAGACTTTCCCTTCCGATGAGGCCATCATTGAAACTATGTCTTGAGGAGCCGTCTTGGGGCGATGGACATCATCGTCTTCTTTATGCCTAGTTTGTGGGGCAATGTGGATCGATCAGTTCTGAAAATGCTATGCTTCTCAGTTCCTACCCTCCTCTCAAACAATCTATCTTGACGCACGAGGTTTTTTCGAAGGTAACTGAGTAACATCACTCAAACCATCCCGATCGTCATTACTCCCCGTTAAAAACCGGGATCGTTGAGAATATTCACGTGGGAGTGACTTACTTTCCGATGAGATTCAAGTCTATAATCGAGCTTTAAAGAATTCAGAGATGTCTGGCCGTCCTACGAGGAAATGCCGGGATTGATCCCAGATCAGAAGTATGAGGATTCAACCTATCCAGTGCGGTTCGTGCGCCCAACACTTACTTCCCATGCATCCTGAAAGCCGCGCATCAAGGCGTAAGTTGAAAACTTCAACGTTTTGTTTATCCCATCCCCTTACAATGGGTTTCTAACATTGTCCCCGTCGATAAAAGGTGGTACGATTAGAGTCCGTGTTGATTATCGCGATGACACCTGGCCGCCCCAAGGATATTATCCCACTCCGTCTGATAGACCGTAGACCACATTGATGAATTGGGGCTGGAGCAGATTTACTCCTTGATGGAGGTTTCTGCATAATCAGACTACTATTGCACTGAGATCACATACATCTACATTCATCTCGTCCGTAAGTACATTCGCTTACAAAGCTCTCGCTTAGTTTGAAGAATGTCGGGATTACCTTTTCACAGGTATGTCCTATGCTTTTCATGACATTCGCCATCTTTCCACCTTTATCCGGACGCACTTTCCACTTATCTCATTAAGCGGGAGGACTATCCAGCATCTTTCATGTGATCTTTCTTTCGTTGTAGGAGCTACACATTAGGCTTAATCCTCATAAATGCTGCCGCGTGATTTCCCGCTCGCTTAGGATTCATAGTCTCAACACGGACTCGCTCTCTGCCCTTTAAAGGTCGAGGCCATCATAAATCTCCCATCACCCTCCTCCCTATATCAAGCATAGAGTCCGGTAGTTGGTGTTTAACTTTCTTCTGGCCATGATCCCACTATGTCGAGGTGGCCAAAGGATTCACCGTTTATTAAAGCTGCACATTCCCTTCCACCTGGACGAATCTCTTAGCAACTTGAGAAGTCAAGACGCTGTTTGTCAATGTTCGCTGTTTCGTCTCCCTCCGGATCTACCACCGCGACAATTTTATATCGCTCCGGCTACGATTTAGCACCATAGCCCATGGTTCAAGTAGATGACGGCTGACTAGAATGAACATGTTGTTTATTGCATCGTTAATGAACCTTCGATCCTTTTAAACGCCATATGCTCATGTCGAGAAGTTGGTGCATTAGTAGCAAGACATCGCCAAGTAATACTTTCGCCATTACATCCTTTTGTTGCATGATAATGTTGGTTAGACTGCGAACTTATGATCGAGTATCTTCCCATTAAATTACTATGGGGCAAGTATCTAAATGGATTGTTGACTTGCAGGAGTTTGACTTCTAGAGTTCACTACCGCTAAGTCAACTAAATCACTGGTTTCAAGGATCTGGCAGTTTCCTGCTGCACGTTTCCTCCTCATCAAGATCATATACCGTGACGTAAACGCTTTTCCTCATCGGCATCGCGGACTTCGGTAATTTGACATAATAGTAGTATCTTCGCACTTCGACATTGTCCGAGTTGGATAAAGCCGCCTACTACGGATTCCGTGATCAAATTCCAACTCTCCTACCATATAGTAGGAGATACCTTATACCGCAGATTGAAGTAGATTCGGTGGTTCTGGCTGAGCGCTCAACCTTGAAGAGGTCAAAAGGTCCTAAATGACCGCCATAATGCTGGCTACTATGTGACATATGTCTAGGTATGCTGACGCCTTAAGACTGGGCAAGCAACATTTCGCCTATATTCAAAGATCAAATATGCAAATTCAGAATGTCATAAGCGATATTTCAGCTGCTAAAGATGCGCTACACAAGCCTCTACTTTGCACTCGTTATTACCGCCTACTTTGCTAAATGGTGCGTGGATTTTATGACGTAGAATCCTCGCCTGGCCGGGGTATGTTAGATATAATTGTCGCCCGCCGACTATCTACTGGTGGCCGAGGGGCGATGTCGGTTTAATTAGCTGTTGATGGAAAACGGCCGCCTAATTTATATTCAACCACGTTATTAATCTGGCCGGTTCCTGCCATCGCCACGACCACGGTGACGATTTCAGGATTATATGCGATGGCGATGTTGACTTCAAAGTTGGGCTTTGGCGCTAATGACAAACTCAACAATTATTACCCTGGCGTTTAATGGTTAGGTTGAAGCGCGGAACAAGGTCAATACTATGCTTAGAACGGCTGGTATTCACAAATCCAATTGGCATCTCCAATCGCTCTCACTGGGCATGATCAACATCCGCGAAGAGTGCGAATCAGGTTCACACCATTTCAATTGGTAAAAAATCTTGTCCGAAGCAACTTTCCGGGTTGAATGTGAGATTCCTTCTTTGAAATTAGCTGAACTTACCCACACTACGAGGAAGAACGGCCAGATTCAGAACGCTAGATGAAACCCGTCCGTCAGCTTTGGTTATTGAAGAATAAAAGAAGAGGGTCAAAACTCATTTTGATCAATCAAGCTCGCCTTATCGAAGGAGACCTCGTCTCTCCCGTATCAGACAAGCACATGACAAGCTTGGAGCCGGTAAGTTCCAAGTGTACTTATGTGGCATGGGCCCTATATAAAAACGCTGCTTTGAAACAGGCTTATGAGCTTAGATTATGAAGGAGTTCACAGCGCATCTGTAAATGTAATAGACTCTCAAAAATTACTATGCCTCAAGTGATTGGGTGGTGTGTACATAGGTGTGTGCTTTTCATTTGTGTGCATATATAGGGTGTGCCGAAACATATTTCATGGATCTAGTCTTCAAGTTAAAGGTGATGTCTATTCATCCATTTGTTGCTCTCGCTTGATGGTGCCTCCCGCAGCACTGTGAATCTGCTTTCGGGCTGTACTGGGTAATCTATGATCCCGCCGTGAGTTGGTCAACCTACAAGGAGGTGTCTAGGACGTGATTAATAACAACATCATAATATAGTAAGCCAGAGCAGAATTCATTAACCAGGCAAAGAACCTGTATCCGGTGAATTGGTTTGTGTATCTAGATTCACAACTTCTAGGTGTTGCTAACCGAACAGACACTATTCGGTAAGAAACCCGCTCCCATTTTACGTCTCAGATTCATGATTCAATTACTCGGAAAGGAATTTGACTACATTACATATCAACATATACCTCGTGCATTTGAATACAGATAAAGAGGGCAAATTTGGTATTAGACAGACATTTGCGCAATTTGTGAATCATCATCACATGTAAAGAAAGATCCATCCGTAAATAGATATGCATATATATATAGATATCGAAATGTTTACATAGAGAGTGTGTCATGCTAAAGTCAAATATACATAATCGTCTAAGTACATCCGTGAGACGATATGTCTCTCAAAATATGTGTGGTATATCCCTATGAGCTAATCCGCATGGTGCTCATGATAACATGTAACTGCACACACTAAGCGTCTTCAGATTCTAATGGATCCGACTAACTCCCACCGTATGACTGTACGCCATCGTACATCCGCCACGAGCATAAGCCGGGATCCTCTGCACGCCCCTCGAGATTCGGATCAAATCCTCCCTCTCGTGCCCTCTCCCGAGGATCGTGGGCGAGAAGAGTCCTCCGCGCAATTGAGACATCCCGGCTGGTCTCTAGACCCACACATCCGCATACATATATAAAATGTGTTTAGACGAATGTACAACAAAAAACATAAAACATAAAAAAATAAAAAACATGAGGTCTTACTCCAACTCCTCGTCCTTACTATATCTCCTTCTCGAAGTGGGAGATCCGTCTCCGTGAAGCGGCCTTCCCGGTGATATGGCCGCTCCTCCACTACAATCAATCAAGGGGCCAGAATTCACTTGTACCTCGGCCTAGATTGTCCGCCTTCTCCCAAACTCGGGCATTAGTGTGCCGCCAGCCGAGCCATTCTGGTCGTGGAATCTGGCCAGCACAGGTCTCCTCGGCCTCGAAGATTGGTGTGCCGTCTGCACGAACGATACTAGGATGGAACCATAGCCAACCGTTTCATTTTTTTAGCTTGTTTGCATTTTGTGAGCCGCTTCCTTTCATGTTTATTATTACCGGCCAGAGTCTGGCCAAACAATATGGGACCTGCGATTCTGAGGCCGAAGGAGTCACCAGGCTCCCTGCGGTGCCCGCGATCCGCAGCCCTCGCGTGATGGTATGTAGGACAAGTCTCACGCCGTGTCGGGATGGTGTGGATATCCACCTTTTTCTCCCCGATCCCATTTGTTTTGGCACACTCGTGCCATCACTTCTCCATCTTCGCTGCCTGGTCTCAGCTTCCTGGCCAGATGGTACCTGGACTCTCTGCGAGACAAATGGCGATGAAATACACATCGGAGAGACTCCTGGGCCCACACACTGGCCCGCAACTTGCTAATTTGTTCCCGTTCGTCCCAAATACTCGATCGGAGCACGGAGGAGCTCTAAGCAAGCTCGAAATCGTGGTGTAGGAAGAACTTTATCTACGCTTCTCGAGGGCATTCATGCAGTTTCACTTTCTATGGCCTGCTCATCTCCTTCTCCACGTTCTCTTTCTTTCCACTAATCACCATTTTGTTGATTTCAAGGCCCACATGGTCATAACCTTAATTAGACTGTAGGCTTCTACCATTTAAAATGATTAAATTGAATTTCTAATGAAATTTGTCTTGCACACAGCTACTGTTTTAGGAACACAAGGCCGTGTGGCGCGAGACCTTTGTGATAGAAAATGACACAGCTGGTCCGTGCCCGATACCCGCGCTAATGAGCATGTACTCTAGGCCCAAAAGTTGCCACAGAGTTCGATACATGAGGGAAAACTATCAAAAATGATTGAAATGAAGTATAGAGAAGCGCTCAATTGTGAAAGGATGAGAATCAATGTATCAACCGGATTCACAATCGCCATGAGAAGTTTGCACTCCAAAATGGACCATCGGGCTGCGACCAAGGTAACTAAGAATGTAATTTTGTTTTTACCATTTTGCATATTTATAACTTTTTCGACATAGATGTATTTTAAAGTTATTTTTATCAAATATTTTAATATGTTGGTGTCGTAAAATAAGTTTTAATGCTTGTTTGGTATGTTAAAGTAGGTTTTTTTGCGACTTTAACTGCGGGAAACGAGTTGTATTTCATACTTTTTCTGACTCTGGGAATACACGGAAAGTCACTTTGAGTCATCTTTCAGCCTTTTCTCGGATTTCCTCTAAACGCGGAAAGATTGCCGAGGTCTTTGTCGCTTTCGATTCGTTGTGCTGACACGACCGACATCAATTCCAAGATAATGCTACCCTTTTTTCACCGGGATAGATTGATTACTTAAAAAATAACAATTCTAGCCTATCGCTAATTTGAGGGTTTCGATATTATTTTCACTTTTCGATCTCGAGGAACTATTTACTTAAAGGACTTGTATTTATTTCTTCTCAATACTTTTCAAACTCTCTAAACATGAAAAGATCACGAAGTCTTCCTCTTGTCGTGACTCCATTAAAACTGATGATTATCAGATCCAAATAAAATGACGCTCCGAAGCCCTTCCTAGACTCATTAAATGCACTAGGATGGATTCACCAAGGGAAGTACTTGGCATAAAGCATATGCTATCCCCTTCAATCTTGTTATAAAAAATAATTCGGGGTAATTACTAAATGGTGGGGAAAAATGCAACCATCATCGCTTAAGTCGTTCTGCAAAAGATAAGTCGCTTGAACATGGCACTTGTTTGCATTCGTGTTGGGTTGGGGACATTCATCTCGCTTTTTTCACTTGCCTCCGTGTTTTGATAACTTTTGACCTCTCCTCCGCCATTGCCTTCGTCACCATGACTTGATCCGCTTGGATGTCAAATATGTCACAAAACTACTATTTGTGCCGTTATGTGGCCCAAGAGAAGTACGTTTAATATCAATCTTCTCTCGATTCTCATAATTTATCCGATTCACAACAAAAACATCATGTTCCTCCGCTCTACGTCGATGATGTAAACATTATGGCCCACCTTCTGAATCGTCACTTCACGGACTAGCCATTATCCCGTGAAGCTGATCTAGAGACTCATGGTACCTTGGAGCCCGTATTCAATACTGGCGTTCAGCGATTCGACGCGGGGGTTTTCATCATTGGCCTCCGACAGAGTGATTCTATGGGTACTGATGCCACTTCATTGATTCAATAATAATCAGAGATTGTACTGTGAGTAATTGAGGGGCCATTTTCATTATTGGTGGTCTCGCCTGGTGCACAATCCTGTCATTACCGGCAATCGACGATGTTATCAGACAGCCAATTTTCACTTGCTACATCGCGACATGTTTGAACTTGTACTTTATTTGGTCGAGATGGAGCCGCTAAGACTGATTGTAGTTCAAAGGTAATCCAGTCAAGGGCCGTGGATTATTATCATTATGTACATGAATCAATTATCAGATGGCCGCTTAATTGTTGCCTGAGTCTATTTATTTGATCTCGATGGTCAGCGCTCTATACTCGATCCGATTTTCAGTAAAATTTATTTTGATGGCTGCTACCATACTGCATATGCATCATGTACTTGAGATATCGCTGTATTTTTCTACGCAGTAAGCCTGATCAGCGAGTTTTCGACGACGTTTTAAAGCATTTCACCCTCTCTCGCCTCATACTTTAGGGGGAATCGCTACACAAGAATTTGTCACCGCCCCTACCATTCCCCGTCCCGCACAATGGAGGACCCATTTCTTGTGACTTGTAAACAATGTCATGCCTTGAAACCATGACAATGAGCCTCTAAAAATGAGCCTAATTGCCCTAAAGACTTCCTTGCAAAAACCATGAAAAAAACATTCCTTTGGCCAGCAGTGCATGCTTCATCACTTACGCCAATGGGGAAAATCCTACAAAGAGGCCGTGCTAACCTGGCGCTCTGTCCTGCAGTTGCAATGCCAGCTTTGCCCAATTTAAGGAGTGTTTTTTTGAATAAATATGCATGAAGGTTTCAACAAACTCAAACCATTGCCTATCTTGAGTTGAGGTTTGCCACAGGAGTTCAATGGAGGGGAAGTGGTTTCACCCTCATGGAACTCTGATGATAGGCCAATCCCACAATAATAGGGATCCCAACCTCCCTTCCCATCTATGTGCTTTCCTATTGCCATTGCAAGCTAGTCTTGAAGTGCCTGCTTGAATCTCCAAATTCCCAAGAGCCTTTGTGTCAGTAGAGCCCTTTTCTTTCCTTTGGTACGACTCAAGTAAGGAGACTATCTCGAGAGACTCTAGAGAGGCTTGTCTCTTTCCCTGGGCGAGTTTCTATGGTGATGTGAACGATCGGGGACCCTTCCGAAGGAGACTGCGTTAGAACATTGGCTGTACTTCTTCGATTTGCTTATTAATGAATGAATGAATTTTGCTATGGTTCCACTCTGTTTTTCACTTATGTTAATAATGAGTTATATCCTTTCTGACCGGGATATATAGTTGCGTATTCTGATTTTATGCTTGTATTCGTGTTGTTTCTTTGCATGTGTTGTGTGTCCATTCACTGAGATCGGGGATCGTGGACCGTCAAGGCCGGAGGAACTGAACGCTCGTCTCTACGAATCATAGCATCGGGATTCCGTGTGCTTCCATTGTTATTATTTATTCGCAATTAGAACTGCGCCGTAGCATTTGATGATTGTTGCTAGACTCGGCTTGTAGGACGCTTCTCGTCACAGAGGGGATTTACCTCCTCAACACATTGGTCCTATGTCGCCTCTATGTCTGTCATAGTGTCATGTTTTGTCAGCCCTTAGCTCCCTCTCTATGCTCTTAAAAATCTTCAGGGGTAGTCCTTTTGGGATGACATGTCCTAGCTGGATCTACTATTACCATGAACCAATCAATGCCACCTAGATGAGTTGTACTCCTATGTCGCCTGGTGCCTAGCCCAACCTAAGGTGGTCCTTTGCCTACTACACCTAAAACTTTATGAGGGCAATCCATTTTGGATTGAAGCCTCCAAAAGATGACGCCATGCTTAGTCAATGAAACTTGGCTGCATTTGAGGTAGACACTGTCACTGATTTGGCCACCTAGGTACTTGAAAATGGGAATCTTCCCGCCACGTGTCCTATGTTCCATACTACGTCATGTTAATGTTATCCCCGGCTTGCGGCCATCCTATGCACCTTCTAATGCATGCCTTTGAACCTTCCGGGAAAACTCCGTCGTGATCATGTGGCACAAAAGGGGACCACCTCTTGCAGATTACGCCCAACCACTCCCTATGCCGCCTTAATTAAGCAGGTGAGGTCTGCAAGAAGCTCGCCGTTTAGTCCACCCGAGACTTAGATATTATGTGCCCTTTGAACTCTTTGGGATAGACTCCACTGGATGAGTTGTGAAGTGACCTCCATCACACAAAAATGCTTACATCACTCCTCTTATCTAGCCACGTTTCTAGATCATTCATTTAGACACTCCCGCTATGAGTCTTACCACATTTGGCAACACCGCCTAAAATAAATTGGCTCCAGCTAGTTACTCCACCAACTTATCTCAACAAATTTTGACTTCGGAGTGGCACTCCGCCTTGACTAACCATAACTTATAATCCAAGAGCCATTGGAAAGTCGGTTTCCGAGCACTATCCAACTTCATGCCACTTATAGGAGCATCCGAGCCGGCCATCTAGGGCATAAACTTCTTCAAAGCATGTGATAGAAAACCATCATAGCTATAAGATTCTTATAACTTTGCATATCCCGAAACTATGATGGTTCTACCAAATACTATGACAACCATGGGACTCCCTGCTTCTGACACAACCAGCGCACATCAATGCTAGTTTTTTGTCATCAATGCTAGCCTAGTTTCATCGCTTAAGTTAACTTGGCTGACATCAATGCCAACACATCGAGATGCCACCAACCATCGACAATGCTAACTTTCTAACAATATCCCCCCTTGGAATTAATGGAAACACACACTTCTCCACTAATGTCCAACTTTTATGCTACATCCTTCAAACACAATGGATGAAATTTGAGATTTCTTTTCTCTCTATATGAGCCACCAATGGGTTTTCTCTCCCTTGCATGGGCCATCACAACTTATTCTCCGAGATCAACTAAGGAAGGGATACAGCTACCTCTTCTCCCTTCAATTACTAATCGAGGGTCAAGGTGCTGATATGCAACTTTCCATGGGCTTCTCTCAAGGGATGAAATGACCTAACCCAACTACACCATCATGGAAAAAGACACCGCAACACTCAAGCATTATCAAAATATGTCCTGTGTATTCTTGTAGTTGTTTTTGCTCCAGAGCTTAATATTTGTGATATGTCTCTCTTTGAACACATATATTTCCTTTTCTTTGAATGCTTCTATTTTTGGACCTAATGGTTGATGGTCAAATTGTTTTGTGTGAATGTATCTTTTGTACCAATTAAAACAAAATTAATACCGATAAAAAATATGTATGGTAATGTTATATGTAAATGTCAACCATTAATGATAATAAGATTAATTTATTATTATCAAGTCCAAATTCATTTAATAATCGTACTATTATTCTTGAGCATCCCTATTGAATCAAATACTCTACTCCCCGATATCATGCTACTCCAAATAGGAATTTTGCTTAATCAATACTAATGAAATTAAAGAGTTGATACAAATTGGACAATGTACCAAGAAACTCTTATAACTCCTAAAAAAGAAATTTGCGCCATAATAAAAGCTATTCAATTCAACTCATGGCTACCAATCATTACTGTGATACCAATCGACAACTAATGGTTCATGTTCAAGGAATCAATTAAAACAAAATCCATCAGAACAAAAATAAAGATGTGCTTTTATGAATTGGTAAATTCATTAACCGTTTCTCTTTTGTTTTACAGATTTCATATCTTACCCCAAGATTTATATGTAAATTTCAAAAATCATGACCAAGTCCCAACCTATGTAGCACTTATGTGGATATGAAAGCGTAGGAATTGAATTTTGTGGCTTTTAGGATAATAATGGAGTGAATATATAACATTCGACCGTGAATTGAATTCAAACATGAATTGAGCATGATCCACTACTTTTAATGTCTCCACTTACCAATTGGATGCATCATCATAGTGGTTGCTCAAGAAAGTGCCTTGAAAATAAACTAGATGTATACTAAAATTGACTGGGAGATGAGTATCCAATAGTAAGATAAAGACGAAATGTAAGTGAGCTACATGTGATGCACTTCATTAGTTAGGAGATTGTCGTGGAGGCAAAAGAGGTCTAACTATACATGTGAGGATATATGTCCAATGAAGACAATAATGATAAGATTCATGTGTCTACATCATGAAGAATATTATCCAAAAGTCATAAAGTCATCTTGAGAAATGAATGTCAGGTTTTGATGAAATTTTAATTAAAAATGCATCCAAGTTCTCGAATACCCAGGCACATGAAACCTAACCTCAAGATACAAAATATCCAAAGAGGACCTACGTGAACATACTGATGGGTCAGATTGTCAAATAATGGGTGAATTGACCAAAGGCCAATAAGATTACATTAGTATGATATTTCATTGATCCGAGAAATTGTCTCAATATTAAGGAAATGGAAATCTCTGTGAAGAAAATCTCATATTGTATGTAAAAACTAAATTTTTGAGAAAGGAATTTGAGATCAATAAATATGAGTGAGGGATGAATCAAAAATCTTGGAACTATCAAATCAAATCATTATACGAGACTTTAGATCATGAGACCCAAGCTAAGACATGAAGTAATATTTGCTAATTAAGCGTAATGGGCATGACAATCGAGGAAAAAGACCACATGTGCATTCGGCTAGAAATATCAAAATGTATTTAAAAATGATTTCGATAAAATGTTTTTCAAGGTTCGAGGTATTTAGTTCTAGATAATAACTTTCATGGCGTATTATAAAATAATTCTGATATAATATGGATCCGAGAGTCCGATAAGCCCTAAATTTTGAAGTCTCGAAGGAAATAATATCGAAAGAATTATTTTAATCATGAGACGAGAAGCACTGTGTCCTAGACAGATTTAGGGTAAGAGGCTCTAAATCATTCTAAGAAGGAAATGTGATTGAAGTTGATGTAAGATAAATGAGTGTAGTGCAAAGGATTAACTCAACTAACAACTATAATATTTAGAACATGCAAAGGTAGAAGACATGGAAAAGAGTATTTGTCAGCAAGATTTTGTGATTTTCCGCTAGAAGAAGAGGAATACAGTAGCCCAATATCTCCATTTCAAATGTGATTTAGAAGAAATGAAATAGAACAGCAACAATATAAATAGCAAGACTGATACAAATACTTCCCTAAACATAAAGGTGGATCTGAAGGGTTGACCGAAGCCGCTTTACCTAAATCTAAGTGAATTCAATTGTAAAAATCCAAGCCCCTAAATCAATCAATGAAGAAATGCCTAAAAGAAGTAAATATAAATAAGAAATAAACTAATGAAAAAGAAATTAACAACAAAATGAAGATGCACATGTCTATGTATATATAAGCATTTGGATGATAAATTTTACCTTATAGATCTATATTGTCGCCAATTTTAATCTAATTAGATCTTGGTTCCTTCTATTAGTCTTGTCTTGTGTCTTCCTCTCATATTCTCATGATGTAATCACTCCATTGAATTTTCTTGTTTACCCCGCATTAAATTGGTTGTTATAGTAATCATTATAACTTATATAAATTATCACATTAAATAAATATTTGAATTTCTAATCTTAAATTATTTTTTTTGCATAAGAAATATTCTAACTATAAATTATAATTTTCATTATAATAATTCATTACATAATTATAAAACAAATATTAAAAAAACAAATCAAATAAAATATCATTAATTAAAAATAAACATAACAATTAAATTATAAATTAAATAAATATGAATTAAATATAAACAAATTAATCGAATTAAAATATAATTTAAATTAAACATGTAAATTAAAATAATTAATAAATGATAATTAAAAGGTTAACACATGTTAATTAAAAAATATTAAACAAATTCCCGATTAAATTAATTAATAAACAAAACAAAATAAAAATTAAACATAAATATTAATAAATAACATACATAAGATTTTATGATTTAAATATTAAGTGTCAAGCAGAGGACCAAACTCATTTGCAACGATATCATATATATCAAGTACCCCAACTAACTCAAATTATCTTATCCTAAGAAAAAAGAATAATCAAAACTCACTGAATGACATTAAACCTGTTCCACCGAACTAATTGTGAGAGTTGATTCATAATCTGTTTTCGTTTTCTAACCAATGAATTGTTAAAAATAAACTTTCACCTTAGGAGAAGATATAAACTTTTCTAAGAGGACATGATTTTTACTTTGTTGTTTTCTTCTGAGACCGAAAAGCGGGGTGTTATTGTTAGGTGGCTTTACATCTTACATTCGGTAACCTATCCTTTAAACTATCCATGGCACTAATCCTGGCCTTGATAAAAGGTGAACTCTGAAGGCTTATATATATAGGAATTGATCGTGAACGGTACAAATTATTAACTTGAGTTTCATGTAAAATTTTAGCTAAAACTAACTACACGCCTGGAGCTGTTTTAGTCAAAAGTATAAAATGTTAATATTTCAACTAATCAAACCACTAACTTTCCATTTAGGAATTTATTTTATAATTTAATTTTCTTAATTATTATTTCACCCCAAATAATTAAATTTAAGGAAATATATTAAATTTTAATAAATTTAAAAATTCAAAATTAAAAAAAAAAACACTATTCAAATTAAAAGGAAAAAAAAAGAAAAAATAATTAAAAATAAAAAATAAAAATAAAATACAATGAAAATATTAAATTTAAAACAATATATATTAAAAAAACAAATAAACTATAAAAAATAGATTAAATTTAAATTATAAAATATAAAATATATATATGAACTTAAATTAAAATAGATATATATATCAAATTTTATTAAATTAAAAAAAAAGGTTAATATTAAAATAACAAATTAAATTTAAAAACAAAAATATTAAATTTTAATAAATAAATGAATAAACAAATAAATTTTGAAAGAAAAAATAAATTTTAAAT
The DNA here is from genome assembly GCA_034641835.2 of Pinus albicaulis. Taxonomy (NCBI): domain Eukaryota; kingdom Viridiplantae; phylum Streptophyta; class Pinopsida; order Pinales; family Pinaceae; genus Pinus; species Pinus albicaulis. Next base: position 1,767,819,660 of record CM076580.1, on the reverse strand, counting down.
ATAAAAGAAAAAAAAATATTGTTAAACGAAAAACTTTAAAAACTTTAAAAATAATTAAAAATGGAAAATTGAAAAAAAGAAAAAGAAAATATTAAATAAAAAGAAAATTTAAAAAAAACAAAATTTAAAAAAATTAAGTTTCATTAAAAAAAAAAATCTAATTTTAAATACACAATTTTAATTGAAATAAAAAAATATAAAAATTTTATGTAATTAACAAAAAAAAATAATAAAAAAGTAAAACATTTAAAAAAAATATTAAATCCAAATAAATTAAAAAAATATATATAAAATTTATTGAATTTTATAAAATTATATTAAAAAACTAAGTTAATAACAAAGAAAAATTATGAAATTTAAAAAAAAAAAAATCAATTAAATAAAAAAATTTGGCAAAATTTAATAAAAAATTATTAACAAAAAAAAAATAATAATAAATTTAAAACAAAAAAATAATAAAATTAAAAAAAATTAAAACAAAAGCTAATTTATTTTAAATAATTAAAAAAAAAATTAATATTTTGAAATTTAAAAAAAATAAAAAAAAAAATTAGTATTTTGAAATTTAAAAAAAATTAAAAAAAATAAAAAATAAAAACAAAAAATCAATTAAAAATCAAAAAATAAAAAAAAATCAATTAAAAATAAAAAAATAAAAAAAAATCAATCGGCCCGCCTGCCGGGCGGCGCCATGGGGGCGGCTGGGCCGCCCGGCGGGCAGGCCGATTGATTTTTTTTTTAAATATTTTATTTTTAATTGATTTTATTTTTATTTTTTATTTTTTATTTTTTTTTTAATTTCAAAAAATAAATTTTTTTGTCAAAAAAATAATTTTTTTTTCAAAAAATTAATTTCTTTTTAATTTAATATTTTTATTTAAAATAAAATTCGTTTTTTTTTTTTTTAATATATATACACATCTAATTTTAATTTGATTTTATTTTTATTTTTTATTTTTTATTTAATTTTTTATATTTTTATTTTAATTTGATTTTTTTTTTTTAAATTGAATTTCAAAAAATTTAAAATTATTTTTTTAATTCAATTTGTTTAATTTTTTTTATATTTAATATTATAGAATAATTATTTTTTTAAATTTAAAATTTAAAATTTATTTATTAAATTTTTTAAATTTTAATTTAATTTAATTGTTTTTCTTAATTTTTTCGTTTATTTAGTTTTTCATTTTTAAAATCTATAAATGGTTTCATTAAAATAAAAAAAAACACTAAATTTATGTATATTTGTTTTTTAAATATTTGCACGTGGTTTTTTTCATTTTTTTTGTTTTTTAATGATAGTTTTTTTTTTTTTTAATAATTTTTTTATTTTCTTTTTCTTTTTCAATTTTAATTGTTTTTTTTTAATTTGTTTTTTTTGTAAATTTTAAAATTTGTATTTTTTTCCTTATTATTATTATTTTTTTTAATTTAAATTTTTAAATTTAAATTTTTTTTTTTAATTTTTTTTTTCTAAATTTTAATTTTGTAATTTTAATTATTTTAATTTTAATTTTTTAAATATATATATATATATTTTAATATATTGTTTTTTTTAATAAGTTAGAAAGAAATGTTTTTGATTTTTTTTAAATTTTTTGGTCAATTTTTGTTTTTTTCTTTAAATTATGTGTTTTTTCTTCAAATTTTGTCATTTCCTTTGATATAATTTTCAAATATTTTTGTTTTATTTATTTATTTTTGTTTAAATTTTTTATTTTTATGAGCTATTTTTGTTTTTTTTTACATTTTTATTGGTTTTTTTATTGTTTTTATATTTTTTTTTTATCTAAGTTTTGTGTTTTATTACCAACATGAAAATCACCACTCTAAAAAAAAAAGGTTGATGCAGCATCAATACGTTTCAAAATTAGCATGAAAATCACTGCTCTAAAAAAAAAAAAGGTTGATGCAGCATCAATACCTTTCAAAATTAGCATGAAAATCACTACTCTAAAAAAAAAGGGTTGATGCAGCATCAATACGTTTCAAAATTAGCATGAAAATCACTACTCTAAAAAAAAAAAAATTGATGTTGCATCAATACATTTCAAAATTAGCAAAATTAGCATGAAAATGAAGTGTAGACGATCGGAAGAGCACTTCCGGTTATGTTTTTCACATGGGTTCAAGAGCCATTTCATGGGCTTATAAAAAGCAGCCTATTGTAGCATTGTCTACAGTGGAGGCAGAATATGTGGCAGCTACAGCAGCAGCGTGTCAAGCAATTTGGATGAGGAGGATGTTAAGGAGTTTGTGCCAAGAGTAGAGAAAAGGAATAGTGATTTTTTGTGACAATAGCTCAGCTATTGCATTATATAAGAATTATGTGTTTCACAAGAGGACGAAACACATTGACACAAAATTTCATTACATCAGAAAACTGGTAAACAATGGTGAAATTATTTTGGAACACTGCAGAACTCAGGAGCAGTTTACAGAAATTCTGACCAAGCCATTGGGGTAGAAGAGTTTCGAATTTTTGAGAAAATTCCTGGGTATGACTGATAACCTAGCAGTTGAAAGTAAGGGGGAGTGTTGACATGTTACATTCAACAGTGGTTGTGCAGAGCCACTTTCCATTTTGTTTCTCCAGGTTTATGTACTCACATCCACTTTCTAAAATTGCTGAACAGTCAGTTTTAGATTTTGTTGGAATCGACACTGTCTTTTATTTGAAAGACAGTATTTTATTTTTTTCAGGGACAGTCTCTTCTTTTGGCAAAAAAGAGTACTTTTATCTTTTCACATAGTCAATCATTTTTTTTGTACGTGGGCGTTTTAGTTTTAAACCCCATGGTACCCACAGAAGGAACAGTGTCTTGTTGATGTGGTGAGTTATGCAAGCGGAATGAACACACATATACCATAGCCTTTGTTTTAGTTTATGGCCCAATGCGATCACACACATCGCGATCGAAACTTACATTACAATCGCCTTCCACCGTAAGCCGAGGTTCGCTGGTTCCACAGACCACGCAGCATGTTATTATACATTCACAAGTATTGAATCGAGACCCTTTTGTTTTGGGCCCGATCGCAATATCGCATCGGAGGCCTTTGTTTATTTGGCCTGATTGACATTTGATATGGCAGACCCGATCCTTCAATGAAGCGGATTTAAGTTTGGTCATTGCGTCCGTTTTATAATCGCAATCGAAAGTTCGGATGGTCACTGTGTTTTGTTTTACAACTGGACCCGACGCCATTTTATATGGCGTAGTTTATGTGTTAAATCGCGTTCGACTTTCAATCGCGATCAGAACTTTTTGTTAGGCCCATTTGTTTTGTTGTAAGTCGCGGACCCGATGCAAGTATAGACTGAAGTTAAAATTTTTTGATCGCGTGTTCAAACCGCATTGTAATGTGGGTCCCCAATGACATTAGTTTTTAATAGATTTGTTTTAAATTTTTATGTAGTTTGTAATGTTTTTTTTTATACACCGTATATAAAATCCAAAAGGCCCGAGAGCCTGTGTAATGTAATTTTTCATTGTTTGTAATTTTCACAGCAGTGCGGGAAGAATACACAACAGTGTTATGACAGAGACAGAGTGTTTTGTTTGTATGAGACAGTGAAGTTTTTGTGCACTGTGTTTGAAGAAGTCACATTTTTGTAATCCCTCTGTTGAGGAATACATTGTAATAGTTTTTTTTTAAAGAATAGAAGTTTTTTTTTAAGACTGGAAACTCTGTCTCCTGTCAAGAAATTTTAATATTTCTCTGTGTTAAAGAGGAGAGTATTACTCTCTCCATTGTTGTTCTAGAATTTTCAATATTCCAACATGGTATTGGAGCTAGTCCAGGCTCTTTGAAGATCAAAGAAGCTAAAGGAAGGAGTTCCTTTTTGCAGCAGCCTCTCCAGTAGTGTGAAGACTCAGTCAAAAAGAAATCAAGGTATTTCTCTATATATTTTATTGTGTTACTGTTGCAGAATATTGAGCTATTTTAAATACACAGTCAAGTGCTTTTGAATCATATTTAAGAGTGCAGAATGGCTGGAGCCAGCACTAGCATGGGTATTGGAAATATCCACCTCCCATTATTTAATGGAAAAAATTATGACTACTAGTGAATAACTATGAGAGCTTTATTTAATTCTCAAGACTTATGGGAATTTTTTGAGGGTGGATTTGAAGAGCCAGCAGATGAAGAAGAGTTTGAATATTTAACTCAGGCGGAGAAATATTTGCTGAAGAGCAATAGGAAGAAAGACTCCAAAGCTCTCTTCTTATTGTATCAAGCAGTGCATGAGAGTGTGTTTCTAAGGATTACAACAGCCAAGAGATCCAGAGAAGCATGGGAAACTCTGAAGACAGCCTATCAAGGTATGAAAAAAGTGAAGACATCAAAACTTCAGTTGCTGAGGAGAGACTTTGAAACTCTCTGTATGAAAGAGTCAGATACTATTGATTCATTCTTCACTCATGTGATTGAAATGGTCACACAAATAAGATCTCATGGAGAGACTCTTGAAGATAAGAGGATTGTGGAAAAACTCTTGAGGAGTCTACCCTAAATATTTGATTTGATTTTCACAACCATAGAGGAGACTAAAGATCTCACAAAGTTCACAATGGATGAGCTACATGCATCACTGATGACTCATGAGTAGAGATTGGGTAGGAGTGAAAACTCATCTCTGGAGCATGCCTTTAAGAGCCAAATTCCTTTTAGAAGAGGAAGAGGGAAAAGCAGAGGAAACAAAAGAGGAAGAGGCTGAAGCCAAAACAAAGGTGGAAGGAACAGTCCAGCAAATTCTCAAGGAAGGGGCAGCAATCCAAATCAGCATCAAGGCCAAGGCAGCAGCCAGCAAAGTGGTCAGCATAATGCTCAAGGACAGAGGTATGATAAGTCTAATATCCAATGTAACTATTGTAAAAAATATGGTCATTATTCTAATGAATGTAGAAATAAGCAGCATGATATGGGAAGTAGAACTAGTGCAAATTTCACTAGAGAAAATATCAGCCAAGATAATTTTTTTTTAGCTTGTAATATGGCTGAAGAAAAAAGTGAGGATTTATGGTTTCTAGACTCCGGTTGCAGTAACCATATGACATGAAACTTAGCAATGTTTTCAATGCTAGATGAGAGTGTGAAGTCACAAGTCACACTAGGAACTGATAGCAAAGTTTCTGTTATGGGAAAAGGAAATGTAAATGATTTAACAAGGAAAGGTGCAAAGAAGTCCATAACAGATGTTTATTGTGTTCTAGGAATAAAGTGTAACCTCTTAAGTATTGGACAGATTGTTCAAAAGGGGTATAATGTATTTTTTGAGAATGATGTTTGTACCATCATGGACAAACCACCCAGCAAAAAATGTATTGTTGAAGTGAAGATGACAAGGAATAGGATGTTCCCTCCAGAATGAGAGCAGATTTGAAGAATGGTGAAGAGAAAGCAGCAGTGGCACAAGAGGCTATCCAAAGCGAACCAAAAGATGTAAATTGGTTGTTGCACTATAGATTTGGACATCTCAACTTTGGAGGTCTTAACTTGTTGAACAGAAAAGGAATGGCAAGAGGTTTACCATTGATAGAGAAGCGGGACAGCCTTTGTGAAGGTTGTATCTTGGGTAAACAACAAAGAAAAAGTTTTCCTTCCGAGAAAAGCATAAGGGCAAAGATACCCTTAGAGATTTTCCACAAATATTTGTGTGGACCGATGAAAAATCCATTGCTTGCTACCAGCCACTACATGTTAACATTCATAGATGATTTTACAATAAAAACTTGGGTTTATTTTTTGAAAAAAAAAAGTGAAGTGTTTAAAAGGTTCTGCAATTTCAAAGCACTTATTGAGAACCAAAGTGGGCTGCACATCAAAGTCCTAATTACTGATAGAGGAGGTGAGTATATCTCTAAATATTTTCTACATTTTGGTAGAGAAAATGGTATTCATAAGCAGTTTACAACTAGATATACTCCACAGCAAAATGTAGTAGACGAAAGGAAGAATAGAACCATAATGGACATGGTGAGGAGTATGTTAAAGGAAAAGCATTTTCCTAATGATTATTTGGTTGAACCTGTACATTGTGCAGCATACATTGTGAATAGGTTCCCTACAAAAGCAGTTATGAACAAAGTGTCAGAAGAGGCATGGAGTGGCACAAAGCAAGGTGTCACACACATGAAGGTTTTTGGATGTGTGGCTTATGCACACATTCTGGATCAGCTAAGGAAGAAGTTGGACAGTAAGGGGGAGAAATGTATTTTCATTGGATACAGTGAGGAATCCAAGGCTTACAGGTTATAGAACCCATCCACCAAGAATTTTATTGTGAGCATAGATGTTTAGTTCATTGAAGAAGAAGCTTGGGATGGAAGCGTAGAGAAAACAGTGAATGTTAAACACTATTTATCTCATGATGAAAATAATGATGAGTTGGATGAAATACATCCCCAAACAGTAGCACCAACACAAGAGAAGCAAAACACACCCTTGAGGAGAAATGAAAGTTCTTCTCCAAGCACACCACAAGGAGGAAATTCAAATGCTTCCTCAGGAATTTGTACACCTAATGAAAGAGGTAAGAAGTTCAGAAATTTGAATGACATTTATGCACAAGAGGTAGCAACTGAAGGTATCGATTCTTTGTTTTCTTTCTATTGTCATGTTGAAGACCCTATCCACTTTGAAGAAGCTATTAAGGATAAGAAATGGATAGAAGCTATGGATGAGGAGATTAATGCCATAGAAAGAAACAAGACATGGGATTTGGTTCAACTCCCAAAAGGTAAAGTTGTCATTGGAGTTAAATGGGTCTACAAGACCAAAAGTAATGCTGAAGGAAAAATAGAGAGACACAAGGCAAGACTTGTTGTCAAAGGGTATAAGTAGAAGCATGGCATAGATCGTGAGGAGACTTTTGCACCGGTTGCAAGAATGGAAACCGTGAGAGTAGTGTTGTCCATAGTAGCACAAAACAAGTGGAAATTTTACCAAATGGACGTGAAGTCAGCATTCCTAAATGGAATGTTAATGGAAGAGGTTTACATTGAACAACCTCTCGGATATGAAAAGAAAGGCCAAGAGCACAAAGTGTGCAAGTTGAAGAAAGCTCTTTATGAGTTGAAGAAAACGCTAAGAGTGTGGTACAATAGGATAGACTCCTATCTACTGGAAAATGGAGTTGAAAAGTGTGAGGGAGAACCCACCCTCTACATCAAAGAAAAAGATTGTAAAATGTTGATTGTAGTTTTATATGTTGATGAATAATATTTTCACAGGTAATGATGATTATGTTATTGAAAATTTTAAAACAGTCATGAAAGAAGAATTTGAAATGACTGACATGGGTTTGTTGAGATACTTCTTAGGAATAGAAGTAGAACAAGATTGAAATGGGATTTTTATCTCACAGGAAAAATATGTTAATGAAGTGCTTGAAAGATTTAATATGCAGGAGAGCAAAGCAGCGATCACTCCCACAGTGATGGGATTAAAACTCAACAGAGAGGACAACAACAAGGATTTTGATCCTAGCTTGTATAAGAGGATAGTTGGCAGACTCATGTATTTGACTGCAACTAGGCCGGACATAATGCATGTTGTTAGTTTGATTTCCAGATTCATGGAGAAGCCAAAGGATGCACATTGGCAGGCAGCGAAGAGAATTCTGAGGTCTGTTAAAGGTACTAAAAGGTTTGGTATTTTATATACTGCTTCAGAATGTTCATATTTAGTTGGATACACTGACAGTGATTGGGCTGGAAGTGTAGATGATCGGAAGAGCACTTCCGGTTATGTTTTTCACATGGGTTCAGGAGCCATTTCACGGGCTTATAAAAAGAAGCCTATTGTAGCATTGTCTATAGCGGAGGTAGAATATGTGGTAGCTAGAGCAGCAGCATGTCAAGAAATTTGGATGAGGAGGATGTTAAGGAGTTTGTGCCAAGAGCAGACAAAAGGAACAGTGAATTTTTGTGACAATAGCTCAGCTATTGCATTATCTAAGAATTCTTTGTTTCACAAGAAGACGAAACACATTGACACAAAATTTCATTACATCAGAAAACTGGTAAACAATGGTGAAATTATTTTGGAACACTGCAGAACTCAAGAGCAGTTTGCAGACATTCTGACCAAGCCATTGGGGTAGAAGAGTTTCAAATTTTTGAGAAAATGCCTGGGTATGACTGATAACCCAACAGTTGAAAGTAAGGGGGAGTGTTGAAATGTTACTTTCAATAGTGGTTGTGCAGAGCCGCTTTCCATTTTTTTTCTCCAAGTTTGTGTACTCACAGCCGCTTTCTAAAATTGTTGAACAGTCAATTTCAGATTTTGTTGGAATCAACGCAGTCTTTTATTTGAAAGACAATATTTTATTTTGTTCAGGGACAGTCTCTGTTTTTGGAAAAACAGAGTACTTTTATCTTTTCACACAGTCAAGCATTTTTTTTGTACACGGGCGTTTTAGTTTTAAACCCCGTGGTCGCCACAGGAGGAACAATGTCTTGTTGATGTGGCGAGTTCCGCAAGCGGAACAAACAAACATATACCACAACCTTTGTTTTAGTTTACGGCCTGATGCGATCACACACATCGCGATCGAAACTTACATTACAATCGCCCTCCACTGTAAGCCGAGGTCCGCTGGTCCCACAAACCACGCAACATGTTATTATACAATCACAAGTATTGAATCGAGACCCTTTTGTTTTGGGCCCAATCGCAATATCGCATTGGAGGCCTTTGTTTATTTGGCGTGATTGAAATTTGATATGGCGGACCCAATCCTTCAATGAAGCGGATTTAAGTTTGGTCATCACATCCATTTTATAATCGCAATCGAAAGTTCGGTTGGTCACTGTGTTTTCTTTTACAACTGGACCCGATGCCATTTTATATGGCATAGTTTATGTGTTAAATCGCGTCCGACTTTCAATCGCGACCGAAACTTTTTGTTAGGTCCATTTGTTTTGTTGTAAGTCGTGGACCCGATGCAAGTATAGACTGAAGTTAAAATTTTGTGATCACGCGTTCAAAGCGCATTGTAATGTGGGTCCCCGACTGTTAGAAAATTATATATTATGGAGAAATGCAACACATAAAACATGTGGAAAAATACAAGCACACAAAACACATAAAACCAGAGAGACACAAATACACGTGGTTCACCCAGTTTGGGCTACGTCCACCTCGAAGAGCCAGTCCTTCCTTTCTATTATCCAGCAAAAATGAAGAGACAAAACCTATAGCAGATCCGCTGTAATATCCTATGTTCTCTCTCACAGTATCTCTCTCTATTTCTCGCTCCGAGAATACACACATAATACATAGCCGCAATATAATACCCTCATATATACAAGGGGGTTTCCTTCTAGGGCAAAAAACCCTAATCTAAACATAACTTCTACCGTCAAATCATTTGCATAATGAACGACCCAGATTGACTAGAAATTACTATACTTTTACAAGGCAATTTTACATTTGTTTTTAGCTTCGGGGGTGCTGCCCCCGAAAACCCTCGCCAGGGGGGGGCTTTGAAAAGCGCTGTCGCCCCCCCCTGGACCCCCCATGACAGCAATTAATTACGGGCAGCGTTGCTGCCCCTTTGAAGGTATAGGGGTCCAATGCTGTGATACAAAGTAAACAAGATAATCAGGCTCCACACCCAACAATCTCTTACTTGGAGACTGATTGTAGCAACTCCACCGCTGCTTCATTTGCTGGACAATGATTCCTGGTTGTTTCTCATCTTCATCATCATCCTTGAAGACCAATTGAAACTGAGCATGTTCTCAGTTTCTCCCTGGTTACAAATTTTGTTAGCATATCTGCAGGATTCTGGCTAGTGTGTATCTTTTCCAGCTTAAATTCTGCATCTTCCAATACTGACTGTATGAAATGGTACTTGAGATGTATGTGTTTAGTCCTAGAATGAAATGCTGAGTTCTTTTCAAGACGAATAGCACTTTGGCTATCACTGTATAGTGTGCTCATATCATGCTTCTTACCCAATTCATCCATAAACCTTTGTAACCAAATCATTTCTTTACTAGCATCTATAGCAGCAACATACTCTGCTTCTGTTGTTGAAAGTGCAACAACACTTTGGATTTTTGAAACCCAACTGACAGTTGTTCCACCTACAGTAAATACATATCCTGTAGTGCTCTTCCTGTTATCTCTATCACCTGCCATATCTGCATCAACATATCCCTGTAGAGCAATGTTTGAACCACCAAATCATAATTCTTGATTTGTGGTACCTCTCAAATATCTGAGAATCCATTTTACTGCCATCCAATTTTTTTTTCCTGGATTGTTCATGTACCTGCTTACAAGTCCCACTGCATGTGCAATATCAGGCCTTGTGCAAACCATTGCATACATTAAGCTTCCAACTGCTGATGCATATGGAACTTTAGACATATAATCAATGTCTTCTTAGGTCTTTGGGCACATCTCCTTACTAAGTTTGAAATGGCTAGAAAAAGGTGTACTAACTGGTTTTGCATTCTGCATATTAAATCTTTTCAACACCTTCTCTATGTACTCATTCTGAGACAGTGTTAATTTGCAATTTTTTCTGTCTCTAGTTATCCTCATACCAAGGATTTGTTTTGCAGCTCCCAAATCCTTCATTGCAAATGAATTTGCCAATTTTCTTTTGAGCACATTTATTTCCTACATGTTAGACCCTGAAACAAGCATGTCATCTACATAAAATAACAATATAATATAGCTGTCATCATTTTTCCTTTTTAGATAAACACAATGATCAGAGTGACATCTAGTATAACCTTGTTCATAAATAAACTTGTCAAATTTTAGATACCACTGCCTTGGAGCCTGTTTTAAGCCATACAAGCTCTTATTTAACCTACACACCAATTTTTCTTTCCCTTTTACTTCATATCCTTCTGGTTGCTGCATGTATATCCTTCCTTCAAATCTCCATGGAGAAATGTTGTCTTTACATCTAACTGTTCAAGATGTAAATCTTCCGCTGCTACAAGACTTAAAATAGTTCTGATTGAATTCATTTTAACAACAGGAGAAAATATTTCATCAAAATCAATACCTTTATTTTGTGCAAACCCCTTCACCACAAGTCTAGCTTTGTACCTCTGTTTTCCTCCATCTTCTTCCTTCAGCCTGTAAACCCATTTATTATGCAATGTAGTTTTACCTGCAGGAAACCTGACTAAGTCCCAAGTCTGGTTATGCATTAAGGAGTCCATCTCTTCTTCCATGGCTAGCTCCCACTTCTTCCTGCTTTCAACCTACATTGCTTCTTCATAACATTCGGGTTCACCAGAATCAGTCAACAATAAATAATATAATGAAGGAGAGTATTGTTCAGGGGGTCTACTTATCCTGGTAGATCTTCTAACACCACTTTCAGGTGTTTGAGGTGCCTGTTGCTGTTGTGGTGGTTGCTGCTACTGTGGTTGTTGATTATTATTATTTTCAGGCACCTTTACTTTTTCAGTTATCTCATCAAGAACTGTGTATTCCTTGCTTTCTTTTTCCTGTTTCTTTTCCTGCAACCGATTCTTATACAAGACCTTTTCATTGAATATTACATCTCTGCTCCTAATGATTTTGTGATTTTCATAATCATATAAGCGATAACCAAAATCATTAACACCATATCCAATAAAGGTACATTTCTTTGATTTTGCCTCAAGCTTTGCTCTATTTTCTTTATTAATATGGACAAAGGCCTCACAACCAAAAGGCTTTAAAAAAGAGTAGTTTACCTTTTTACCTGTCCATGCTTCCCTTGGAATACCACCATCCAAGGAGCTTGAAGACCCTCTCTTTATTAGATAAGCAGCAGTATCTACAGCTTGTGCCCAAAATTGTAAATGAAATCTTGCATGCAATATCATGCACCTTGCACACTCCATGATTGTTCTGTTCATCCTTTCTGACACACCATTTTATTGTGGTGTTCTTGGAACTGTCTTCTCTCTACGAATTCCATGCTCTGAACAGTACCTATCAAACTCTTTGTTGCAATATTCACCTCCATTGTTTGATCTAAGACGCTTCAACTTCTTTCCTGTCTCAATCTGAACCAAAGATTTCCATTTCTTGAAAGTATCAAATACATCATATTTATTTTGAATACAATAAATCCATGTTTTCCTAGTTGCATCATCAATAAAAGTAACATAATAACGAGAGCCACCGAGAGATGATCCCTGAGCAGGTCCCCATACATCTGTATGCACAAGCTCTAATTTTTCGCTCTTCTTTTCTTTCCCAACTCTGAGAAATGTGACTCTCTTTTGTTTTCCATAAATGCAATTCTCACAGAAATCCAAATCAACATTCTTCAAACCTGGCAACAAATTTCTTGAGTGAAGAATCTTCATTCCCTTCTCACTCATGTGTCTGAGCCTATGATACCATAATGCTTCATCTGATCCTTTGGAAGTTAAAGCATTAACAGAGTTAGAAATACCATTTCATAAATACAATGTACCAACCTTTTAACCTTTTGCTATTACCATCGCTCCTTTGGTGACCTTCCAAGTTTTATCTGTGAAAGTTGTCACACAACCTTCACTGCCTAACTGCCCTGTTAAAATCAGATTTTTCTTCAAATATGGAACATGCCTTACCTCCTTTAGTAGCCATTGGTTTCCATTTTGTTGTTTTACAAGAACTTTACCCATTCCAACAATTTTATAGGGTTTATCATCACCCAAACGAACTTGTCCAAAATATCCTTGAACATAGTCATGAAAATATTTATTATCAGGTGTGGCATGGAATGAAGCCTCTGAATCTACAACCCAAGAATCAGTAACATTTTCGAAAGAAATAATCAAAGCATCTTGTAACACATCACCTGTCACATTTGCTTCATGATTGTTTTCTTGCTGTATGTCTCCTTCTTTTCCCTTCTGAGATCTATAGTCTTTCTTTAGGTGTCCTTTATTTCTGCAATTCCAGCACACTATCCCTGATCTGGACTTGGATATGCCTTTCCTTGATTTACTGTGATATCCCGAGCTCTTTCCTCTTTCCATTCTTCTTCCCCTAGACTCTACACTCAAAGAATTACCTGATGTCTCACCAGAGCTTTTCAGTCGCATTTCCTCGCTAAGGATAGCACCAACAACATCATCAAACTTTAAAGTACTAGATCCAGAGACAGAGTTACTAATGCCCATTACTAAACCATTCCAACTCTCTGGCAATGATCACAAGAATAACAGAGCTCTAACTTCATCATAAAATTTTACCCCTATAGAACTTAACTGACTGGTAACTGTATTAAATTCATTTAAATGGTCTACAACAGATCCAGCTTCCGACATCTTCATATTAAATAGTTGTTTCATAAGAAATACCTTGTTTGAGGCCGAGGGTTTTTCATATTGTTTCACCAACGTCTGCATCAAACCCTCTGTTGTTGTTTCATTCGAAATATTGAAGGTGACTGATGCTGCAAGGCACAACCGTACTGTTCGGAGTGCCTTTCTATCAAGAATGTTCCATTTCGCCTCTGTCAAGGCCACTGGCTTCTTTGTTTTTCCGCTCAATGGTAGGTACAGATATTTCTGATACAGATAATCTTCCATCTGCATCTTCCACAGCGGGAAGTTTTGGCCATTAAATTTCTCGAACCTAAACTTACCATCATCCACCATTTCTCCCACTCGAACCAGGAACCCTTCTTTCTTGCAAGTTTATCAGCCAAATATACCTTCGGCTCTGATACCAGTTGTTAGAAAATTATATATTATGGAGCAATGCAACACATAAAATATGCGGAAAAATATAAGCACACAAAACACATAAAACTAGAGAGACATAGATATACGTGGTTCACCTAGTTTGGGCTACGTCCACCCCGAACAGCCAGTCTTTCCTTTCTATTATCCGACAAAAATGAAGAGACAAAACCTATAGTAGATCCGCTGTAATATCCTATGTTCTCTCTCACAGTGTCCCTCTCTATTTTCTCGCTCCGAGAATACACACATAATACACAGCCGCAATACAATACCCTCATATATACAAGGGGGTTTCCTTCTAGGGCAAAAAACCCTAATCTAAACATAACTTCTACCGTCACATCATTTTCCTAATGAACGGCCCAGATTGACTAGAAATTACTATACTTTTACAAGGCAATTTTACATCTATTTTTAGCTTCAGGGGCGCTGTCCCCAAAAACCCTCGCCAGGGGGGGGCTTTGAAAAGCACTGTCGCCCCCCTGGACCCCCCACGGAAGTGATTAATTATGGGCGGCGTTGCCGCCCCTTTGAAGGTATAGGGGTCTAATGCTGTGATACAAAGTAAACAAGATAATCAGGCTCCACACCCAACACCGACGACATTAGTTTTTAATAGATTTGTTTTAAATTTTTATGGGGTTTGTAATGTTTTTTTTATACGCCGTATATAAAATCCAAAAGGCCCGAGACCCTGTGTAATGTAATTTTTCATTGTTTGTAATTTGCACAACAGTGCGGGAAGAATACACAGCAGTGTTATTATAGAGACAGAGTGTTTTATTTGTATGAGACAGTGAAGTTTTTGTGCACTATGTTTGAAGCAGTCACATTTTTGTAATCCCTCTGTTGAGGAACACATTGTAATAGTTTTTTTTTGAAAGAATAAAAGTTTGTTTTAAGAGTGGAAACTCTGTCTCCTGTCAAGAAATTTTAATATTTCTCTGTGTTAAAGAGGAGAGTATTACTCTCTCCATTGTTGTTCTGGAATTTTCAATATTCCAACAGTGTTGCGATTTTTCACGGTGCTTTGTGGTTAGAGACGGTGTGGGGGGTAACATCACTCACCGCATTGCATCCTGTGTGGCGAAAATGAACATGAAGCCTCTGCATATCAGTGGGGCAATTATCATCCAACCCTTTTTCGGCGGAGAGAGCCGCTCCAAATGGGAATGTGAAACTTCAGACCCAGCTCTATCCCAGAAATGGATCGACATATTCTGGAAGCTTTCGTTGCCCGTGGGAGCCAATCGAGACCATTTCGCATGCAACCCTATTAATTCGTCAAAGCTGCGAGATGTGTTAATGCTGCGTCGGTCCTGCTTTGCATCTCCGAGCGGGATGTGTTGTGAACGTCATCTTTAAGGACGTGGGTCATGCGTTCCAACTTCTTCAGACTCAGTCGCCACGAATCCAAGAAATGACAAATACGATACTCAACTTCATCAACGGATCCAAGAATTGACAAAGACCAGAAGCAACTTCTACCAACGAATATCATCGCCTCAATTCATGCACATAATCCACCATACTCCACATTTTTCTTTTTTCCTTGTTCCCTTGAATACGTAAAACCTTTCTATTTCTTGTGTTGAATGCAGGGAATTTAGGGATGATCTTGCACGAACCTCAAGTCCCGGGGTTTGAGATCAAGTTCTTGAAAAGCATCAACCACATATGTTATGTTAACATTTGAAAAGCATCACTCACTCATGCTATATTAACATATGATCTCAAACGTTCACTTTTTTGTTCTCTAAATAGTATGTCCTTTTTAACTGATTCCGTCATTGTTTTCTAAGTTTTTCTTTAAATTAAATATTAAAATAATGCATGGATGGATAATATTCGTTTCAGTATGTCAAGGAGGAATGGAGCGGAGTGTTATAATCGTTTAGAGAAAGGACGTTTACATAAAATTTCTCTCATTTCTTAAAGCTGTAAAAATATCAAAATTATATTCATAAAAGTAAATTAATAAAATTATGATCATAAATATAAATTTATATAATTTTCACTTTCTTTATGGTTACAATAATCTGTATGGTTAGAATGAACAGTGTAATATATTTTGTAAACTTTTGAAAGTTTAGCATGTGAGTTAACATATTTGATGAGAATATATGTCGCACATACTTTTTGTGGTGGTGATTTCTTTATGAAATTGTTTCTTATGCATAGTGGTATATTATACAATTTAATATGAGAGATGTATAATTTTATCTATACTCAATGTCCACTGTCCAGTTCAGGTTTATTTCCTTTTAAAATAAAAACAAACGGTTATATAAACAAAAAATAATATAAATTAAAAATATATATAAATATTTACATAATAAAAATATATATAAATATTTACATAATTTTAATTAAAAATAGTACAATCTAATATGAACCGTGCAATATAGAGATTAATAATAATAATATAATTAATTAATTATTTATTTTATAATAAATAAATAAAATATTATTTATATTGTGAACATGTGGCTGACATTAGGAATGGAAGGTCCCGCACCTCCGTTCTAGTTGAGCATTTGGAAAAGACTAACCATCATATTTGCATCGAAGAGGCTAAGGCTAAGGTCATAGCGAGGATTGACCATTTTCATCATCGTAAGTTAAGCTGATCAAGTGATCATGTCCTTAATGGAAGAATGCTTAGAAAATTAGTTGCTCAGAAATGGTCCAAATCAGAACGAAGGGAAAGAGCTCGTCAATACGATCCCAATGCTATGAACGGCACTGAAATCCGTTACCGTATGGAGAATATATTGCATTTTGAAATCGCCCAATAACTTTCAATTTTGAAAGGAATTTTTTTTTAATATTATGGTTTGGGATAATTTTATTTTTTTATTAAGGTTTAATAAACTAATTAAACTATATAGTTTTTAATATTTTATATGATTTAAATTAATCGTATATTATATTAATTATTATATGTTTTAATTAAGTTTAAATTATAATTAAACCTTATTAAAAACTAATTTTTTTTTTTTTTCTTGTTCAGACTAATCCTAATTTTTTCCATTTTTTCTCCTCCCATGCTACCCACGGGTTTCGAACCGGTGACCTTACAGAACGGAGTGCCTTAACAGTGCACCCCATCACCGACTGTTCTACATCACGTGGGCATTAAAAACTAATTATTAAACCACACCATATATTAATTAAAATTCGAATTATGGAAAATGTTATATTAACATGGGCAATGTCATATGGTTTTAAAACATGGTTAAATGTTTAAACCCAAATGAAATATTCGTTTGTTAATAAAAATTCAAAGGTTAAACATGGCATATAAAAGGTATACGTGTGTGAAAACACTTGATTCAATACATGGTGGAGGGGAAGTCAAGGGTGTGGGGGCCAGCGCCTTCCCCACAGAACCAATGTCTTAAATCGTGGGCTTAAAGCCTTCCAAACCAGTGGACATGGCGTTTAATCGCAACGGTTAAGGTTGTGGTTGTTCACATAAGGCGGAGGTTACGTTGGTATTAATGCCAACGTTAAATGTAACAGTTGGTTCCAACCGCATATTCCGACGGATACAACACAACATGTGACCAAAAAATAGTTAAACATTTAAACTCATAGTTTATCCGCACGATTTAGTTGGTGGATTTTTCCTTTTATGGTGGCTGCCCCATATTTAGTGGGATTAACTGGAGTTTACCCAGATTTGGAGGAGCTATTTAGGGCAAACTTGGACAAAAACTTGTTTTGACCATAACATGAGCTAGGAGAGTCCTTTTAGAATGATTTCTTTTTTGTTTTAGGGGTATTGGAGCATTCTGAAGCTACCAGAATAGGTGATAGAGCCATCAGGGCACTCTGTCAGGGGTTTTATCAGCGGATTAGCTTGAGGAGTCACTAGGGCTTTGGGAATGGACATCTGTATTGGGCTATGTTCATCTGTTTGAGGTGAATTTGCAGTCAATTTTTACTGTTTCCAGCACTCTGATTTTTTTTAAGTAGCTATTTCAGCCTATTGAGGCTTTCTTCATGATGTATAACTATTTTTGGTCATTATAAGAGAAGGGAAAAGCATATTTGGGGGCTTTTGAACCCGACAGATGTAGCCCAACAGTGGGGTGAACTGCCTTCTTCACTTGGCTTCTCTTTGTCCTGGAACCAATCTCTGACAACCTTCTTGCTACAATTTTCTGCAAACAACACTTTAGCAACTCATGTGTTACAATAACCAATTCTTTGGGTGTCAGGCTCTGCCGATCGTGCACCCAATTACATTCAAAATTTGTATTTATCGTACAACTCGTTGACTTCGGACTTATACCAAATTTTCATCTTGGATGAAAATGCTCAGTCTTGACTCGAAACTATCCAAACTTCCATCTAACACCTGTTTTCACTTCAAGACTCGACCAAAAATTTTTGACAATGGATGTTTCAAGTTTATACAATCTTCACTTTCTTTCATATTTCATTATTTAAGAAAAATAATCAATATCCCTTATCATTCCACATGATACTGAAGTATTTAGTCAATTGCAATTCAAGTGTTCCAAGATTTATTTAAGGTGAAATAAATAAACCATTCCATCTTTTAAAAAAATATATCTTCCTGAAGTATCATACCTCATACTCCTGTGCAACCTCAATCCTCTGATTTTCGTTCCTCTGTGCCATGTTTTTCACTGTCAATACTTGCATGTTCACAAGTTTGTCATCTTAATGCAAAAATTTCCCTCGCATCGAGCTAAGTGTGCCAAGTCAATTTACCATGCCCCTTGCTTACATGCCTATATACTTTTGCATAGTTCACAAATCACCAACCAACATTCTCACTCTCCAATGCATATAAAAATGCATGTCCATATATAAACTAAATACAAGTTTCAATCTGGGAAAATTTCTAATAATGCGGAAGCTATTTTTTCTTGATTTTTTTTTATGGTTATAAAACCATACAATACACTCCCCTTATAACTCCTATTGGGAAGGCTTTAACTTTCAATCAATGGCAAAAACTATATGATAAAACTAATTTCATGGAAATCGAATAACATTTGATCTTGCAATTAAACTCAAATTACAAACTTCGCTCCCACCTTATCAATACTCAACTTTGTAATAAAACTGAAGGTGTATCCCTTAGGTCAACCCATATCCTAGTGTATGTGCCTATGTTTCTCCATATAAGAATACCCAAATGTTTAAGAAACATTTTTTCTTTAGACCCAAAGCATATTTCTATATGGGTCCACAGCCTACCAACCTTCTTTTCACCATTCATATGACTTTGGCCACCATTCATTAAGAGATATATATGTTTTCCATGTTAACATTTAACATTCCAAACTTGGTTTAAAAATCAAAATAACTAATGTTCACCCTCAACAAATGTAACACTCACCTTTTCATTAATTCCCAAGTAGCTTGATGCACGTCCTCCATTAGATCTCTAGAATTTTAGTTGAAACTCATGCGAAGACCATTTTGTTTTCTAAAAACCCTCCATGCTTAAACAAGCCATCACTGCACCATTTCTCATGGTTCTGAATTCAATTTCAACATGCACTCTGCATATTTGTTCAAAAATCCACTCTTAGTGTTTCACTTCACAATTTTGCTTCCAACTTTGCGCTTTCGACTCACGGTTTCATGGAATTCGGATTCCATTATGCTGCTGTTCATGATCTTAGCATTATTTCGTTCAATACAACTCCATGCTCCAACACATTTCAGCATTCAGCATCTCTGCAATCGAATAATCCTTCAATTCATATTTTTTTGTGCTATTACCATTCCTCATCGTTCTCTACAATGCTGCCACGATGTCTCTACACCACATTCCTACTATGCTACACAAATTAAATGTCGATTTGCACTGTTGACAACAATTTAACATTCAATTTATGCACACACCTCACGATCCACCTGTAGCTTGACAATGCTTCTGCAGTTGACTTCGATGCTCCCTCAACTTTGTTAATTGTTGTCCATTTTGTCATACGATTGCAAGAGTAGTGGCTTACTTCAATGCTCGTTGCAATATGACTGTTTGCAGGATTTCTTAACTTTGGTTCTGCAAGTCATCGCCCTTGACATTGATCTTCCATGACGAGCCAACCTTCCACGATTTTTGCTCAGCTTGCAATCAAACAATAGTCATTCAAAAATTTTGAACCATGCGTTACCTTTGCTACATCTGACAATTCGTACCACTTTTTAACACTGGTCATTACGCTGACTGAATGCCATTCAACGGTGGGTCAAGCTTATCAACATGATCTTTATAATGAAACACAGCTGTAGTTCTTCATCGTATGAACCAAGCTCATGCCGAATTCTGCTCTTGAGGGTGTTCCAAGCTTACGCAGATTTTTTTTCTCCTACGTACATTCCAGATCCACACAATTCAAAAATTGAAGACTGTCAACGTCCTCTCAATCGCAGCTTCCTACGATTTATTCAACTACTTCAATGCAATTTGCGCTTGTTGAATGTTAACACTTCACCACGGATGCAGATCGACTTCATTAATCACAGCTTCAGCTCCACTCATCCGCATCTGCCTCTGCACAACACGCTATCTCAACTCTTCCCTACGCCTTCCAGCACGCTCCCTTGACAAGCTGTGTCACTGCTTAATGTTGGTCTTAACGCCATTCAATGTTGATTCAACCTTACCACCACAGGCCTTCACAACAAAATGTTGCACGTGTGTTTCAGCTCTTATATAATGTGAGAACCAAACCCAACGCAGAGTTCTGCATGTACTCCAGACCCAACGTTGAATCTGCTCCTGAGTGTGCTCTAATTCAGTGCAGAAACTACTCCAGCACGTGTTCCAACTCCACGTGACTACAGGGCCATGGATTTACGCCCAAGAATCCACATCAATACCACGATCTGAAATACCACAAGAACACTGTCATAATTTGGATCCTGTGCCTGTCACCTGCAACATGTTAGATATGCATACACGACATATTGGAAATCGAATGTTATTCAGAAATATGTATGAGCGATCATAACATTGCATGGGATAATAAGCATTAACTGTCCCTCTGCAATTCCAATAGATACTTCAGATTCTCTCACACAATCTATCCATATATTCAAAACAAATATCCTTTCCTGCTCTGATACCAAAATTATGTAGGAATTCTACTAGAAAGCAGATCCCGCATATAAGGATACAACTGCTTCACGAACCCTGAGGATGCTCAAAGTTCTATAATAAAATCATGAAAAAAATTTAGCACAATTTAAAAATAAAGGCGAAAAGAGCCATACAAATCAACTCCCTTAACTATATTAAAATTCCGTGGCCAGATATTACATTGGCGGCCTCTTGGCTCTTGGCCCTTTAAACCACTCCTTACTCACTCCACTCTTAAATATCTCAGCTTTTCAACTATTCAAGTGTGTTCTCCTCACAAAAACCACTCATATTTATACATAAATAATGAATTTAATTCATTCCAAAATTCTCTCCACCTAATCCTCAACTAAATCTAATTTAAATTCATTTTAGGTGTGGAATCAACTAAGTCCCATACATAGCATTCCTACTCCCTAATTTTGCTACCTAATTCTATTTTCTCTCATATCCTTTTAATTAATAAAATAATATTTACAAAATCCTCACTTTTATAATTTATCTCCTATTTTATTTAAAAATAACAAATTAATTAATGAAACAATTCAAATGTCACACCCCCTTTATTACATATTTAAAAAGGAAAATTGGCCTTGATGCTCCTGCATCAAGCGGAACTCAAGGGCGTGGGGGCCAGCCCCTTCCCCACTGAAACAATGTGTTAAACTGTGGGCTTAAAGCCTTACAAACCGACGGACATGGTGTTTAATCCAAATGGTTAAGGTTTTGGTTGTTCACATAAGTCGGAGGTTACGTTGGTATTAATGCCAATGTTAAATGTAACAGTTGGTTCCAACCGCATATTTCGACGGATACAATGCAACATGTGACCAAAAACTAGTTAAACATTTAAAATCCTGGTTTATCCGCACAGTTTAGTTGGAGGATTCCGCCTTTTATGGTGGCCTCCCCACATTTAGTGGGATTAACTATAGTTTACCCAGATTTGGAGGAGCTGTTTCGGGCAAACTTGGACAAAAACTTGTTTTGACCATAACTTGAGCTAGGAGAGTCCTTTTGGAATGATTTTTTTTTTTTTTTTTTGGGGGTATTAGAGCATTTTGAAGCTACTAGAATAGGTTACAGAGCCATCAGGGTGCTTTTTTAGAGGTTGTATCAGCGGATTAGCTTGAGGAGTCACTAGGGCTTTGGGAATGGACAGCTATATTGGGCTATGTTCATCTGTTTGAGGAGAATTTGCAGTCAATTTTTACTGTTTCTAGCACTCTGATTCTGTTTAAGCAGCTATTTCAGCCTATTGAGGCTTTCTTCATGATGTATAAATATTTTTGAGCATTATAAGAGAATGGAGAAGCCCATTTGGGGGGCTTTTGGACCCAACAGATGTAGCCCAAGAGAGGGGTGAACTACCTTATCAGATGCTTTGTTTATATGCTATGAATTCTTGCTACTTATTTTTAGAGTTTAATACCTTAAAGAGTAAATTGTAATAAGTCTCCTTAACTCAAAAAAGACTTATACACTTATCAAAACATATTTTTTCCATTCCAAAACAGATTTGTTCCATTGCAAAACACCTTAACATGCTTGCACACTCATATTAATGATTAATGAATACTTTGAATCAGAAAACAAATACCTTCATTGCCAGATCTCTTTAGTGTTTACTTACTATTTCTTTAGTCAGAGTCTGTAAGAGGGCCGAAAGCTTCTGGTTTCATCCTTTCTTTGAAAGGTGAAATAACCAGTAAAAGCCCCTACATTCTATCTCTGTATGAGAAATATTTAGTTCACACATTTTCAGATCATAAGCAACGCCATTGAAATTGAAAAAATATACGTAAATCTCAATAGAGATGATGGTTGGAATATAGGCAACTGTTGGATCCTGCCCTATATTCTTAATTGTCTTTTTATTTATTTAATTTTAATTAATTTATTTATTTATTATTTTTTAGATTTTTTTAGATTTTTTATTTATTTTTAATTTTTTTTATATAGAAAGATAAATAAATAAATAATAATATTAATATTAATAATAATAATAATAAAAATAAAATAATATTAATAACATTAATAATTAATTAGCGATATTAATAAAATAAAAAGATTTATATATATAAATTAAACTATTAAATAGAACTAGTTGTTATTAATTTCAAAGTCAAACTAGTCATTAGGATTTTATTAAATAATTAAAAAAAAAAAATTAATAGAACTAACAATTATTAAATTTCAAACTCAAACTAGTTGTTATTCTCTGGGCATGTTTTGTCATTTCTACATCTATTTCAACTCAACGATCGAATTTGATCTCTCACCTAGTCCTGATGATGAACCACATTGGTTGGTTCGAAACACGTCGACATTATTCATTGTAATGTGATTATTACCAAAATATTTCTTCATAAAATAAAATATTAATTAATAACGAATTAATTTATTAGTAAAATGTAGTGAATTTTTAATATTGCTAATAAAAAAATATAAATATTGATATTTATGTTAAGTATTAATATATTAATATTAAATATTAGATATTAATATTAGAATAAAATATCAAATATTATGTTAAATATTTACATTAATATTAATGATGGTTGATAATGGTGAAATATAAACAATTATGGTCAACAATGATCAATCATGATTAATCATGGTTGAATTTCATCAACCATGTTTAAAATTGACAACAATCTCTTTGACTATGATCAATGATGATGGCCAATCATGGTTAATCATGGTCAACCATGGTCAACCATGGTGAATCATATTTTGTAAAATCAAACAGGCTCCACCCTGGTCAATCATGGTGAACCATGTTTTGTAAAATCAAACATTCTTAACCATGGTAAATCATAGTCAACCAACATCGATCATTGCAATGTGACAAAAATTGTCTCAATATGTAAATCACATTGTGATAAGGATTGTCTCAATATGAAAATCAACCATGGTCAACCATATTTATTTTAATGTTTATAATATTTATCTTAAGGTTTATATACATTGTGTTTATAATATGAGTCCCTTGGGCTTAATATTTTTGAGCATTAACCAACCACATTAACAACCCATCTTAATGTGGTTGAATTTATAATTATTAACTAATTGAATATTATCAATATCACCATGGTTTATAGTATAAATCCATTTCATATATAATATTTATCCCTTTATGAACAATAATTATAATAAATACAAAGATATCTTTCTCTAATAATCACATAACAAAAAACTTAATATATTACCGAAAAATATCTTTGTATAAATTACAGATCATAGAAGCCAAATTTAAAATAATGATAATTAATAATTAATAATTAATTAGCAATTACAATTATAATTAACATTTATATTTATATTTATTACTATAATTATAATTATATTGATAATTAATATCAATATTAATATTAACAATTATTATCATTATTATAGTTATTATTACTTATTAACAATTAATTAATTATAATTAACATTTATATGTAAAATTATATTTATATTTAAAATTATTATTAACAGTGATAATTATAACTATAATTAACTATTATTATTATTATTAACCAATTTTAACAATTATTAAAAATCAATTATTAACAATTAATGATTTTTAATAATTTTTAATTATTAACAATTATAATTAAGAATTATTGTTTATTATTAGCATTACTCATTGGTATAATCATCATTCTTCTCCTTTATATTGATGATATCATTCTTCTTGCAAAAAGCCGTGCTGACCTTGACAAGTAGCTTAAGACTCTTCATGTTTACTGCTCCAATATGGGTATGATAGTTAATACTGACAAGACTAAAGTCATGATCATTAAATCCAAAAAGATCACCCATGGCAGTTTTGTCAATTATAACCATTTCCTTGAGCATGTTTATTCTTATTAATATTTGGGAATTGAGTTTCCACATAAGTTCAACTGGGATTATAGCATCGATAAAAGAATTACCAAAGGCTGGAAAGCTTATTACAAGCTTGAAAAATATTGTAAGTCGGTCGATCTCTACATTTGGAGTAAAAAAAACTTCCTCTTTGAGGCTCTCGTCACCCCTATTGTCTTATATGGATGTGAATTTTTGGGTTGAAGTATACCTATAGATTCGTGGAGAAAAATTGAGATGATTCGAAAGAAATTCATAACCTATAACCTCAAGATCAAGGGAAATATTATCTATCTTATCCTCTTGATCAAAGCTGCTTTTTCCCCCATTGCAAGTATGACTATACTTAGATATATGATGTATAAGAAGAAGCTTCACAACATGGAATCTAAGAGGCTCCCAAAAATGACTTATAACTTTAGCCAAAACCCACAGCTACGCCTTAAGCGCGGGTGGCATAATTATGCCCACTCTTGGTTTAACCATTGGGACATTAAGGTGGAGATCATCATGGGAAGCCAAGATAGTGTCAAAGATACTATTATCTCCAATTTTAAGGACAAACTGTGTAATGATAAGGAGTTCGAGGGGAAAAGGAAGTTAGGATGCTATAAGGAGGTGATCAACCCCACCCTTGATAACCAAAATTATCTCTCATGTTTTCCATCACTAAGAAGAAAATTAACATTGATAGGATAAGAACTCATTCTGATGATTTTTGAAGTAAAATTGGGCAGTGGTCTACTCCCAAGTCTCCCTAGGACAAAATAATTTGTGAGAGTTGCGATACTAAAATGGTGTAAGATGGAAAATACATCCTTTTAGACAACCTGGGTCTTCCTCCCATCCGCTCTCAATTCCCTTTCAACAGCCACACATCCAATATTCTTCACTTATTAAGGTAGCCTAACTATAGCGACCTTGGAGCGCTTCTTTCTCTTCTCCCTGAACACAGAAAGAAGAGTTTGAAGAATCACAATTTAGACTCTTTTCTTCAGGTCTATAGTGAGCTCAAGTATTCCATCAAGAGTGTTGCAACTCCCAAGGGTTTCCCTACTTTAATTTATCAACCCGGCGTTCGTAAAAACTTCGAAGTGACAATGCTATATACACAAAAGATGCATTTTTTTCATGTCATCCTCTTTTGCTTTACAAAAGGGCTCTATTTCTTAAACTATGATAAAAACCAAAAAGTAAATTTCTGGAAGGAAATGACAGAAATGAAACTAACTTAATTTTCAGAAACGAAATTATGGAAATGAAACTAATTTAATGTGCAGGAAGGAAATGCAAGAAAGAAACTAAATTAAATTACTAAAAAGAAATAACAGGAAGGAAACTAGAGTAAATCGCAGAAAGGAAATTATTGAAAAGAAATTAAACTAAGTTGTAGAAAGGAAACTATTTTAAACCACACTTAATTTGGCCAATTGGATAAACATACCCTACTTATCTTATTATCTATCTACCATGCTTCTATCCATGCAACTAGGCTATCCATGACTTAATCCTAATTGAAGAAGTGTTTATTTGCAGCTTGGAGAAGAAAGGGGTAGAGGTGCTAATGGAGGGATAAACACATGAAACCAGGCTTAAAAGTGGAAAGAGCGGGTTTAATGGGATATGTGATATTGCGATTGTGAAATTGCAATATCGCAAATTTAGAGGAATAGCGGAAGTGTTATTCGGGAGGGGGAGAGAAATGAAAAATGTGATGAGGTAAAAATTGTGAAGTGCGAAGTGTGATGGGGTAAAAAAACTGCAAACTACGAAGTACGATGGGGTAAAAAAACTGCGAACTGTGAAGTGCGATGGGGTAAAAAGTGCGAAGTGCGAAGTGTGATGGGGAAAAAATTCTGATTTGTGATTTTTGATGTGGTAAAATTTGTGAAATGCAAAACGCGATATCACAGTTCACAATATCGCAAAGTTTGAGGGGTAGCGGAAATGTTGCCTAGGAAAGTTGAGAAATGTGAAGTGCGATGGGTGACATGGCAGTGGGACCGGCGGTAGAGCATGATCGCAATTTTACAATTGGTATATAGGAGCAGTAAGTCTTAAAAGAAAAGGGAAAACATTGTGAAGTGTGATTGTGATGGGTGACGTGGCAGTGGGACCTATGGTGGAGCGCGATCGCAATATCACAATCGGCGTTTTGAAGTGGTAAGTCTTAAGGAAAAAGGAAAAATAAGTGTGATGGTGATGCGGGAATTGCGGTAAGTCTTAAAGGAAAAGGAAAAAGGTGCAACGTGCGATACAGGATTTGCGGTAAGTCGTAAGGGAAAGGAAAAAGGTGCGATGTGCAAAGTGCGATACGGGAATTGCGATAAGTCGTAAGGGAAAAGGGAAAAAGGTGCGACATGAAAAGTGTGATTGTGAAAAAGGAAAATGTTGTGATCTGCGATGAGTGAAGTATGGTAGCATGGATTTTGAGGAGGAAAGGTGGAGGTCAAATTTCAATTTTTTCCAAGTGTTTTGTGTTAAAAAGGGTAGGGCAACCACGACCAATAAGAACGAAGGAATAAGGCGGGCTAGATATTTTAAGCATTTTGAGGGATAAAACGTGGATGTAGCATTTGCAAATAAGAGGAAAAGGGGGGAAATGGAGGCTTAAAAATAGTGTTCAAGCCATGAAGACAGAGTTCGAAAATGACGCGAGAAGGCGCCACAGAGCTACTCTAGGGTTTTAGCAATAACTCCTACCAACAACTTTGTTGATCTATGCATGAAAAAAAAACAAATGTGTGAAAATACTGTGCGAAAAAAGACAGGAAAATTGTAATGTAAATCTACTTCTAATCTTAGAAACAGTGAACAAAAATAAGTTTTTGGGTCGGTGGGAAGGTTTTCCCTCCTCGAGCTCTATTGACAAAGATGAGAAGGGGGTCTCCATCCACATATTTTTTGTTTTTCTCCTCTATTCTATTACTCGCAAGAGAATGAAACCTACAGCAGCACACTGAAAGAAAAATAAATAACAACTTGAAACATAAGCAAAATTATCAGAAGCCGAGCTAATGAAATGATGGAAAGTAGAGAACGAATACAACATAGAGGTTGAGGCACATGGATTGGGCACTAACCCATGATCCTAGCTCCTTGAAACTTAAATCAGTATGCTCATTTCATAAAAGAAGAACCTCATACATTTATGAAGCTTTGGTCACTGAGTAAAATAATAAAAATCTCAATAGCTTGCAACAAAGTTCCACTAGAATCGATCCCCTTCCTAGCTCTATCTCTACTCTATTTATTCTACAGGGAAACTACCAACAGTTCCCTAGAAAATAGTGATTGATTCCACTTGACTCCAAGTAAACAAATATTGGGTGCACTCCTCTTTGAGTTGTTTGGCTGCCTCTGGAATTCGAATATCTATAGAGAATCCTTGGGGATCCTTTGACTACCTTTGGAATTAAAATTTCTGGAGAGAATATTTGAGATCCTGCGGCTACCTTTAAGAGCTAAGGAGGGTGGAAAATCCTCATATAATTTCTCTGTGTTATCTCCTCCAAGTCTTTATGATAAAATCCTTATAAAAATTCTAATAATTCATGATTTTTTGCAAGAAACCTTAGATTAGGCACTTAGAGTATGTTAGCCTTAATCACTACCTATACTAGCATCATAAAACCAAATAATAATAAAAATTCAACAAAAATATATCTGGGAAGGCAAAAAGGTGACCATTAACCCCGCCAAATATGTCTAATAATGGAGCTCGTCATCACCCCTTTAATGAATGGTTGCTCATCCTCTGAGCAACTAATCCTCCTCCTACATTTCCTTCAATGCTTTGAGAGCCCCCCTGATTTCTCGAGAAAAGTGTGGGAGTTTCACCAAGGGAGTAAAAACCATTATTATTTTCTACATTCTCTCATTCTCTATCTTGTGCGTCGGTATCCTTTTCAGCATTCAACCCTAGCAGCAAAGGTGGGCTGATCTTTAGTCCCAACCATTGGATATTTTTGGCCTGCATGGACCTCTTGTATAATGATAATCTTTCCAATGCATCCCTCGGTCTTTGTGGAGTATGGTACTCCCTATTATTGAGGCTGTGAAGGAGGTTGCTCCATCTCCTCTGGTTGGCCATAATGCACTCATTTTCTATTTTCCCAGAAACATCATCAAAGTGGTCGATTACCTATGTTTGAGTCTAAAGGTAGCTTTAAACTAGTGCAAGGTCCCTTTCAATCTCTCGACGGTTAAGGATGAATCTTGTTGGGATGAAAAATTTTGGTCTGATATGTAAGGGTTCTCTATTTCTTCTTCTCATGACCCACCATATCTCTTTTTCTCTAGTGTCCTCATTCATCATCCAAGATATTAAAGCCATCAACTATATATCCCCCATTGTAGTATTGGGGTCCCAAGTATCCAAATTTTTTAGCACAAGGTTATGCACATAAAACTCTACCATCTTTGCCTGATCAACCATGTTAGCTTTCTTGTAGAAATCCATGAATTTCCTACAATATTGGAAATGTAGGGATCCATGGGAGGCTAGAGATTTGATTTGAAATAGGATTCATTTCTCCTTGAGGTACACAATGTATGAGTCAAAAGGGAATCTATGCTGAAGGGCTTCTATACATAAGTTCGCCATGGTGGCTACTTGTTGCCCTTTTTTCTGCAATTTCTCCTTCAGTTCAACATTCTCTATATGTTCCTTTTGCATCTGCTTCTTCAAAACTGTTTCTTCGATTCTTTCCTCCTCCCTTGTTGATTCTTCAATGATAGTCAGGCTCGTGGGAGGAGCTTTTGTCTCTCTCTGACTTATCCTCTAACTCTTATCATCTCTTAAATACATAGGGGTCTGCCTTTGTCTCTTTGCACTTAGAGGAGCTAAGGTGGAAACTACCTCTTTGTCTTGAGGGGATGTGGTGTTGTGTTGTGAGTCTGCTTCTTGCTCCATTTCTGCTACCTCTATGACTTTTATTGACATCTCTTTCACTTTTCCTTGGCCCTTTGTCTCTTCCTCTTCTTCTTCTGGTTCTTCTTGTTCCTCGTCTGGTTCTTCTTCTGGCCCTTCTTCTCCTTCTTCTCTTTATTCAATAGAGCTAAGAGAAACGCTTCCCTTGGTCCCTTGCTACTGTGTCTAATACGCGGTATACTTTGGAAGCTCGCTTGACTCCTAGTGATGTTGTTGTGCTGCTGTTGCACACTATGCAAATATGCAGCCCACTCTTGGTACTACTGTGTTGTAGGCTCCCTTCAGTCTCTTTCCCTAAAAAATTCTCAATTCACTGGTTTGAATGAGACGGGATATATTTTTATTAGATTGTACAACTAATTTTGGAGCACTTATGTAACTCGGCTCAACTCCAGTTTCTGTTGCAAACATTTGGACCCCCTTGTTGTTAACTGGATGATACTACATGTCTCCTCCCCTCATTCTCCTCTACTCTACTTGGAAATATGATCCATGGTGTTTATATCTTGACTCCTATGAAAATTTCAGATACAATGGATGTTATGGCTGTGAGTAATGGGAGACTGTCCCGTGATTTTATCCTCCCAGATGTTAATGCTGCTTCCTCCTCAAGGAACTTTAGAAATATTTATGCTGATAAATGGAACAATTTTTTTTCATAGAGCCCAAATTCTAGAACAAGGTATGATTAGGATAGCCTGATCAAGAAGGTTATGTCTAGCAGTGGTAAGATATTTGGTATCTAGAACTTGCTTCCACCAAGATTGTTGTCCGGTGATGAAGCACCACACAATTTCCCCCCCAAAACGCATTGTTCAAAATTTTTGGAGTGCGAATACCAAGTCCACCATATTCATAATTTTGAGTGACCTATCTCCATTTGATTAGATTGAATTTCTTCTTTTCGTTTTTTCCTCCTTGCCATAAGAAATGCCTTAAAACAGCTTCTATCTTTTTATGAATGCTAGAAGGAGAATAAATGAAGGAGAAGTGATACAGAGGCAAGGTAGTGAGTATATATTTTAAGAGGATTATATGCCCAACCATATTAAGCCAGGAAGATACCCATTGCTACACTCTCTTTTTCAATTTGTAAATGGTGATGTTCCATACCTTAGCCTTTAAGGGTCGAGCACTGATAGGCATCCCAAGGTAATTAAAATGGGTCCAATTTATCTTGTAGGAGACTCAAAAAATTTGAGCAATACTATGCATGGTGCTATTTGTAGCATTCCACCCATAGATGCAACTTTTATGATAGTTAATCAACCATGCTGAAAAAAACATAAACTTGTCAAGAAGATTTTTGTATCTCTGAGAAATAATGTAGGTGGCTCCACCCATCAAAAGGGTGTCATCAATGAATTGAGAGTGATTCATTTTTTGAAATTGGTTGTTGAACTTGATTCCTGTGATGAGACCAACTCTACGCCTATGATCCAGCGCCATGCTAAAAGACTCTGCCATGAGGATGAAAAGAAATTGGGAAATAGGGTTGCCTTGCCTGAGACCTCAGGTAGATTGAAAGTATTTCCCAAGCCTTACATTAACTAAGGGAGATATCCAAGGGTTGGAGATGCAGGCATAATGAGAGATATGAAGTCATTTTCAAATCCCATAACTTGAAGGAAAAAAAGAGAGAAATGAATGTCTTACTCTATCAAAAGCGTTATGAAGGTCAAGTTTCAAGATAAATCCTTTCTCGGATCTTGTTATACTCAAATGAATGGCTTTTTGAACCAAAAGGATAAAGTCTAAGATTTTCCTTTGAGAGATGAAGCCCCCTTGATTTTCAAAATGATTTTAGGGAGAAGAGGTTTAAGGCGAGTTGCGAGGATTTTAGTTATGATTTTGTAAGAGAAATTGCAGAGGGAAATGGGTCTAAATCTAGAGAAGGAGGAGGGTTGATTCTCTTTGGGTATAAGGGCGAGGAAGGTAGAGTTGGTAAAGCCATCGATCTTATTCTTTCTTTGAACCCACTGAATCATTTTTATAAGGTATTTTTTTATGACTTCCCAAAAGTTCGGGAAGAAACTAATGGAGAAGCGATCCGGTCCCGAAGACTTGTCTAGATGCAAGGACCAAAGAGATTTGAGAATTTCAGTCTCCCCAATATCTTTTATGATGGAATTATTAATCTCATCCATGATTATTTTGGGCATGTATTTCAATAGATTAGAATAATCCTCCGGAGCTGTTGTTTCAAAGAGCAGATTTTTATAATGGTTGTAAGTTGTAGCCTTGATACCTTCCTGATCTTCATGAACTTTCCCTTCATTGTAAGTAATGATTGAGATGTTGTTCCTTGTCTTTATTACTATGGATTGTTTATGGAAGAAAGAGGTGTTTTTTTCACTAGCCTGAAGCCAAAGGTTTCTTGATTTAAGCCTCCATTTCTCCTCATCATTTCTGTTAGCTTTATATAGGTTCCAATATAGACACTTCTCCTCCTTTTTCTTTGCTTGATTCACTCCATAAGTGTCAATGTTGATATGGAATTATTATAGCTTCCTTTTGACTTCATTTCTGACTTTTTAAGGTTCCTTGTAGTGAATTTTAGCCCAATATTTAAGTTCCATGCAAACTTTCTTCAGTTTTGATTCCTAGATATACATTGGGGAGCCCTCAATGTGCTGCTACCAAGAGTGAAGCACGATCTTTCTAACTTCAAGGAAGTGACTCCAAAGAGGGTTTTATCTGAAAGGGAGAGGTCCTAGGGAGGTCTGATCTCCTAGGGAGAGGGTAACGGGGTAGTGATTTGAGTCAGAGAATGAAAGGATACTATAAGAGGAAACAAAAAAATGAGAGATTAGGGGGGAAACCACAATAAATTGGTCAGGCCTCTCCATATTGTTCCCAGCTCTAATCCTTTGATTTCTCCAGGATGTCAACCAAATATTGGTCTTAGATTATGGATTCAAGCTAGTCTCTTAAGGGATCAGGGTTAAAGCCGCCTCCTATTTTTTCATTGGCGTGCAGGATCAAGTTAAGGTCTCCTCCAATAATGATATGTTTATTACCTTCATTTTCTATATTTTCTTTCATGGTGTTCCAAAATATTTCTTTATCATTGTAATGATTTGGCCCAGATATATTGTATATAGTAATCAAAATGTTCTCTTGAATGTTCTAAAGATTTACTTTGATCCAATTTTGGGTCTTGACAACTGTGATCTGCTTCCAAGCATTTTTATTCCAAATGGTAGCTAATCCTCGAGAGGCACCCCTGGATTCCATCGCAGTTCCCATGTAATTCTTCGCTTTTTTTATAACATTTTCCATGTCTCTTTCTCCTTGCTTTGTTTCTTGAAGGAGAATGATGTCAGTTTTTTCTTGATTGAGAAGGTATCTTAGCGCTGATTTTTTTGAGGGGTGCCCTAGTCCCCTACAATTCCAAGAGAGGGTTTTCATCATTCCAGGATTGTACGTTGAGGACCTGTCTTCCCTCCTAATTCATTTTGTCTTGCTTCTTTGTTGATTTTTCCTCCAATGAAGGATTCTATAGGGTGGTGGAGTCCAAGGGAAATGTCCTTTTGTGCTGCTTCATCTCAATGGTGCTTGGATGATTTCCTTCCAGGGCCGAACTTTTTAAGGATATCCAGAGTGACCCCATGTTCTTTGGATGCATTCCTAGTGACAATACAGGTAGAAGAAAGTTCAACAGAGGAGGAATGAGGGAATGAATTAGAAGGGGACATCTGAGGAGATCCAAGAAGAGGAGAGGGGATGGAGGGCTTAGGGGGGTCCTCTTATGAAGTGGCAAGGGATGAAAAGGAGTTTGGGGAGGTAAGAGTAGGGTTGGGGGAGGGATTGAGAGAGGGATCAGGGGATGTCAGAGGGATTGAAGAGGGGTTGGGAAAGGATGAGCTAAGGGGTGCGGCTAATTGAGAGGGATGGGGAGGAGGGATGCCTGATTTTCTTAGGTTCAGAACAATATTCTTCTTTTTTATGGTTTCCCATTGGGTTTCTGGATCAGAGTTTTCAACCTCAATAACTTTGGTGCATCTATTAGAAAAATGATCGTATTCATGGCATACCTTGCACTTTAAATGGATTTGTTCGTAGTCTAGCTGTTGTATGTAAGTCTAGTTGTCAACCTTTATTTTGATCAACTCTGGTAGACTTTTCCCCAGATCCACTTTAACGTAGATCCTGGTGCATGCTTTCATGTTTTCCTTTGGCTCGTTTCTATCATTGAACTTTCCTACTGCATTCCCGATTTCCTGAACTGAATTGTCACCCCAACAATGCAGAGGGAGGTGAGGGAGGTGAACATAGACAGGAACAACATTGGGGACGTCAAGCTCAGGATAAAAATCTGGTGTGCCTTTGTTTAGGTAAAGCTTTCTAGTGTGCATGAAGTATAGGCCATTTTTTAATATCAGATCCTTATCTTCTTTTGTCTCAAAATGGAATGTGAAATAGCCTCTACCACAGAATCTACTTAAAATTTTCCCACTGATCTTGTCTGTCTAGTTCCATTCGACCCATTTTTTAACCGTCTTTGGTGAAGGCCAAACTCCTGTAAACTGTCCAATCAATCCTTTTTCGCCGAGCGAGAGAACTTCCATACGAGGGATTGTGGGGGGAAGAGATAATTCTTGAATTCCCTCTAGTTTATTGACGAACTTGGTTATTGTCAGTCTAGGTCGATGTGGGATTAAAGAACTGATCAGCACCAAGAAGGCCTGGGCATGATCAAGCAGAGAGGTTTCCTCTGGGATATCCACTAGAGGGGCCATAGGGTCGAGAGCAGGAAGCATAAATCAGTAGGGGGAGCATCGGCGCCTAGGTCACGATGGTAGCACAGAGAGCTTCAATAATCCTAGAAGCTTGTTGGTGTTTTTTCTAAAATTAATGGCCGTGTTATCCTTCCACTATAGAAAGTGGGAGGTAATCGTTGCTCTGTGAAACCAGCCTCACACTTTCCCCTCCTCTTAAAAGCGTGCATGGAACTTCCAGGGAGTTGAGTCCCACCATGCCCTTCAACATGGGACCAGACGCTAACTCTCCGCTTGGAACAGGGTTCACCCGGTTTAACCATTGAATTTATCCCTTTATATTTTTAATCAAATTTTAGTAATAATAATAAAAAAATAATAAAAAATGTTGTATTGAATTATTTCATAAAGAAACATAAGGTTAAATTTTACTAATATATATATATATATATATATATATTTCAAATAAAATTATATAAAAGTATTACACTATTCAACACTTATAGTACTATGGCTTTAAGATGAGAGTTCAAGATAAGAATAGACTCATCCTCATCCATTTTGGATCTTTTGATTTATTAGAAAAAAATTCAAGTCACACCATCTGATCCTACATTGTACACACATACACATAAAACATAAAAATTGAAGCTTGAAGCTTAAAAGTTGAGACTCACACAACATGTCCATACACATGGATTATTGGTATTCTATACTAAACAATAACTCTCTTTTCTTTGTTAATGTAAGTGAAATACTAGTTTTTGTTTTATTTTTAAAGTTTCATGTAGATTGTTGAGTGTTGGCACACTAGTGATAGAATTTAGCTTTTATATAATGATTCAATTTATTACTTTGATTAGAAAACCAACGTATTTGGGATTTATATATGGAAAGCTCAAATGTGTCATTACTAAGGCTATGATGCTTCTCATACATTGACATTTGAGTCTAAACACATTGGGGTTGTGCCTTTTAAGTGTTTATATATTTCATTAAAATCCATGGCTAAATATTACTATTGCTAGAAATGTTATAAAATTCTAAAACTCTTATTTAGAAGTAGCTTAAAAGTTTATTTATTATTTAGAAGGTCCTCCTTAAGTCTAACTCATCAAATTGAAATATAAGATCAATTGTGCCTCTTCTAAATACATTATAATTAATGGGTTTAACAAATTTATTTGAAACATTTCAAGAATGATTCAACTTAACTTGTAGAATATTTGAAATTACATAAATAGTCACTATACATAATTGCACAAAATCACAGGTTAGTTTGGCATGGTTGGATATGTTTTATCATTATAAAGTAATACTAGCATATGCATATAAATTAAGTGGGTGGTAAATGCAAACAGACGTAAATCTCTAAAATCATAAAAAACAGTTACTTCATATACATCATGTTAGGGTCCCGTGATTTGGCTGATTGGCAAGCCAAATGATAGTGTAACATCAAACCAATCTTTGGAGTCCAAGGACCTAGCCTTCCGGGACTCAGAGAGGGCTCTCTCTATTTGTGTAAGGCATATCTGTGTGTTTTGCTTATTGTGTTCTGATTTTAGGCTAGTTATGAAGTAGGTTTTTTGGTTTTGGATTTTAGGTTGTGAGGGATGAAACTGATCAAACATATAAGATAGGTAAAATGATGTTAGATCAACTGGGCAATGGGGTCGAAAAGGTCTAGAAAGCTATCAGACAGCGATACAAGGCTATTGAAGGGCTGATTTGATTCGAGGTAGAAAGGATATTTGGGAAAAATTGAATAAAATGGACATCAAGTTTGGGAACAACAAAGGATTTCAAGCATAACTAGTTTAATAGCTGACATAAACATGGTAGGCCAAACCATTAATCATGAGAAATGCAACTATAAGCTAATAAATACATAGAAATAAACATTCAGGCCATGCATAGAGATATATAACTCTCTAACTTTGGGAAATGACTATCAGTCTTTGGGGAAATACACTTAAGAGAGACAAACAACTCAAATCACTATGCCAGAATGCTTAAACACAGTACTTCAAGTTATTGGGCACTTTGAAAACAAGATTTCATAGTCTTAGGCAAAGGGCAAGATCGGAACAAGACCTCCTTGGTTCAACAAATGACAATCTAATCAGTCAAAGAGAAATTTCATGGATGGAGCTATGGCTAGCCATGAGTAAGCAGAGCGTAGCGTAAATCATACTTAGCATGCATAAAACCATGAATGAAAAAAGCAACAATATCCTTAAGTTATTAAAGAGCAATCAAGAATTCTTTAATGTGACTAAGGAAGAAGAAAACATGGAAGCTATGAAGAAACAATAAATTTGAGGTGCCTCCAAGGGCATGTCTCAAATTTGTTCTCTACTGATCTATATCAAGCAAGAAACATGAATTCATAAATGAAAACTAGAAAACAAAACAAAGAAAGAGACACTATACCATTCTACCAAGTCATGGAATCCAACAACAATCCTCTTTCATCATCCAAGAAACATCCAAGAGACTATCCAAGAGCATGAGACAAGTATTTCTTCCAAAGCTTATATGACCATATATTGCTTCTATCATCAAGTTCAAGCTTGTTTACAATGAAAGACTTTGGAATATATAGGCTCAAGTGAGGAAAACCTCTTAGTTCAATTTGCACTCTCATTGGCTTATTCAAAATATCTAAACTTTTCCTTGAGGCTTTGCAAAGCCCAAGGCACAAAATATCTCATAAAATATCTAAAAAATGCTAAAAGAGGGAAATAAATTGACTTTTCATAACTTCTCATGTGAAAAAATAGCTAAACGCACATGAAGAAAAAACAGTGTTTAAAGGTTCAAATTTTACAAAAATACTCAAAAATTACATCAGCAAAAGGTCCCCTGACTTGCTGGAAACTTTTGGCAGCCTTCCCGATGTCGAAATGAGGCTCATGATAGCTTGTTGTAAAGCTCCAAGTGTCTAATTTTTGGAGAAACTATAATTTTCCCAATCTGATGCCTGGAAGTCCTCCAAAAATAGGCCTGTGTGTCAAAAACCAGAAAATAAGGTTTGTTGATAGACCGGGCAGAGTGTAGAAAAAGCGGGCATTTTTCGCCATTTTGGGAGAGCAAATGATCTTCAAATGTCCTGAAAATCGCTGAGTGTGTGCTCTTGAAATTATGGCATCCAATGATACCATTCTCCTCCTTTGATGATCCCCCAAACTGAAATGGTGAAGCCCATGAGTTTTGGCCAAAAACCCAAAAATGCCAAAAAACAAGAACATGTCAAAATTTGCTCAATTTTGGTGAGCAAGTCCCTCAAGGCCTTTTAGAAACATGTCTAGAAAATCGGGCCAAAATTCCAAGCCTAAATGTGTCTTTCTCCTTTTTTCTCACCGGGCGCCCTCTTTGGGCAGTTTTGAGCTTTTCTCAGTTTTCGTCTTTGTTTTTTGGCATTATAGCTTTAGTGGAGAAGTCATGGCCCCTTGCCTAGGAGAGGCAGATAGCACATGCTTTGGAGAATTCCCTTCATGATCCATGTTTTGTATTTTCTTGCCCCCATCATTGCTTGCTTGAGGGCTGCTTTGTTTGTCTTTGTCACTGCCTTCTTTATGACTGTCATGCTCTTTCCCTTCACTGTTTTGTGCTTCATCACCC
Organism: Pinus albicaulis; assembly: GCA_034641835.2. Classification (NCBI taxonomy): domain Eukaryota; kingdom Viridiplantae; phylum Streptophyta; class Pinopsida; order Pinales; family Pinaceae; genus Pinus; species Pinus albicaulis. Next base: position 1,767,781,680 of record CM076580.1, on the reverse strand, counting down.
TTATGCTTATTGCTGTATTGGCTGCCATAATGTTCCTTTTCATCACTGCCTCACTTCCCATCACTTTGCTCTTCATTGGAGGAATTGTGCTTCTGATACTCTTTACTTTCTTACCAAGGCAAACAAATTCAAATTATCACTAGAAATAATCCCCCAATACCAACTTTGTGTTCCTTCTAAATCACTATTTTGTCTTCTTTGTAAATCACTGTTTTTATCAAGGAAAATTTGTTTCAAATGCTGTGTGAGATACTTCTGTGACATCAAGTCCTTGCTCCTTCCAAAACACTGATTTTTCCTCCCTTTGTATGCCAATCAACCAATATTTATAATGATATGCACACAATCAAATAAAGGGTATACACAGTCAAATGATCTCTGTGTTCGGGTAGGGTCAAAGGGCTCTTGGTGTTTTGGTGTAAGATAGGTAGCCTAGTATTTAGACAGAGGCAAGATACTCCTTTCAATCAAAACAACCTCCTTGTCTTCACTGTCTTCTCACACAGATTTTGACAAAAACACCTTTGAATTGCAATGGAAACTCCACTCACTAAAGTCTGTTTCATGGACAAAAAGGCAACAAGACTAGTTTTTTCTTTCTTACCACATAGAGGATAATTTTTAAATGACAAAAACACTTATACAATGATCAGTGTTCATGAAATTAGGCCTACTGTTTCACTTTTGAAATACTGTGCTTCTCCTTTTTAAACAGTGCCTTCACCTTTTAACATTGTTCTAAGGACAGTTTGTTAGGATTTTTGACATCAATAAGAACTCACCATTTTCACTATGTTCCCCTTGAGAAAACATAAACCACAGCAAATCTTGAGTTTTAAACAAAACTATCAACCCTCCTAATTACTATTTTCTCCATTACAAATGCTGACAGAGGTTACGGCTTTATCTCGGTCTATGGGGGCAGCTCTAGGTTCTTTGGAACTAACGAATCATTTCACCAACCTTCCACCGTGACAACCCTTCAAAATATTCACTCATCATCTTTATTCACACCATGAGCTTCATTTTTTCCTCGACTTAACAGTTTGAAATGAGCAAAGAGTCAATAAAGTACCTTGAAGATCGATGGTGGCGTTGTTTGAGGAGTTTGAGCCGCTTTCAAAGCTTTTTGGAGGTGTTTGGATCGCTTGAAACATGTGCGGCACATTTACTAGGGAAAACGCCGCGCAAAGAAAGCTGTCGAGTCACTTGTTGGGCGGTCGTCACCAGCGCCTACAGGCGCGCCGCGCGACAGTGTAACCATTTTGTAAAACCTCGTCTGAACGCGTTGCACAACTCTACAGGCTCGTTGCGCAGCCTAAAATCCGGAAAACTTTGTGTTTTAGCCCAAAAACGTCTTCTTTCGTATCGTGGTAATCAAAAGGGGAGCGTTGCTTTGTGTATGGAGAAATTTAGAAGAGCTTGCAAAGGTCAAACTACTCTTGCATTTGAAAAAATAAAAAAAACCCTATGAAGTGTTTGATGAAGGTTTTGAAAATGTTTGAAAAGGCCTTTGGGTTAAAACCAAAACCTGAAGCTCGTACCTTTTCAAAATACAAATGAGACTCCCTTTTGTTTAAACAAAACTTATAGTGGCAAATGATGATTTCCTTTATAAGCCTGACCACTTTTGAAGTAAAGCAACCTCTTTTTAAAAATTAAAAACTTTAACTACTTCTCATTAAGGAATGAAAAATTGTTTTCCCTTTTGATATTTGTACTGTGGAAGGAAATTCTGCTCTGAGCCACATGAATGACTGTAGATGTGCCATTTGAGCGATACTGCCTTTTTACTGGGGGAGAAGCTTAACTGCAATTTCAATATCCTTTTTCCACCTCTTGTCTTTGTATTTCTCATCTGCTGTCACTTTTGATCAGTTGAGAAAGGTCTTTATGAATAGAAAGAGCAACACCTTTAAATATCCACATCACTTAGTGTTTTTCTTATTGAAAAAGGACACCTGTAGAAAGACACCTTGTGTTAAGTGAGGTTTTCTTTGACATTTTGTAGGGAGGTAGCGTCACCCTTTAAAACTTAAACTGACAGTGTCTGCTCATGATGCTCTGGATATGGTCATGCCCATTTTGAAACTGATTGAGCTAACAGGTGCTGTTTGAGTTTCTATTTTGACTGTGGGTAGAAAACTTGTTTGAAACTGTAAGTGAAAATCCTGTTTGCAAAAGGTCTCCATCACCAAAGCCACTATGCTTAGATTGACAAAATGATCCATTTTTCATTTTTAAGGAGATAATATAGGGGATGATGTTCTAGATTTGAAAATTGAACAAGGGAAAGTTTCCCTTTAGTTCTTCTGTGAAGGAGGTCTGCAAGAAGCTTGGGCTTTCATTTATTTCACCTCTTTTTGAGAGCAGTCCCTTTAGAATCTTTTCCATATGCCATGATTGCTTTTCATCCTCAAACCATGATGAGCCCCTTTACTTTGCTTATGAAGGAGGCCTTCTTTGACAAATGCCTGGTCTCCTTTGTACATGATGGAAGAGGTCACTTTGAGACCAAGACCCTTTGGCTCCTTTGGTCATCAGTTTAATAATATTTATTCATTGATGATGAACCTATTAGCTTCACATTGTAACTCAATAATAATGGAGCTTATGTAAACAATATTTCAAAGTATTACTATTTTTCCCCTGCCTTTAACATCATTTTTACTTCAGAAACTCTCAGTTGTTGTTTCATTGTATGTCAAAAAATGTCCTTTAGTCTGTGCAATTCTAAAAATAAAATTTTATCTACTGGCCCTCTGCTTATAGACGAAGGAGGCGCTCTTAACCCTCTGCTTCTAAAATGAAGGAGGTTCTTCAGTCTTCAAAAACCCTCTGCTTATAGATGAAGGAGGTTTTTCAATCATGTCATCTCATCAGCTGTTAACATTGTTATTTTTCCTTTCACTGTCTTGTCATGCTTGAGTTAATGAAGAATGACAAATTGATAATAGTTAAGATGACCATTTCTCTGACACATGTAAATCTTCTTTTCTAATGTCTTTGTGCTTCTTTAGGCATCATAAGCAGTTTGGCTAGTATTTGCAAAGTGCTTCTTCTCATTCGTAATTTACTAACCTTTGACAATGATCACAGGAGCTTAATGAAACAACTCTTTGCCCTGTAGCTGCATTCCAGGCTCAAAATTACATGAGAAGTAGCTATCTTCTTATGTGGAACCAAATACTGTCTTCTGGGAATGCTGGTATACTTCTGCTTTTGAAAAGTCCATTAAAACACTGTAAAACCACCTAAAATCAGTTTGACCTATGGGACATGTATTGTTGAGACTTGAGGGTTTATTAGTGGCACGATCTAGGGTGTAACCAACTTCTTTTGCCAAATAGGAAGGTTTGTTAGGATTGGACTCTAGCAGATAAAGGTTCTTTGGCTTTAGGATAGTTTTCCAAGGGAGAAATGCCTAAAGCGCCACTACCTAACTTAGGGGGGACTTCCTGGACAGATTTGGATTGTTTTCCTTGGAGCTAATGGACAAGCTAGTATGACTGAGGCTAGATAGGGCTTGACAATGAGGTTTTATCTCATCATGGTCTAATTGAAAAGATAGGAGGGAAATGTTTTTTTGGGGGTTTTCTAGATGACAAATTGACATATGGAGATCAACTTCTAGAAAACTGAGCTAGGAATTTAGTCATCAACAATAGGTGAAAAATATTGATGACTAACAGTGGCTCCATTTGGGGAGGGCAGCTCCTTTTCAGGAGGTGTCCAGAATTGCAGATCTTTGGCTTATGAAGACCAGTGCCTTATCCATTGGCATAAATTTCATTCTTTCTTGATACCATTTTTTAAAATTGACAGCATAATTAGCATCAATGATATTTCTACCTACCCCACTATCTTTCCTAAAAAAATTTCTTCCTTTGGGTGCATTTGGACTAGCAACCTTTTGACAATATATATATATATATATATATATATATATATATATATATATATATATATATTGAAAAATTAACCTATCTAGTTCTATACTTATATCTGCCGGGAGTTTAGATTAAACTGATGAACTCCTTTGTTTCTCTACCTATCCTAGATCAATTGTCAAGGTTAAGCTATTTGACAGGATTTTATTCTCTAATCTACAACAAGAAATTGAAAAATGATCAAATTAAGATTCGACAGTCTGATTTTTCATGTACTTGTGGCACAAAAGACAAGCTGCACACAAATATCATTTTGCATAAAATGAAAACTAAGAAAACAAGGCTAGTATACACAATTTGTTTTCATCCCTGTTTTCCTCTTTGTTTCTGTTTTTAGTATATGGAACCAGTGTCTTTTCCTAATCTACTCTCTTTGATAAGTCAAGCTTACACAATGTTGACCATCTTTTCCACTCACTAACTTATCAGCAAATAAATTTAAAACATGTTCAGTTATGATTAGGCTAGGTAACTGAACAAGACATTTGAGCACTAGTAGCGGCATTTATACTTGCACACTTTCAGAATGACTGTTTTGTTGGGTATGGGACTATACCATTGCTTTTAGAAACTGCCTTCTTTTTCTACTTTTTTACTGTTTTTGTATTTCCTTCTTTTTCACTTTTTCTTCAAACAATCTAAAACTGAAAAGATGCTCACAAGGCTGAGCTTATTTTTCACAGCTATCTATCTATCCTAATCTAAAATATACACAACATACATTCATTTGGTGAACTCTCTTTTCCAATGTAACCAGTCAAGTAGATGATTACATGGGTGACTCTGGTTTAGTTCTTTCATGATTCTGAAGTAATGAAAAGGCCACCTCCATTTGGCTTGTTTTCAGACAGTAGTGCTTAAGTTTTTCCTCATACTTTGCAGCAAAATGTTCATGGTAGAACATACCACTCCTTCTTTAAAGGTTTCTAGGGAAATAGCAAAGGGGTCTTTGAATAGTAGTTGGCCTAGAGGATTTGAACAATAGACCTCATTTAGGATTACTCCCTCCTTTACTTGACTAACCTTGGGATTCTTTTGAGAAAGAACCCCTTCTCCCTCTTTATGATTATCTGATTTGGAAACTTCAAAAAGTAATGTTATGCTACCTTTAAGCAATCTTGGTACACCCTGATTTAGTGAGATGATTCCTGTTTGTGAGCCATTATCCTGATGAGTAGGACTATTATTTAGCACCATGTCTTCTTGAGAAGAAATTTTAGTATCAGCATCAGTCTGTTCTGTACTTTTAGTATAAGAAAATGCATTAGTAGATAAATCAGCAGTAGAACACATATACATATATTCTTTACAAAAAGGTTTGGGTGTTCTATGTATCCTTGGCATTTCATTGGTTTCTTCGTTTGTTGAAAGGGATGTTGTCTTTCTTCCTTTTGTGAATGCTCACAAGGATGAATGTCTTTTTGAGGAAGTATATCAACCTTAACAACAATTTTTTCTATTGTTTCTTTATGAGAAATTTCTTTAGTAGGTAAGGAAGTAGTGGATAACATCTGATCTATTTCCTTTTCAGTAAAAGGAGGAGGTATTTTATGTTTTCTTTGGATTGGGCAACAATTTCTTTCCATTTTTTGTGGAAGTTGATCTTGTGGCTGAATTTCCTCCTGTATTTTACAAGGAAAGGTAGATGGATTGTTATTTGTTTCAACCTTTTCAAAGAGCTCTTGTGGATCCTCTCTTATTTTTTGATGGATTTCATCTAGGATCAACTCTTCTTGGTCATCTTGATGGTTAGTTTGGGTAAGAAAATTATGGATCTCTTCTAAATAATCCTCAGGATGCCAATTTCATAAGTTTTCATCAATGCTTACAAGGTTTTGTCTGATGTTTTCAGATTGATCACAACAATTTTCAGCCAATGATAGAGATGGAAAATGCCCTATATAGTGTTTACAAAATACTTTGTGGAAATCCTTCAAAGAAAACAAGATGCTAGGTTTTAGGCCTTCATACCATCTCTTGCCTTTCCTTCTAATGTACCCATGAACATTTTCATGAGGTAGTCCTCATGCCATTCAACCTTTAACCTCCATACATGTATATGAAAATTGATGAGGTGTAACAATGGGTCATCAACCTTTTCATCTCGAAAGATAGGTAGGTTTTCTATCCAATTTACGTCTTTAGGCATTTTGTGGGGGAATCTAGGGATATGTTCTCTGCTCATCGGAGCATATCTCCTTTGTGTCCTTGGATCCATATTTGTTAATCAAAAGGATCACTGTGTCTTTTCAACCGGTCTAAATTTCTCTACCAGTGGAGTCTTTTGGTATAATGAAGGTTGTGGAGTCACCAGGTGGAAGATTTGAACTTTGTTGTCCACCATCAGCATCATTGGGATTGCTTAATGCATTCCCACGAGAATTGATAAGGACTAGTGGAGTAATAGGCCTACTAGAGGCTAGAGGAGTCGCCAGGTGGATCTTGGTTGTTTTTGTAGGGATGTAGCTATGGTCCACCACCAGTAACTAGGGAAAAAGCCAGTCTGGGGATGTTTTGGGGTTTTCTGAGTTTTTATGTGTAGCCTATGAGGTTTGGAAGATTTTCCTATAACTGAGTCATCATTTTGCTAAGATGGTTAGAAAGCTAGCTTGTACTCTTCAAACAAAACTTAAGTTTTCTAAGCTTGATTGAGACTTCGAGAGTTACTAAGGAGTACCTAGATTGTCACTAACTCGGAAGGTCCCACCGTGATCGCCATTATGTTAGTGAGTGGTGGGATAAGTCAATCAGATAGTATTCTTAAGGCTGCTAGAATGTTTAGGGAATTTAAGTTTGTTTATTACTCAGAGTCCCACCGTGATCGCCATTATGTTAGTGAGCGGTGGGATAAGTCAGCTAGATAGTATTCTCAATGGTCTCTAAAGATTTTAGGGAAACTAAGATTTTTTATTACTTAGAGCCCCACCATGATCGCCATTATGTTAGTGAGCGGTGAGGTGGCTCAATTGGATAGTAGCCTAGATTTTAGTAAAGTAGTAAGGCCTACTGGAGGCTAGCAGAGTCGCCAGGTGGGTTTTTAGTTGTTTTGGTGTATATGTGTATGGTCCACCACCAATACTGTCAAAAAACAATCTAAGAGATTTTTTGGGGTTTTCTGAGTTTTTATGTGTAGCCTAGTTTGTAAGAGTGTTCTAAACCTGATTCATCACTTTGTTAAGATGGTGAAACAACGCGTTTACTCTAAATTATTCTATAGGCTGATGGTCTGAGTTTAGTGTTGAAGGACTAAAGAGTCTATAAGAGTTTGCTAGACTTTCATGTACTCAGAGTCCCACCATGATCGCCATTATGTTAGGGTCCCGTGATTTGGCTGATTCGCAAGACAGATGACAATGTCAAATCAAACCAATCTTTGGAGTCCAAGGACCTAGCCTTCCGGGACTCAGAGAGGGCTCTCTCTATTTGTGTAAGGGATATTTGTGTGTTTTTCTTATTGTGTTTTTATTTTAGGCTAGTTATGAAGTAGGTTTTTGGGTTCTAGTTTTTAGGTTGTGAGGGATGAAACTGATCAAAGATATAAGATAGGTAAAAATATGTCAGATCAACTGGGCTATGGGGTCGAAAAGGTCTAGAAAGCTATCAGATGGTGATACAAGGCTGTTGAAGGGCCGATTTGATTCGAGGTAGAAAGGATCTTTGGGAGAAATGGAATAAAATGGACATCAAGTTTGGGAACAACAAAGGATATCAAGCATAACTAGTTTAATAGCTGACATAAACATGGTAGGCCAAACCATTAATCATGATAAATGTAACTATAAGCTAATCAATACATATAAATAAACACTCAAGCCATGCATAGAGATATATAACTCTCTAACCTTTGGAAATGAATATCAGACTTTGAATAAATACACTTAAGAGAGACAAACAACTCAAATCACTATGTTGAAATGCCTAAACATAGTACTTCAAGTTATTGGGCACTTTGAAAACAAGATTGCATAGTCTTAGACAAAGGGCAAGATCGGAACAAGACCTCCTTGGTTCAACAAATGAAAATCTAATCAGTCAAAGAGAAATTTCATGGATGGAGCTATGGCTAGCCATGAGTAAGCAGGGCGTACCATAAATCATACTTAGCATGCATAAAACCATGAATGAAATAAGCAACAATATCCTTAAGTTATTAAAGAGCAATCAAGAATTCTTTAATGTGACTAAGGAAGAAGAAAACATGGAAGCTATGAAGAAACAGGAAATTTGAGGTGCCTCCAAGGGCATGTCTCAAATTTGTTCTCTACTAATCTATAGCAAGCAAGTAACATGGATTCATGAATGAAAACTAGAAAACAAAACAAATAAAGAAACACTATACCATTCTACCAAGTCATGGAATCCAACAACAATCCTCTTTCATCATCCAAGAACATCAAAGAGACTATCCAACAGCATGAGACAAGTATTTCTTCCAAAGATTATATGACCATATATTTCTTCTATCATCAAGTTCAGCCTTGTTTACAATAAAATCCTTTGGAATATATAGGCTCAAGTGAGGAAAACCTCTTAGTTAAATTTGCACTCTTATTGGCCTATTCAAAATATCTAAACTTGTCCTTGAGGCTTTGCAAAGCCCAAGGCACAAAATATCCCATAAAATATCTAAAAAATGCTAAAAGAGGGAAATAAATTAATTTTTCATAACTTCTCATGTGCAAAATAGCTAAACGCACATGAAGAAAAAACAGTTTTTAAAGGTTCAATTTTTACAAAAATACTCAAAAATTACATCAGCAAAAGGTCCCCTGACTTGCCAGAAACTTTTGGCAGCCTTCCCGATGTCGAAACAAGTCTCATGATAGCTCGTTGGAAAGCTCTGAGTGTCTAATTTCTGGAGCAACTAGAATTTTCCAAATCAGATGCCTAGAAGTCCTCCAAAAATAGTCCTGTGTGTAAAAAACCAGAAAATAAGGTTTGCTGATAGACCGGAAGAGTGTAGAAAAAGCGAGCATTTTTCGCCATTACGGGGGATAAAATGATCTTCAAATGTACTGAAAATCACTGAGTGTGTGCTCCTGAAATTATGGCATTCAATGATACCATTCTCCTCCTTTTTTTATCCCCCAAACTGAAATGGCGAAGCTTATGAGTTTTGACAAAAAACCCAAAAATGCCAAAAAAAACAAAAAATGTCGAATGTCGCTCAATTCTTGTGAGAAAGTACCTGAAGGCTTTTTAGAAACATGTCTAGAAGCTTGGGACAAAATTCCAATCCTAAAGGTGTCTCTCTCCTTTTTCTCACCGAGCGCCTCCTTTGGGTAGTTTCGAGCTTTTCTTGGTTTTCTTCTTTGTTGCTTGGCATTCTAGCTTTGGTGAAGAAGTCATGGCCCCTTGCCTAGGAGAGGCAACTAGCACATGCTTTGGAGAATGCCCTTCATGATCCATGTTTTGTATTTGCTTGATTGCCCTCATCATAGCTTGCTTGTGGGCTGCCTTGTTTATCTATGTCAATGCCTTCTTTATGACTGTCATGCTCTTTCCCTTCATTGTTTTGTGCTTCATCACCCTTATGCTTATTGTTGTATTGGCTTCCATAATGTTTGTTTTCAACACTGCCTCACTGCCCATCACTTTTCTCTTCATTGGAGGAATTGTGCTTCTGATACTCTTTCCTTTCTTACCAAGGCAAACTGATTCAAATTATCACTGGAAATAATCCCCCAATACCAACGTTGTGTTCCTTCTAAATCACTGTTTTGTCTTCTTTGTAAATCACTGTTTTGATCAGGGCAAATTTGTTTCAAATGTTGTGTGAGATACTTCTATGATATCAGGTCCTTGCTCCTTCCAAAACACTTCTTTTTCCTCCCTTTGTATGCCAATCAACCAATATTTATAATTATATGCACACAGTCAAATAAAAGGTATACACAGTCAAATGATCTCTGTGTTTGGGTAGGGTCAAATGGCTCTTGGTGTCTTGGTGTAAGCTAGGCAGCCTAGTATTTAGACAGAGGCAAGATACTCCTCTCAATCAAAACACCCTCCTTGTCTTCACTGTCTTCTCACACAGATTTTGACAAAAACACCTTTGAATTGCAATGGTATCTCCACTCACTAAAGTTTGTTTCATGGACAAAAAGGCAGCAAGACTGGTTTTTGATTTCTTACCACACATAGGAGACTTTTGAAATGACAAAAACACTTAGGCCTACTGTTTCACTTTTCAAATACTATGCTTATCCTTTTTAAACAGTGCCTTCACCTTTTAACATTGTTCTGAAGACAGTTTGTCAGGCTTTTTGACATCAATAAGAACTCACCATTTTCATTATGTTTCCCTTGAGAAAACATAAACCACAGCAAATCTCGAGTTTTAAACAAAACTATCGACCCTCCTAATCACTATTTTCTCCATTACAAATGCTGACAGAGGTTACGACTTTATCTCGGTCTTTGGGGGCAACTCTAGGTTCTTTGGAACTAACGAATCATTTCACCAACCTTCCACCATGACAACCCTTCAAAATATTCACTCATCACCTTGATTCACACCATGAGCTTCATTTTTTCCACTACTTAATAGTTTGAAATGAGCAAGGAGGCAATAAAATACCTTGAAGATCGATGGTGGCATTGTTTGAGGAGTTTGAGCCACTTTCAAATCTTGTTGGAGGCGTTTGGATCGCTTGAAACATGCGCGGCACGTTTACTAGGGAAAATGCCACGCAAAGCAAGTTTTCGGGTCACTTTTCAGGTGGTCGTGAAAGGCACCTACAGGCGCGCCGCGCGATAGTGTAAATGCTTCGTAAAACCTCGCCTGAACGAGCCGCGCAACTCTACAGGTGTGCCGCGTAGCCTAAAATTCGGAAAACTCTGTGTTTTAGCCCAAAAACGTCTTCTTTGGTCTCGTGGGCATCAAAAGGGGAGTGTTGCTTTGTGTATGGATAAATTTAAAAGAGCTTGAAACAGTCAAACTAATCTTGCATTTAAAAAATTAAAAAAACCCTATGAAGTGTTTGATGAAGGTTTTGAAATTTTTTGAGAAGGCCTTTGGGTTAAAACCAAAACCTGAAGCTCGTACCTTTCCACAACACACTTTTTTTCAAACAAAACTTATAGTGGCAAATGATCATTTCCTTTATAAGCCTGACCACAATTGAAGTAAAGCAACCTCTTTTTAAAAATTAAAAACTTTCATTGCTTCTCATTAAGAAATGAAAAAATGGTTTTCCTGTTCTGATTATCTGTACTGTGGAAGGAAAATCTTCTCTGAGCTTTATGAAGGATTGCAGATATGCCTTTTGAGTGTGACTGCCTTTTACTAGGAAAAAATCTTAACTATAATTTCGATATCCATCTCTCCTCCTCTTGTCTTTTTGTTTCTCAGTTGCTGTCACTTTTGACAAGTTTCTTAAAAAGGTCTTTATGAATAGACAGATCAACACCTTTGGAATAACAACAATAGTTAGTGTTTTCCTCATTTAAAAGGACACCTGTAGGAAAACAAACTGTATTATGTGAGATTTTCTTTGACACCTTGAAGGAGGTAGCTTCACCCTTTTGAAACCTAAACTGGTAGTGTTTGCTCCTGATGCTTTGGATATGGTCTTGCCCACTGTGGAAACTGAATGAGATGGCAGGTGTTGTTTGAGCTTCTCTTTTGACTGTGGGTAAAAAACTTGTTGGAACATGTAAGTGAAAATCCTATTTACAAAAGGTCTCCAACCCCAAAGCCACCAACTTATCCTCAGATTTACAAAATGATCCAGTTTTCATTTTTAAGGAGATAAGATAGGGGATGATGTTCTAGATTTGAAAATTGAACAAGGGAAAGTTGCCCTTTAGTTTTTCTGTGAAGGAGGTCTGCAAGAAGCCTGGGCTTTCATTTATTTCACCTCTTTTGAGAGCAATCCCTTTAGAATCTTTGCCATATGCCATGATTGCTTTTCATCCTCAAACCATGATGAGCCCCTTTACTTTGCTTATGAAGGAGGCCTTCTTTGACAAATGCCTGGTTTCCTTTGTACATGATGGCAGAGGTCACTTTGAGACCAAGACCCCTTTGGCTCCTTTGGTCATCAGTTTAATAATATTTCTTCATTGATGATGAACCTATTAGCTTCACATTGTAACTCAATAATAATGGAGCTTATGCAAACAATCTTTCAAAGTATTACTGTTTTGCCCCTGCCTTTAACATCATTTTACTTCAAAAACTTTTAGTTGTTGTTTCATTGTATGCCAAAAAATGTCCTTTAGTCTGTGCAAATTCTAAAAATCAAACTTTATCTACTGGCCATCTGCTTATAGATGAAGGAGGTGCTCTTAACCCTCTGCTTATAAAATGAAGGAGGTTCTTCAGTTTTCAAAAACCCTCTGCTTATAGATGAAGGAGGTTTTTCAGTCATGTCATCTCATCAGCTGTTAACAGTGTTATTTTTCCTTTCACTGTCTTGTCATGCTTGAGTTAATGAAGAATGACAAATTGATAATAGTTAAGATGAACATTTCTTTGACACATGTAAATCTTCTTTTCTAATGTCTTTTTGCTTCTTTAGGCATCATAAGCAGTTTGGCTAGTATTTGCAAAGTGCTTCTTGTCATTCATAATTTACTAACCTTTTACTGTGATCGCAGGAGCTTAATGAAACAACTCTCTGCCTTGTAGCTGCATTCCAGGCTCAAATTCACATGAGAAGCAGTTGTCTTCTTATGTGGAACCAAATACTATCTTCTGGGAATGTTGATATACTTCTGTTTTTGAAAAGTCCATTAAAACATTGTAAAACCACCTAAAATCAGTTTGACCTATGGGACATGTATTGCTGAGACTTGAGGGTTTATTAGTGGCGCGACCTAGGGTGTAACCAACTTCTTTTGTAGAATAGGAAGGTTTGTTAGGACTGGGCTATAGCAGATAGAGGTTCTTTGGCTTTTGGGATAGTTTGCCAAGGGAGAAATGCCTAAAGCGCCACTACCTAACTAGGGGGGACTTCCTGGACAGATTTGGATTTTTTTCCTTGGAGGTGATGGACAAGCTAGTATGACTGAAGCTAGATAGGGCTTGAAAATGAGGTTTTATATCGTCATGGGCTGATTGAAAAGGTAGGAGGGCAAAATTTGTTTGGGGGTTTTCTAGATGACAAATTGACATATGGAGATCAGCTTCTAGAAAACTCAGCTAGGAATTTAGTCATAAACAACAGATGAAAAATAATGATGACCAACACATCCCAGGTTTCTAAAACTTAAAAAAATATAAAAACTAACTAAATTCTAATTTTATTTTAAACTAATATTATTATTATTTATAAAATGAAAGAAATATGGAATTTTACCTCGATTTTACTATAGAGAATCTTAATCTTTAGATAGATTTTGTCACAATATAAGTACCACATGTCTAATAAAACATAAGTCACTTCATATGACATGTATTCATGTGAAACTTTTTATTATTATTCAATTTAATTAAAATGTTGAAAATAATATAATTACTTTGAAGATGAATATTAGGTGAATATTCTAATATCCATTTTACATTCACAACCATTTTTTTTTAAAAAACATTAAGAAAAAATACGTAATATAAATAATAAATGATATCTAAATAAAATGTAATAATGAAAATCAAGCTTCATGGGAAAAGCTATTATTAAAAAAAAAAATAGTAGTAGTCAAATTGAATTAGGGACCACTTCACACAATTCCTACCAAACGGAATTGAGAAATTTTCCACCCATAAATTTCTCCATTTATTAAATTTACTCAATTTTAGTTTTACCTCGTAAACCTTAGATATTAGTAACACTAAGCTGATATCCGATGTCCCATGCCATGGAATATCGGGGACCACTAAGGATCACTATGAGGTGCTCATGGTACGCCAACAACAACAAATAGTATGAAGTTGTCTTCGGACATCCAGTGGGGTATTTGGTTAGATCCGGTGAGCTCTATGAGGTATACTATGCCGTTGTGGATTCCTTGAAGGGACATCTCCATGGGTTCTAATTGACTCCATCTAAATTGCCAGTTTGATTCTGTTGTGCAAAACCATATTTTAGCAACTGCGCTCTCACATATTAAAACCCTAGATATGCAGAAAATGTAAAACCTAGTGATTTATGGCTTTGTTGGTCACATATTAAAACCCTAGATATGCACAAAATTAAAAACATAGTGATTTATAGCTTTATTGGGTTGCGGCTGTTACTCGATGTGATATTTTACGATTTGGTTAGTGATATCTTGAGCTATACAATTGTTTGAATTTTTTGAGTAACTCTAACACACAGAGGAATAAAACAATTCCTCTATTTGCAACACAGAGATAAAATATAAATTAAATTGCAGACACAGAGAGATGAATTATAACACTGCTATTTCATTAAAAACATAAACTATGTTACAAAATGAAATTCTTCAAAACTTCTCTTGTTCTGGATTCACACAATAAAACTGCTTCTGTCAGCTTCTACAACAACACAGAATTTCAGCAACAAAACTTCTTTGTCTCTCTGTTTTCTCTATTTATGACTTTGGGAAAAAAATACAATACACAGTGACACAATACAATGCACTCACGGCATATATTTATAATATATATAACCAAAGTTAAAATAAATGTACCACGGTAAAAACAATTAACTCATAGTTAAGAATAAAACATATGTGGAAAATAAAAATTTAAATCAAAACATTGAACTTTATCCTAAAGTTTAAAACCTTTTCCATTTATGTTTTATGGGGGCTGCTTGAAAGACATTCACGTGAGTTCTATTCACCTCCCGGAATTACTTGAGGTTGGTAAAGAGGTGGGTCCAGAGGTGAGTGATGTCACCTGCTCCAGAGGTTGTCTTTCCCTTTGCTGTTGAAGCTTGGATGCTCCCCCAAAATATTACTGCTTTCTGGCTGCACGTTAATTTAATTAAGAATAAATGTGGTTGGTCGAGTTTTAATGCAGTAGATGAGTGTGGATAAAACTTGGTTGCGTGAAGATCAGAACTGGGATTTTCCACTGCCTTTGTTGTCCTTTCCAATCCCATCAGCTTTGAAGTCCACCGTCCTGATGCTCTTCATGGCAGTTGGAATTAAATTCCAACACTCCCCCTTAATTTAAACTGCTGGGTTTTCTTGCATACCCAGGAATTCTTTAAATAATTAAAATTGTTCTGCATTAATGGCTTTGTTAAAATATCAGCAAACTATTCCTATGTCCTGCAGTGCTGCAAAATAATTTTGCATCAATACGCTTTGTTTTCTTATGGAAGACAAAATTATTTGATAAATTTATCGTGGAATTGTTATCACGGTAATTTTTTTTTCCTTTGTCCTTTTCATGACATAAATCTCTGAGCATTCTTCTCATCCATACTGCTTGGCATGTTGTTGCTATTGCTGCCACAATTTCTACCTCTGTTGTTGATAAAGAAACTATTGGTTGTTTCTTGGAAGCCCATGAAACAGCTACCAATCCCAAATGAAACACATATCTAGATATTTTCTTCCTGTCATCTACACTTCCAGCCCAATCACTGTCAGTGTAACCATTCAACTTAAAATTTTCAGATGAGGAGTAGAAAATACCATACCCCTTCGTTCCATTCACATACCTTAGAATCCTCTTGGTTGCTTGCCAATGAGTCTCTTTCGAGCTTTCCATAAATATATAGATTAAACTTACAGCGTGCATAATATCCAACCTAGTTGCAGTCAAATACAAGAGGCTGCCAACTATTCTCTTGTACAATGTCAGATCAAAATTCTTGCTGCTGTCTTCTTTGCTTAATTTTAACCCCATGATAGTTGGAGTTATAGCTGCCTTGCTTTTCTGCATGTTGAATCTTTTCAACACTTCTTCAACATATTTTGCTTGGGAAATAAAAATCCCATTTTCATTTTTCTCTACTTCAATTCCAAGAAAATATCTCAAAAGACCCGAATCAGTCATTTCAAATTCACTCTTCATGATTGCTTTAAAATAAAAAATAAGAGAAACTTCATTGCTAGTGAAAATTACATCATCTATATATAAAACAAAAATAAGAATCTTACCATCAATTTCTTTTATGTAGAGTGTGGGTTCTCCATCACATTTCTCAAATCCATTTTCAGTCAGGTAAGCATCTATTCTACTGTACCATGCTCTCAGTGCTTGCTTTAGCCCATAAAGAGATTTCTTCAGTTTGCATACTTTGTGCTCTTGGCCTTCAATCTCATAGCCTGGAGGTTGTTCAACATATACCTCTCTTTCAACACTCCATTCATGAATGTAGATTTCACATCCATTTGATAAACCTTCCATTTATGTTGTGTTGCTATGGACAACATTGTTCTCACTGTTTCCATCCTTGCAAATGGTGCGAAAGTTTCCTCATAATCCCTACCTTGTTGCTGCTTGTAGCCTTTGACAACAAGTCTGGACTTGTGCCTTTCAATCTTGCCTTTAACATTGCTCTTGGTTTTATAAACCCATTTTACTCCAATGACTTATTTACCGTTAGGGAGGTCCACTAACTCCCATGTATTACTCTTTTCTATTGCACCAATTTCTTCATTCATTGCTTCAATCCATTTTTCTTCCTTTATAACATCTTCAAAATGAATTGGGTCATCAACATTACAATACAAAGCAAATAAAGAGTTCAGACCGACATTATCATTTACCTCTTGTTGGGCCGTGAATAAGACCGCTTTTTAACACTTATTTCATCCATTTTTACTCTTCTTTATCATGTCATTTATCATAATTTATTATATAAATCCATTTTATAATGATTTATGCTCTTATCGATGAATATTATTTCTTCTCTTTTATTTTTAATAAATTGATTACTATTATGCATAATTTTATCAATGATTGTTTATTAATATATTTTGTAACATCATTCACCATTTTAGCCTCCAAGATATTTTCTAGATTGCATATTTGATCTCCAAGTCATCATCAAATATTCCAACTCA
Organism: Pinus albicaulis; assembly: GCA_034641835.2. Classification (NCBI taxonomy): domain Eukaryota; kingdom Viridiplantae; phylum Streptophyta; class Pinopsida; order Pinales; family Pinaceae; genus Pinus; species Pinus albicaulis. The sequence goes on along the minus strand of CM076580.1, from coordinate 1,767,764,797 downwards.
GAAATTCGTTGGAATAAGAAGTGACAGTTTTGCAGTTGTAATTCTGGGCAAATGAAGAAGAATCTGGAAAATCTGGAGCGTGGGTTTTATCCAGAACGGACCCAATTAACTTTAAATAAGAATGGTTTGCCCAAATTTGGCATGTATTGAGAGAAACACAAGGTTCTTTGAGCATGATTTTCTCAAATTTGATGTTGCGGCCGTCCTCCAAATTATCTCAGCTGCAAATCCAAATTCGACTTGCTCTTGTTGAAAGATGGATGGAAATAAATTTTCTTGTTGATCAATTAGTTAGGAACAATCCAATATTGTTATGAGAGATCATATTTACTATTTAATTTCTTCTCTTTGTGATTATAAAAGGAGAGCATGTATTATGTATTGGGGGGGGATGGAGGAGAGATGGAGAGATTTCTTGTTGTAATTATACAATTCCTCATTGACTCTCATTGATTAAATAGAGATCGACTATTTGTAAACGTTGTTATGCATGATTAATACAAGAACGTGTTGTTGTTTAACTTCTTAGTTCTGCAGTAGCTCAGCGGCGTTTCACCAATGGTTGAGAGCCCGGCCATGGTCGATCGATCCGCTGTTTTTATCTCTACCTTTTCATTATTGTTGTGAGATAGTTCATATTTTCTTTTATTAGAGTTTGCAAGTTAATCGGTTTGTTGTTTAATTTCTTTGATATCAGTGTGTTATATTAACGAATCGTGTTGCTCTTATTTTATTATTTAACAAGAATCTTAACACTGTATAATTTATCTTGTTAATACCTTAATAGAGCTTCGTTGTTCTATTTCCATTATGATTTCATTCCACTTGTTCTTTCGTTTGATTGATATTCATTACAGATTGTTGTTTAATAGGATTGGTTATTCGATTCCATTAATTAGAGTTTGCTGCTCATATTTATTAAATAGGATTCATTGTTTAATTCCTTTAATTACAGTTTTTTGTCCATTTACTTTGTTGTTCATTTCTATTGATTAGTTGCAAAGAGTTTGTTTTTAAAGAGTTTTCCTAGTTTACTTTCAATAGCATCTTTAGTTCAATTTCTATTTCCTTTTAATTACTTTAAAGTAGGACTGTCAACTGTAGAGAACATTGGTTATTGCTTCCTCGTTCCCAGATTGATTGTCTTGTTCTAGTTTGATTTAATTTGCATCAATTTCTAGAGGAATGAGTTATTGCTACTGTATCCTCGATTGATGTTTGCTAAGTGAATAGTTGGATTTTAGAGCATTTGAGTTTATGTTGTTGTAGTTAGATTTATTTTTCAAGCATCCATTTAATCTTGCATTTAGAACACTGTACTACATATTGAAGAGCATTACTCTTGGATAAATTGCTGCCTCAGACTGAGTACACTCTTGAAACAAAAAGTCATTCCTGGATTGATAATTAATGTAGGATAAATAGGCGTTAAAAAGACACCTTTTATACCTCAACACCTCTCCTTTTTCATAAATCTCACTCAGATTTCTGAATCTCGGTCTTCTTGGTGTACTTGGAGTTCCACTTGAACTCGATGGAGTTTCGGTTCCCTGTGGTGTGCTTGAAGAAGCACTTCCTTGATTTCTCAAGGTTTCTCTATTTCCAACTTGTGGTGTGGTTTGTTGTGCTTGCGGTGGTGGAGGAGGAGCCACCAAGGAGGGATTATTTGTTGTTTTCCCTTCCTCTTCTTCTTTGTGAGACACACATTTCTTCACATTCACCATTTTCTATAAGATTCCATCCTAAGCTTCTTCTTCAATAAACTGCACATCTCTGCTTATTATTTTTTTCTTGGTTGATGGATTATAGAGATTGTATGCTTTGGACTCATCATTGTATCCAACAAAGATACATTTCCCCCCCTTGTTGTCCAATTTCTTCCTTAGTTGATTCGGGACATGTGCATAAGCCACACATCCAAATACTTTCATCTGGGTGAAAAAATTCTTTATGCCGCTCCACGCTTCTTCTGAAACTCTGTTCATGACAGCTTTGGTTGGGAATCTATTCAAGATATATGCTAAACAATTTGTAGCTTTAGCGCAATACTCGTTTGGAAAATTTGTTTCCTTCAACATACTTCTAACCATGTCCATGATGGTCCTATTCTTCCTTTCTGCAACACTATTTTGCTGAGTTGTGTACCTTGTGGTAAACTACTTATGTATGCCATTCTCCCTACAGAAACATAGGAACTCTTTAGAGATTTATTCTCCACCTCTGTCAGTTCTCAACACCGTTATGTAGTGCCCACTCTGCTTCTCAACATGAGCTTTGAAGTGGGAGAACTTATCAAACACTTCACTCTTCTGTTTCAAGAAATACACCCATGTCGTTCTGGTGTAATCATCTATGAATGTCAAAAAATATTTGTTGCTAGCTAAATATGGCATTTTCATTGGTCCACACAAATTTGAGTGGACAATTTCTAAGGGTGCCTTTTCCCTTATACTCTTCCCTGCTGGAAAGATTTCTCTGTGTTGCTTTCCCAAGGTGCAGCCTTCACAAACGCTGTCTGGTTTCTCAATCAATGGTAATCCCTTCACCATTCCCTTTCCGTGCAATAAATTCATGCCTCCGAAATCGAGATGTCCAAATCTCAAGTGCCAACTGCTACAACTGCTACATTTCTTCTTTCTTTCAAGTCTTCTTTGAGCTTGAGAGGAAACATCCTATCGCTTATCATCTGCACCTATGCAATGACTTTCTTTCTTGGAGGTATGTCCATGATTGTACACACATCATCTTTAAAAAATACATTGTAGCCCTTGTTAATGACTTGTCCAATGCTCAAAAGATTACATTTCAAGCCAGGTACATAATATACATCTGGCACAAACTTCTGTTCTGCATTTCTTGCCAGGATACTTACTCTGCCTTTTCCCTTGACATGGATCTTACTATCAGTTCCTATTTTTACTTCAGATTTAACATTTTCATCCAGATTGGCAAACATTGTTATATTTCCAGTCATGTGGTTGCTACAAACTGAGTCTAAGAACCATACATCATCTTGTCTCTCTTGTGCTATAGTACATGTTAACAACACATTCTTCTAGTTCTTTTCTTATTTTGTAAAATTAAATTTCTGCCTATTATTCATGTCATTTTGATTTTTCTTACATTCATTGGCATAATGCCCATATTTTTTTCAATAATGACATTGGACTTGGGATTTATCATACCTTTGTCCATGAGCTTGATCTTGGCTTGAGCCTTCATTCTGGTTCTGATTGCTGCCCCTTCCACTCAAACTTGCAGGGATGTTTCTACCTCTGTTTTGGCTTCTGCCTCTTCCTCTGTTGTTTTCTCTGCCTTGATCTATGCTTAAGCCAAAATACATTTGAGTTTTGAAAGCTTGTTCCAATGAGGATTTTGTTTCTCTGTTCAGTCTGTGTTCATGAGTCATCATGGATGCACTCAGCTCATCCACTCTAAATTGTGAGAGATCCTTTGTCTCTTATATTGCCACTACTATGGCATCAAATCTTAGGGTAGACTTCTCAAGATTTTCTCCATAATTCTTCTTTCTTCAAGTGTCTCTCCATGAGACCTTATCTAGGTAACCAACCCAATAACATGAGTGAAAAATGAATCTATATTTTCTGACTCTTTCATACAGAGAGTTTCAAAATCTCTTCTCAACATTTGCAACTTTGTTGTCTTCACCTTCTCCATGCCTTGATAGGTTGTCTTGCGGATATCCCATGCTTCAGTCTTTGTTGCTCTTGCAATCCTTGGGAAAATACTCTCATGTACCGATTTAAAAAGATAGAAGAGGGCTTTGGAGTCCTTCTTCCTATTATCTTTTAAAAAATCTCTTTCTGTTGCTATCAAAGCAGCCAACGCTGCTGCATCTACTGGTTTTGGGTAGCAATTCTCAGCTACCTCCCATATGTCCTATCAAGCAAACAAGGCTCTCATAGTGATAGCCCAATATTCATGATTCTTCCTGTTAAACTGTGGAAGTTAGGGATTTTTTAGACTGGTGCCTGCTACTGCCATTGTGATTGTGCAAACACAACAATTTTCTTGAATGTGTTTAAAAAAAAAAACCAAATAGAAGTTTTCTCTGCTCAAGAAATCTGCTTCAGCAAAATTCTTACAGCTTCTGCAGTGAAGAGCGATCTTTGCTTCTTTCACTGAGTTCCTAGACTAGCTCCGATTCCATGTTGGGATTTTCTGAGTAATTCTAACACACAGAGGAATAAAAAAATTCCTCTACTTTCAACATAGAGATAAAATAGAAATTAAATTGCAAACACAGAGAGATGAGGTATAACACTGCTATTTCATTAAAAACATAAACTTTGTTACAAAATGAAATTAATCAAAACTTTTGTTGTTCTGGATTCACACAATAAAACTGCTTCTGTCAGCTGCTACAACAACACAGTGTTTCAGTAACAAAACTTCTCTATCCCTCTATCTTCTCTATTTCTTTGTTTTCTCTATTTCTACCTTCGGGCGATAAATTACAATACACAGTGACATAATACAATTCCCTCACGACATATATATATGAAACATTACAATATTATATATTATAAATATTTCATATTTATAATATATATATCCAAAGTTAAAATAAATGTACCGTCATAAAAACAATTAACTCATAGTTAAAAATAGAACATATGTGGCAAATAAAAACTTAAATCAAAACATTGAACTTTATCCTAAGGTTTAAAACCTTTTCCATTTATTTTTTCTCGGGCTGCTTGAAAGAACTTCAAGTGAGTTCTATTCACCTCCCAGAATTACTTGTGGTTGGTAAAGAGGTGGGTCTAGAGGTGAGTGACGTCACCTCCTCCGGGGGTTGTCTTTCCCTTTGATGTTGAAGTTTGGATGCTCCCCCAGAATATTGTTTCTTGCTAGCTGCACGTTAATTTAATTCAGAATAAATGTGGTTGGTCGAGTTTTAATGCAGTAGATGAGTGTGGATAAAACTTGGTTGCGTGGACATCAAAACTGGGATTTTCCACCGCCTTTTTTTTTCATTCCAATCCCATCAGCTTTGAACCCACCGTCGTGTTGCTTTGCATCGCAATTGGAATTAAATTCCAACAAAAATACCATAATGCTTCCCGCCACACTCATTATGACACAGAAAAAATGGGGATGAACGATGATTTCAAAACTGCTTCAGTCAAACTCATAATCACGCTTTAAAATAGGGGATGAACTATGATTATATAAATTTAATACTCAAAATGTGTTAGCTATCTTTTTAAGCTAATTTGTATTCCCACGTAAGTGTTAATGCTTAGTAGCGGGCATGGATTAAAAAAGTTTAACGAAGCGTTCTCTTCTTCTGATACTCGTCCCTATAAATGTGAGTCTTCCCCCACAGCAACATACTCATGGTCAGTTTTCTATCCATCGGGCGGTCCATGGTACAAATTTCTCTTCCAAAGAGTAATAGAGTGACTCTTTCGTAAAGGGAGGTTGTGCCCGCACGAAAATCCAATCCCGATTGCTTACATAGTATCATATCCTTTAGGGGATTTATTGGAATTTCAAAAAATTAGGTCTACATGGATACCATTTATGTAGATCCAGATACACCTACGCCAGTGGGAAAGACTGCTTCCCACCTTCTGCGCAAGGCAAGCAAAGTGGACGAGGAGCTTAAAGGATTCATAAGATTTTATAGAGACAGCTTCGTGGAGAGGTTCTCACAATGTGTGGACAAACCAGATGAAGCGGTGGCTTCAAGGGATGTTTTTATAGATGCTGAAACCCGCGTTTGGGCGTGCATCTATCTTCCCAGATCAACGTCCACCGATGACCATGGACGTATAAAGTTCCCGGTTGTCATATATTTCCACGGGGGAGGATTCGTGATGGGCTTGCCAGCATGGTCTATTCACCATGCCTTCATGTTCAGATTGGCTTCTGAGATAAACTCGGTGATAATTTCAGTAGGCTACAGGCTTGCTTGTTGAAATTTGTGGGATAATTCCTTAACCGTTTAAACAACACAGAACTTCAAAAAATAAAAATTGAAATTGCGGACAAACATAGAGAGATCAAGCAATAAACTATGTTTCAATTAAAAACAAACTATCTCTATTACATAGAAATACTTGAAAACAAAGTTCTAGATTCACTTGGTTAAAAACTGCAACTGGCTGCTACACACGCATCGCTACCAAATCTGCTCTCTGTCTCTATTTTCAGCCTTCGAGCACAAAAAAACATTACACAACAAACTCACAGCAACTCTCACATTTTTCATAATGCTCTCACGGCATATATATATGAACCCATTACAATATAATATATATATTATAAATATCTTATATTTATAATATATATAATATGTTTAACCAAAATAAAAACTTTAACGTAAACTGCTGTAATAAAACAATAACTTATGTAAAAAGTTAAAACAACATTGCCATGAAATAAAATTAAATCAAAACTTATGTCATAAGGTTAAAACCTTATTCCCTTTCATTCTTTTCATTTATGTATTCCGGGGGCTGCTGGGAGGCTATTTACGTGAGTTCTCACTCCCTCCCGGAATTTCTTTGTGAGTGGTGAAAGGTGGGTCCAGCTGTGTATGATGTCAGCTGTTCCGGGGGACTCCATTCCCCTTGCTGCTTGAACTCTTTCAACCCTCTGAAAAGTTGCCACCTCTGATTTGAATTCGTTTGGTGGGGTTTTAAATGTGGTTGCTGCTACTGATAAGAATTTATCTTCCACCGCTTATGCATTCATTTCGTAGTTGTTTAACTTCACATCAGCCATTTGTTTTCCGCCTTCAGATCTCATTTACTTCTGCCGTTTGCTGAGTTATGTGGGCAGTTGGAATTAATTCCCAACACTCCCCCTTAATTTCAGATTATGGGTTTTCCTTCATACCCAGGCACTTCCTAAAATATTTAAAGATTTTTTGAGCTAATGGTTTTGTGAGAATATCAGCAAATTGATCCTCTGTTCTGCAGTGCTACAAAAAAATCTCACCATTGTTAACCAATTCGCGTATGAAGTGAAACTTGGTGTCTATGTGCTTTGTCCTTTTATGAAAAACAAAAATTTTAGACAAAGATATCGTCGAGCTATTATCACAGTAAATGGTTGTGCCATGTTCTTGTTCATGACAAAAATCTCTGTGAACTCTTCTCAACCATACTGCTTGGCATGATGCTGCTGTTGCTACCACATATTATGCTTCTACTGTAGATAAAGCAACTACTGGTTGCTTCTTGGAAGCCCATGAAACTGCTCCTCATCCCAAATTAAACACATATCCTGATGTGCTCTTCCTATCATCTACACTTCTAGCTCAATCACTGTCAGTGTAACCTGTCAACACCAAATTTTCAGAAGAGGAGTATAAAATATCATACCCCTTCATTCCATTCACATACCTGAGAATTCTCTTGGTTGCCTACCAATGAGTTTCTTTCGGTCTTTCCATGAACCTAGAGATTAAACTAGCAGCTTGCATAATATCTGGCCTAGTTGCAATCGAATACATGAGGCTGCCAACTATGCTTTTAAACATTTTTGGATCAAAATCGTTGTTTTTGTCGTCTTTACACAATTTCAACGCCATTACTGTCGGAGTCACAACTGCCTTGTTGTTTTGCATGTTGAATCTCTTCAACACTGCTTCAACATATTTTTCTTCGGAAATGAAAATACCATTTTCACTTTGGTCTACTTCAATTCCAAGAAAATACCTTTAGAAACCCAAGTTAGTTATTTCAAATTCACTTTTCATAACTGCTTTAAAACCAGCAATGAGAGAAGCATCATTGTCAGTAAAAATTAAATCATCTACATATAAAACAACAATAAGAATCTTACCGTCATTCTCCTTTATGTAGAGTGTGGGTTCTCCATCACACTTCTCAAACCTATTCTCAATCAGTTAAGCATCTATTCTGCTGTACCATGCTCTTGGAGCTTGCTTCAGCCCATAAAGAGCTTTCTTCAACTTGCATACTTTATGCTCTTTGCCTTCAATTTCATGCCTGGGGGTTGTTAAACATATACCTCTTCTTTTAACACTCCATTCAGGAATGCGGATTTTACATCCATCTGGTAAATCTTCCATTTGTGTTGTGCTGCAATAGACAACACAGTTCTCACTATTTCCATCCTTGCCACTGTTGCAAAGGTTTCATCATAGTCTCTCCCTTGTTGCTGCTTGTAGCCTCTAACAACAAGTCTGGCTTTGTGCCTTTCGATCCTGCCTTCAGCATTGCTTTTGGTCTTATAGACCCACTAAACTCCAATAACTTATTTTCCTTTAAGGAGTTCCACTAACTCCCACGTATTACTCTTCTCAATTGCACCAATTTCTTCATTCATTGCTTCAATCCATTTTTCTTCATTTACATCGTCTTAAAAATGAATTGGGTCATCAGCATGACAATATAAAGCGAATAAATAATTTAGACCGGTATTGTTACTTACCTCTCCTTGTTCATAAATCTCACTCATATTTCTGAATCTTCATCTTCTTGGTGTGCTTGGAGTTCCATTCGAACTTGAGGGCATTTTTTATCCCTACAGTGTGCTTGGAGAAGCACTTCCTTGACTTCTCAAGGCTATTCAAATTCCAGCTTGTGGTGTGGTTTGTTGTGCTTGTAGTAGTGGAGGAGGAACGTCTGAAGAAGGGTTATTAGCTATTGTTCCTTCTTCTTCTTCTTTGTGAGACACAATTGTATTCACGTTCACTGTCTTCTCTAAGCTTCCATCCCAAGATTCTTCTTCAATGAACTGCACATCTCTGCTTACTATCAATTTCTTGGTGGATGGATTATAGAGTTTGTATGCTTTTGAATCATCACAATAGCCAGTAAAGACACACTTATCCCCATTACTGTCAAGCTTCTTCCTTAGCTGATCCGGCACATGTGCATATGCTACACAGCCGAATACTCTCATGTGAGTGACTGTTTGCTTTCGTCCACTCCATGATTCTTCTGGAATTTTGTTCATGACAGCTTTATTCGGGCATATATTTAAGATGTACGTTGTGCAAGTGACAGCTTCTACCCAATACTCATGCGGCAAACGTTTTGCCTTCACCATACTTCTGACCATGTCCAAAATGGTCCTATTCTTCCTTTCTGCAACACCATTTTGCTGAGGTGTATACCTTGTGGTAAATTTCTTTTGTATGCCATTCTCTCTGCAGAAACACAGAAAGTCTTTTGATATGTACTCTCCACCTCTGTTAGTTTTAAGCACTTTGATATAGTGCCCACACTGCTTCTCAAAAGAGTTTTGAAGTGGCAGAATTTCTCAAACACTTCACTCTTCTATTTCAACACATACACCCATGTCTTTTTGGTGTAATTATCAATGAATGTCAAAATATATTTGTTTCCAGCAAATGAAGGTGTTTGCATCTGTCCACATACATCAGAGTGAACAATTTCAAAGGGTAATTTTGCACTTATACACTTTCCTTCTCGAAAGCTTTCTCTTTGTTATTTGCCCAAGATGCAGCCTTCACAAAGGTTGTCCGGTTTTTTAATCAATGGTAATCCCTTTACCATTCCTTTTTTGTGCAACAAATTCAAGCCTTCGAAATTGAGATGTCCAAATCTCAAGTGTCATAAGAAATTCTCATCTTTCACTTCCTCTTGAAAAATTTCTTGTGTTACAGCTACAATATTTCTTCCTTCCTTCAAATCTGATCTGAGTTTGAGAGGAAACATTCTATTGCTGGTCATCTGCACCTCTGCAGTGACCTTCTTGCTTGGAGGTATGTCTCTGAATGTACACATCATCTTTGAAGAACACATTGTAACCTTTGTCAATGAGCTGTCCAATGCTCAAAAGATTACATTTCAGACTAGGTACAGAGTATACATCTGGTACAATCTTCTGTTCTCCATTTCTTGCCAAGATACTGACTCTACCCTTACCCTTGACAGATATCTTACTATCATTTCCTGTTGTTACCTCAGATTTAACATTTTCATCAAGATTGGCAAACATTGCTATGTTTCTAGTCACATGATTACTACAACCTGAGTCTAAGAACCAAGGATCATCTTGTTTGTCTTGTGCTATGTTACATGTTAACAACACAATCTTTGGGCTCTTATCTTATTCTTTTGCAAAATTAGCATCTTGCCTATTATTCATGTCATTTTTCTTTTTCCTACATTCATTGACATAATGGCCTAATTTCTTGCAATAATGACATTGGACTTGGAATTTATAATACCTTTGTCCATGAGCTTGCTATTTTCTTGAACATTCATCCTAGTTCTGATTGAAGCTCCTTCCGCTTGTGCTAGCAAGATTGTTTCTACCTCTGTTTTGGCTTCTGCCTCGACCTCTGTTATTTGCTCTACCTTGACCTCTGCTTCGACCGAAAGACATCTGAGTCTTGAATGCTTGCTCCAATGAGGAATCTATTCCTTTGCTTAGTCTGTGTTCATGAGACATCAGAGAAGCACTAAGTTCATCCACTGTGAACTGTGAGAGATCCTTTGTCTCTTCTATTGCTACCACATAGCTTTAAACCTTGAGGGTAAAATTCTCAAGATTTTCTTTACAATCCTTCTCTCTTCAAGAGTTTCACCATGAGATCTTATTTGGGTAATCAATCCAATAACATGACTGAAGAATGAAGTTATTGTATCAGATTCCTTCATTAAGAGAGTTTCAAAGTCTCTCCTCAGCATCTACAATTTTGCTGTCTTCACCTTCTCCATGCCTTGATAGGCAGTCTTGAGAATATCCTAGGCCTCCGTAGACTTTGCTGCTGCTGCAATTCGTGGGAAAACACTCTCATGTACATATTGAAAGAGATAAAAGAGGGCTTTGGAGTCCTTCTTCCTGTTATCACTTAAGAGGTCTCTTTGTGATGTTGTCAAAGAAGCCAACGTTGCTGCATTTGCTGGTTTAGAGTAGCCATTTTCAAATAGCTCCCATAATTCCTGAGAAGCAAACAAAGATCTCATATTCATAGCCCAATAACTATGATTCTTCCCATTGAACTGAGGAAGTTGGGAATTTGTCAATCCAGTTCCAGCATCTGCCATCTTTAACTGTATAAATAAAGAAAATAAAATTGACTGTGTAAAAACAAGCAAAAACTTTCTCTACTAGAGAAATTTGCTCAATAAATTTCTTACAGCTCCTGCAGTGAAAAAACAAACTATTTTTTGTCTCACTGAGTGCCTAGACTAGCTTTGATAAGATGTTCAAATTTGTGGGATAATTCCTTAACAGTTTAAATAACACAGAACTTCAAAAAATAAAAATTGAAATTGTGGACAGACACAGAGATATCAAGCAATAAACTCTGTTTCAGTTAAAAAATAACTATCTCTGTTACAGAGAAATACTTTAGAACGAAGTTCTGGATTCACTTGGTTAAAAACTACAACTGGCTGCTGCACACGCAGCGCTACCAAATCTGCTTTATGTCTCTGTTTTCAGCCTTCGGGCACAAAAAGACACTACACATCAAACTCACAACAAATCTCACTTTTTTTCATAATGCACTCATGGAATATATATATGAACCCATTACAATATAATATATATATTATAAATATCTTATATTTATAATATATATAATATGTTTAACCAAAGTAAAAACTTTAACGTAAACTGTTGTAATAAAACATTAACTTATGTAAAAAGTTAAAACAACATTGCCATCAAATAAATTTAAATCAAAACTTATGTCATAAGGTTAAAACCTTATTCCCTTTCATTCTTTTCATTTATGTATTCATTGTTAAAGAATTAATCATTCGGTTAGTTTAGAAGTAGTTCTAGATTAGTTGGTAATCAGTTTCCAGATTCAGTTTATGAATAACTGTTTCTGACTTGTATAAATATACATTTATCCTTTCAATAAATATGTGTCTAGTGACATTGTGCTCTCTGCATTTCTCTGTTGTCTCCTTTTGTTAATTTGACATGGTATCAGGGTTGAGAGTTGATCTGGTCGATCTTTTTTTGTGAATTTGTTTTCTCTGTTTGTTGGTTGATCGTTGGAGTAGAAGAGACAGAGATCAGGGCACAAGAGGAGTCTGATTCAAGTTTTATTTACGTTTGAAGTGGGAAAACGCAGTTTGCTAAGGAGAAAGAATTGTCAGTGAAATAAGACTGAGCCAGTGATAAGATTTAGTCTGGAGTTTGTTCGAGAAGCAGAGAGTAGTTGGGAAAATCGTTTTGTTGGTATAGTTACCTGAGAGAACGTCACTGGTCAAGTCAGATTCCAGTTTGAGAGGGCGAAAATTTGTCTGCAGATTGTGGAAGTTCGAAACATCCGACTGTTGTTGCCGCCAGTGACTACAATTAACTACGTCAAGTGAGGAGGCATTTGACCAGTTTATTTTACTGTTGTTGCTGGTCTTCTATTCCATATTTTATTTTCCTATTGCGGTTCGATAAGCAGCCTTGCCCTTGTCGCCAAAGATTTGTTGTTCCATATGAAAGACCTCCGATGAAGGTTTTAAAGAACATGCACCAAAACGTGTTGTAGATGGCTGACACTTATAGAGAATGCATGACTGTTTGCTGTTGATGGAGTAGCAGTCTAGAGACTACGTTCGGAAATTGAGCTGCTCATTGTACATAGCCGAGCCACAGTTAGGCTGTGAAAGAAGACGGCAAAGCCGCCGAATAGAAAGAGCCGAGGAAGAGCCCCAATTCGCATAGCCCTACTACCTCTGGCAGAGCCTGTCTGCCGCCTCTGCACGATGGAGTGAAAAACCCTCTACACGCTAGAGTAAAAGGAAACATGCATAATTTTAGTCTTGGGGGAAAGCCGAACTGAGCGGTCCTGCTATTGAAAATTTTGTGTTCGAGGCAAATAAAATTAAGAGAGGTGAAAATGCCAAGACAACCAAGGAGGCTTGGGATACCCTTGAGAGATGTTTTGGTGAAGTTGAAGATGAAGGTGGATCTATAGCAGTAGATCCAAAATGAGATGAAGAGTTTGTTGAATCCCACTGTGCTCAGTGATGGGTGGATGATGTATGCGAAGAAAGTTTAGAAGCGGTAGAGAGAGAGCACTAAGATGTTTCTGAACCCCACTGTACACAGTTACAAGTGGACGAAGATTTGTTGATACCAGCAACATGGATTGTTGATGAAGATTTGGTGATTCCAGCAACAGAGCTTGCTAACGAAGGTTTGATGAAACCAGCAACACAGTTTGTTGATGATGAGTTGTTGATTCCAGCAACACAGCTTGTTGATGATGAGATGGTGAATCCAGCAACGCAACTTGTTGATGAAAATTTGATGGCTGATGTTAACTTTAATAATAAATTTTTGACTAATGATCACTGGTTGCAGATGATGCAACAAAAATATGATATTGACATGATGTTATTTAGTGAAATAACCCCACTGCAGTTAGTGGAAGACAACTTGTTTGCAACATTACAGGTTAGTGGAAAAGAGACAAAGACAGAAGCAAAGAAAGAAGTCGGCAAAGAAAAAGCAGAAACAGAGAAAGATGTAGAAGCAGAGAAAAAAATGCAACAACAAAAAGCTCTCACTGTAGAGCAGAAGGAAACAGAGATAGAGGTAGAAATAGAGAAAGAAGCACAACAGGAGAAAGTTCTCATTGCAGAGAAAAAAGACCAGAACCAATGTCATTCTAAAAATATTTTGGATTCTGATATTAATTTTCAATGTGCAGGTACACAAAATGATTATGAAGAAGAGTTAAAGTTTATTGAAACATGGCTTGCAACACCATGTCTAGATGAGATCTACACAGAAGATGTAGAAATGAATGTTGAAGATGACCTGCATGATGAACATGTCAATGAAATTTTCATGCATTGGAGTTTTGAAGAAATAAAACATTATTCTAATATTATGTTGCAGCAGATTGATCATGAAAACCATAATATGGAAGACAGTGTGTGGCAGCAGCCCACATTTCTTGAAGATGTCTAGGACATTCTTAGACAACCTGGAATAGTAAAAGACTGCACCAGCAAATGAAAAGTCTGAGGTTTGAACAATACAATGAGACGAACATGATGAAACAATTTAGAGGCTATAGAATTTGGAAGAAAAGAAGAAGAAAACCAAATGTAGTTGAAAGTCAAGAGACTTCTCTCTGACTTCGGAAATATAGAATGAATTTCGATGTCAAAAGTTAGGAATAAAATAATGTAACCCTCAAGATTAAGATGGAGTGTTAAAGAATTAATCATTCGGTTAGTTTAGAAGTAGTTCTAGATTAGTTGGTAATGAGTTTCCAGATTCAGTTTATCCATAATTGTTTCTGACTTGTATAAATATACATTTCTCCTTTCAATAAATATGTGTGTAGTGACATTGTGCTCTTTGCAATTCTCTGTTGTCTCCTTTTGTTAATTTGACATTCCTGGGGCTGTTGGAAAGCTATAGGCTATTTACGTGAGTTCTCACTCCCTCCCAGAATTGCTTTGTGAGTGGTGAAAGGTGGGTCCAGCTCCATATGATGTCAGTTGTTCCGGGTCTCCATTCCCCTTGTTGCTTGAACTCTTTCAACCCTCTGAAAAGTTGCCGCTTCTGGTTTGAATGCGTTTGGTGGGGTTTTAAATGTAGTTGCTACTGCTGATAAGAATTTATCTTCCACCGCTTTAACTTCACATCAGTCATTACTTTGCCACCTTCAGATCTCATTTACTTCTGCCGTGGGCAGTTTGAATTAATTTCCAACATTTCTCCAGAGCATCGCCTCCCTTTGGCTTACGACGATTGTTTCAGTGCTGTGGAGTGGGTCCGTCAACAAGTCGCCAACGTCGGGCAAGCGAAAGCTCAAACCCTTAACGAGCCACGGGAATCATGGTTGAGATCATATTGCGATTTTTCACGGTGCGTCTTGGCCGGAGACAATGCGGGCGGTAACACGCTCATCATGTTGTACTTCCTGCGACAAAATCGCCTGTGAAGTCTCTGCATATCAGAAGAGCGATTATCATCCAACCCTTCTTCGGTGGAGAGAGGTGCTCCAAATAGGAGTGTGAAACGTCAGAGCCAGGTCTATCGCAGAAATGGATCGACGTCTTCTGGAAGCTTTCGTTTCCCGTGGGAGCCAATCAAGACCATTCACATTGAACCCTATTAATTCATCAAAGCTGCGAGATGTGTTAATGCAGCCGCTGGTCCTGCTTTACATTGTTGGAATATAATTTCCAACTGCCGGATCAATACACAGGAGGAAGGACGTTTGATCAGCGCACAGTTAAAGCCCGGCAGCATGGTTGAACAACGAGCAGGTTGGCAGAGTGATCATCGCTAAAATAGCAATCAACGGATTACAGGGGGTTCAAACCGCTCGACGGTTAACGAAAGGCACTCCCCCGCAGTTGACTTTCTGATCGGAATTTGACCCAAAATGAATGGCCAGAATTGACTGCGGGGGCTCACCCATTTGATGCGTACGGGCATAACCATACCCCCCGTAACCACCAGGATGTGGTGGCTCCGCCCACCAGCCACCCATGCGCCACCTTTCTGCCACCACCGCGGAAAATTCACCGCTGCCACCAAATTCAAAATTTGACATAAATTAAAAAAAAAAAAACGGTGCTAACAGAATTTATGGCACCATAAATATTTTTCTAAGCGGTGATAATTCTGCAATTTTGTCAACGAATGACATTAATTGTTTTTAGATATTTTGTTTATAAATATAGAACAGAGATGTAATGTAATTTTTTTAAAATATACGCACAGAATGTTTTTATGCACAGCAGTGCTTTGAAAAAAAACAGTGAGTTGATTTAAAAAGATAGAGAGTGCATTTTTAAAATAATACACAGCAGTGTATATTTTGAAAAAGACAGTGAATTTTTTTTAATAGACAAAGAGCTGTTTATTTTTTTACAGAGAGAGACAGAAAGTTTTTTTAATTAAGACAGAGGTCTTATGTGTGCACTGTGACAGCAGCAGTCACTATTGTAAATCCCTCTGCAGTGAGGAAGAACTTGTAACATATTTTTATGGAATAAAAATTTTGTTTTATAGAGTTAAAAACTTTGTTTTCTCAGATAGAATTTATTTCTCTGTTTTGTGGAGGAGAAGTTTAATTTCTTCATTCTCAATTCTGGAATTTGTAATATTCCAACATGGTATCGGAGCCAATTCAGGCTATTTGAAGGTCAAATAAGCTGAAGAAAAGGAGTTCGTTATTGCAGAAGCCTCTCCAGCAGTGTGAAGGTTCAGACAGGAAGAATTCAAAGGTAATTCTCTATATAGTTCTTGTGTTACTGTTGCAGTACAGTTAGTTAATTTAAACACACAGCCAAGTGTTTTTGATTCATAGTTAAGAGTGCAGAATGGCTGGCTCCAGCACTGGTATGGGTATGGGAAATATCCATCTCCCACAATTTAATGGGAAAAATTATGACCACTGGTCAATAACTATGAGGGCCTTATTTGTCTTCCAAGACTTATGAGAATTTGTTGAGGATGGCTTTGAAGAGCCAACAAATGAACTTGAGTTTAATATGTTAATTCAGGCAGAAAGAGAGATTCTGAAGAGAAATAAGAAGAAAGATGCCAAGGCTCTTTTATTCTTGTATCAAGCAGTGCATGAGAGTGTGTTTCCGAGGATAGCAGCAGCTAACAGATCCAAAGAAGCATGGGAAACTCTCAAGACAGCTTATCAGGGCATGGAGAAAGTGAAGACAGCAAAACTTCAGTTGTTGAGGAGAGACTTTGAGACTCTCTGTATGGAAGAGTCAGACACTATTGACTCATTCTTCACTCATGTGATTGGAATGGTCACACAAATTAGATCTCATGGAGAGACTCTTGAGGACAAGAGGATTGTGGAAAAAATCTTGGGGAGTCTACCCTCAAGATTCGATGTGATTGTAACCACCATAGAGGAGACTAAAGATCTCACAAAGCTTTAAGTGGATGAACTTCATGCATCACTGATGACCCATGAACAGAGATTGGGTAGGAGTGAAAAATCATCTCTTGAACATGTCTTTAAGACCCAAATGTCTTTCGGAAGAGGAAGAGGGCAAGGCAAAGGAAAAGGAAGAGGCAGAAGCCAGAACATAGGTGGAAGGAAAAGTCTAGCAAATGCTCAAGGAAGGGGCAGCAATCCAAATCAACATCAAGGCCAAGGCAACAGCCAGCAAAGTGGACAGCAGAATGATCAAGGACAAAGGTATGATAAATCCAATCTCCAATGTTACAATTGTAAGAAATATGGTCATTATGCTAATGAATGTAGAAAGAAGAAACAAGATATGAGAAGTGGAACTAGTGCAAATTTCACAAAAGAAAATAGCAGCCAAAACAATTTGTTTTTAGCTTGTAATATGGCTGAAGAAAAGAATGAGGATTTATGGTTTCTAGACTCCGGTTGTAGTAACCATATGACAAGAAACATAGCCATGTTTTCTATGTTAGATGAAAGTGTGCAGTCACAAGTCACACTAGGAACTGATAGCAAAGTTTCTGTTATGGGAAAAGGAGATGTGAATGTTTTAACAAGATTAGGAGCAAAGAAATCCATAGAAGATGTTTATTATGTTCCAGGAATGAAGTGTAACCTCTTAAGTATTGGACAACTTGTCCATAAGGGGTACAATGTTTTCTTTGAGGATGATGTTTGTACCATCATGGACAGAACCACCCAAAGAATCGCGTGTATTGTCAAGTGAAGATGACAAGGAATTAGGATGTTCTCTCAAATGAGAGCAGACGGAAGAATGGTGAAGAGAAAAGAATGTACAAAGAGATTTCAGTCAAAGTAACCAAAGGATGATAATTGGTTATGGCACTTGAGATTTGGTCATCTCAACTTTGGATGTCTTAATCTGTTGAATAGAAAATGAATGGTAAGTGGTTTACCATTGATAGAGAAACCGGACAGCCTTTGTGTAGGTTGTATTCTTGGGAAACAACACAGAGAAAGTTTTCCTTCCGGCAAAAGCACCCTTAGAGATTGTCCACTCAGATGTATGTGGACCGATGCAAACTCCATCGCTTGCAAACAGCGACTATATCTTAACATTCATAGATGATTTTACAAGAAAGACTTGGGTTTACTTTTGAGAAACAAAAGTGAAGTGTTTAAAAAATTTTGCAATTTCAAAGCACTTGTTGAGAAACAAAGTTGGCTGCATATCAAAGTCTTAAGGACTGATAGAGGAGGTGAATATATCTCTAAAGATTTTCTACGTTTTTGTAGAGAAAATGGTATTCAAAAGCAGTTTACAACTATATATACTCCGCAGCAAAATGGAGTAGCCGAAAGGAAGAACTGAACCATAATGGACATGGCGAGGAGTATGTTAACGGCAAAGCATTTGCCTAATGATTATTGGGCTGAAGCTATACATTGTCCAGCGTATATTTTGAACAGGTTCCCTACAAAGGCAGTTATGAACAAAGTGCCAGAAGAGGCATGGAGTGGCACAAAGAAAAGTGTCACACACATGAAAGTTTTTGGATGTGTGGCTTATGCACACATTCCGGATCAGCTAAGGAAGAAGTTGGACAGCAAGGGGGAGAAATGCATTTTCATTGGATACAGTGAGGAATCCAAGGCATACAAGTTATATAACCCATCCACCAAGAAGTTTATTGTGAGCAAGGACGTTCAGTTCATTGAAGAAGAAGCTTGGGATGGAAGCATAGAGAAGACAGTAAATGTTAAACACTGTTTATCTCATGATGAGAATGATGATGAGTTGGCTGAAATACATCCCCAAACAGCAACACCAACAAGAGAGCAACAAAACACACCCTTGAGGAGAAATGACAGTGCTTCTCCAGGCACGCCACAAGGAGAAAATTCAAGTGCTTCTTCAAGCATTTGTACACCTACTGAAAGAGGTAAGAAATTCAAAAGTTTGACTGATATTTATGAACAGGATATAGCTAATGAAGGTATCAATTCTTTGTTTGCTTTATATTGTCATGTTGATGATCATGTTCATTTGAAGAAGCCATCAAGGATGAGAAATGGATAGAAGCTATGGATGAGGAAATAAATGCCATAGAGGAACAAAACTTGGGATTTGGTTGAACTCCCAAAAGGTAAAGATGTAATTGGTGTTAAATGGGTCTACAAGACCAAAAGTAATGCTGAAGGAAAAATAGAGAGACACAAGGCAAGGCTTGTCGTCAAAGGCTATAAACAGAAACATGGGATAGATTATGAGGAAACTTTCGCACCAGTTGCAAGAATGGAAACCGTGAGAGCAGTGTTGTCCATAGCAGCACAAAACAAATGGAAAGTTTACCAAATGGACGTGAAGTCAGCATTTCTGAATGGAGTGTTAATGGAAGAGGTTTACATTGATCAACCTCTCGGCTATGAAAAGAAAGGCCAAGAGCACAAAGTGTGCAAGTTGAAGAAAGCTCTTTATGGGCTGAAGCAAGTGCCAAGAGCGTGGTACAGTAGGATAGATTCATATCTACTGGAAAATCGTTTTGAGAAGTGTGAGGGAGAACCCACCCTCTACATCAAGGAAAAAGATGGTAAAATCTTGATTGTAGTCTTGTATGTTGATGATGTTATTTTTACAAGTAATGATGATTGCCTTATTGAACATTTCAAAACAGTCATGAAAGAAGAATTTGAAATGACTGATATGGGTTTTTTGAGATACTTCTTGGGAATAGAAGTAGAGCAAGATAAAAATGAGATTTTTATCTCACAGGCAAAGTATGTTAATGAGGTGCTTGAAAGATTTAACATGCAGGAATGCAAAGCAGCAATCACTCCCACATTGATGGGATTAAAACTTAGCAGAGAGGACAATAGCAAGGATTTTGATCCTAGTCTATACAAAAGCATAGTTGGCAGCCTTATGTATTTGACTGCAACTAGGCCGGACATAATGCATGCTGTTAGTTTGATTTCTAGGTTCATGGAAAAGCCAAAAGATGCACATTGGCAAGCAGCGAAAAGAATTTTGAGGTATGTTAAAGGTCTTAAAAGGTTTGGTATTTTTTATACTACTTCAGAATGTTCAAATTTAGTTGGATACACAGACAGTGATTGGGCTGGAAGTGTTGATGATCGGAAGAGTACTTCCGGTTATGTTTTTCACATGGGTTCAGGGGCCATTTCATGGGCTTCTAAGAAACAGCCCATTGTAGCATTGTCTACAGTAGAGGCGGAATATGTGGCAGCTACAGCAACAGCGTGTCAAGCAGTTTGGATGCGGAAAATGTTGAGAAGCTTATGTCAAGAACAGGTAAAAGGGACAGTGATATTTTGCGACAATAGCTCAGCTATTGCATTGTCTAAAAACTCTGTTTTTCATAAGAGGACTAAACACATTGACACCAAGTTTCACTTCATACGTGAATTGGTTAACAATGGAGAGATAGTTTTGCATCATTGCAGAACGGAGGATCAATTTGCAGATATCCTCACAAAGCCACTTGCGCAGAAAAGCTTTGAACATTTCAGGAAATGCTTGGGTATGCAAGAAAACCCAGCAGTTGAAATTAAGGGGGAGTGTTGGAACATAATTTCCAACTGCCGGATCAATACACAGGCAGAAGGACGTTCGATCAGCGCACAGTTAAAGCCCGGCAGCATGGTTGAACAACGAGCAGGTTGGCGGAGTGATCATTGCTAAAACAACAATCAACGGATTACGGGGGGTTCAAACCCCTCGACGGTTAACGAAAGGCACCCCCCCGCAGTTGACTTTCCGATCGGGCTTTGACCCAAAATGAATGGCCAAAATTGACTGCGGGGGCTCACCCATTTGATGCGTACGCGCAGAACCATACCCCCCGTAACCACCAGGATGTGGTGGCTCTGCCCACCAGCCACCCATGCGCCACCTTTCCGCCACCACCACGGAATATTCACCGCTGTCACCAAATTCAAAATTTGACATAATTTAAAAAAAAAAAACGGTGCTAACAGAATTTATGGCACCATAAATATTTTTCCAAGCGGTGATAATTATGCAATTTTGTGAACGAATGACATTAATTATTTTTAGATATTTTGTTTATAAATATAGAACAGAGATGTAATGTAATTTTTTAAAAATATATGCACAGAATGTTTTTATGCACAGCTGTGCTTTGAAAAAAAACAGTGAGTTGATTTAAAAAGATAGAGAGTGCATTTTTAAAATAATACACAACAGTGTATATTTTGAAAAAGACAGTGAATTTTTTTTAATAGACAGAGAGCTATTTATTTTTTTACAGAGAGAAACAGAAAGTTTTTTTAATTAAGACAGAGGTCTTATGTGTGCACTGTGACAACAGCATGTTGGAATTTAATTCCAACTGCAACATAAAACAGCTGGAGAGAAATCAGATCCGCTGTAGATATTTCAAAAAATATCGGATGCCTGAAAGTCATGCTTTATTTATTGCACTCCACTGTGCATTAAATTTGCAGAAGTTATTGAGCCTGCAGACAGCCGACTTGTTTAGTTCCAAAAGGCATCACCGCTTGCTGTGCATTCAATACGTAGATAAAGATCAGAAGATATTTGCATTATTTTAATATTATAAGTCAAATATGTTTTTGCTTATAAATATGATGAACAGCAGTTCATTTTAAGGTTAGAAGAAATAGAAGAGAGTTTGAGAAATTGAAGAAGGCAGAGAAGAAGACAGAGCAGAGAAAACAGCAAGAAAACAGAGTTGCTGTGTTTTTGGAGCAGCATGCATTCTACAGGCTGTTTCAGCAACTGTGTTTGTGTTTCAGCAACTGTCTGCCTTTTGCTGAAACACGTGTTTCAACAACTGTCTGCATATTGCTGAAACACGAATCTGTGTTAAAAAACAGAGTTTGTAAAAACAGAGTATGGAGTTTTTAGTTATTCCAGAACTGTAGTTCTGAAGAAGTTTGTAATTTTTATTGTCATTTTCATGGTTAATAGAAACAGAGCTTTTCTCCATATCCTCTTTGTCCAAATTTCTCACTTCTTTGTGTTGAGTTGAGGAACTTTGCTTCCTCTGTTTTGTTTGAAATTATCAGAAATTTCCATCATGGTATCAGAGCTGGTCTAGGCACTCAGTGAGTCAAAAACAGGGTTTTTTTTTCCACTGCAGGAGCTGTAAGAAGCTTAACTGAGCAGATTTTCTCCAACAGAGAAAGTTTCTTGCTTGTTTTATTATACGGTCAGTATCTTTTCTTTACTTATATAGGTTAAGATGGCAGATGCTGGAACTGGTTTGACAAATTCCCAACTGCCACAGTTTAATGGGAAAAATCACAGTTATTGGTCCATAACAATGAAAGCATTGTTTGCTTCTCAAGGAATATGGGAGCTGGTTGAAACTGGCTATGCTGAACCTGCAGATGCAGCAGCATTGGCTGCTTTGACAGTAGCACAAAGAGACCAGTTGAAGAACGACAGGAAGAAGGATGCCAAAGCCCTCTTTTTTCTCTTTCAATCAGTACATGAAAGTGTTTTCCCACGGATTGCAGCAGCAACAAAATCCAAGGAGGCATGGGATATTCTCAAAACTGCTTATCAAGGCATGGAGAAGGTGAAGACTGCAAAGTTACAGATGTTGAGGAGAGACTTTGAAACACTCAGCATGAAGGAATCTGATACAATAGATTCATTCTTCACTCAGGTTATTGGGTTGATAACCCAGATAAGATCTCATGGTGAAATTCTTGAAGAAAGAAGGATTGTAGAGAAGATCTTGAGAAGTTTACCCTCAAGGTTTGAAGCTATTGTGGTAGCAATAGAAGAAACAAAGGATCTCTCACAGTTCACAGTAGATGAACTGAGTGCTTCTCTTATGTCTCATGAACACAGACTGAGTAGAGGAACAGATTCCTCTTTTGAGCAAGCATTCAAGACTCAGATGTCTTTTGGCCAAGGAAAAGGTCGAGGCAGAGCAAATAACAGAGGTCGTGGAAGAAGCCAAAACAAAGGCAGAAATAATCCTGCAAGCACAAGCGGAAGGAGCTGCAATCAGAACCAAGATGAAGGTTCAAGCAAACAGCAAGCTCATGGACAAAGGTATGACAAATCCCAAGTCCAATGTCATTATTGTAAGAAATATGGGCACTATTCCAATGAATGTAGGAAAAAGAAAAATGACATGAATAGTAGGCAGAATGCTAATTTTGTGAATGAAGAAGATAAGAATCCAAAGATTGTGCTATTAACATGTAACATTCCATAAGACAAAGAAGAAGATTTTTGGTTCTTAGACTCGGGTTGTAGTAATCACATGACTGGAAATATTGCAATGTTTGCCAATCTGGATGAAAATGTGAAATCTGAGGTAACAACAGGAACTGATAGTAAGATATCTGTCAAGGGTAAGGGCAGAGTCAGTATCCGAGCAAGAAATGGAGAACAGATGATTGTGCCAGAGGTATACTATGTACCGGGTCTGAAATGTAATCTTTTGAGCATTGGACAACTCATTGACAAAGGTTACAATGTGTTCTTCAAAGATGATATGTGTACAATCAGAGACATACCTCCAAGTAAGAAGATCATTGCACAGGTGCAGATGACCAGCAATAGAATGTTTCCTCTCAAACTCAGGGCAGATTTGAAGGAAGGTAGAACTATTGCAGTTGTAACACAAGAAGTCTTTCAAGAACAAGTGAAAGATGAGAATTGGTTGTGGCACTTGAGATTTGGACATCTCAATTTCGGAGGCTTGAATCTGTTGCACAGAAAGGGAATGGTAAAGGGATTGCCATTGATCGAGAAACCGGACAGCCTTTGTGAAGGCTGCATCTTGGGAAAACAACACAAAGAAAGCTTTCCAGCAGGAAAGAGTATAAGGGAAAAACAACCATTGGAAATTGTTCACTCTGATGTGTGTGGACCGATGCAAATACCATCATTTGCCGGAAATAAATATGTTTTAACTTTCATTGATGATTACACCAGAAAGACATGGGTGTATGTGCTGAAACAGAAGAGTGAAGTGTTTGAGAAATTCCGCCACTTCAAAACTCTTGTTGAAAAACAGTGTGGACATTATATCAAAGTGCTCAAAATAGATAGAGGTGGAGAGTACATCTCCAAAGACTTTCTGCGTTTTTGTAGAGAGAATGGCATACAAAAGCAGTTCACCGCGAGGTACACACCTCAGCAAAACGGTGTTGCAGAAAGGAAGAATAGGACCATTCTGGACATGGTCAGGAGTATGCTAAAGGCAAAACACTTGCCGCATGAGTATTGGGCAGAAGCTGTCACTTGCGCAGTTTACATCTTGAATAGATGCCCAACTAAAGTTGTCATGAACAAAATACCAGAAGAAGCATGGAGTGGTCAAAAGCAAACTGTCACTCACAAGAGTATTCGGCTGTGTAGCATATGTACATGTACCGGATCAACTAAGGAAGAAGCTTGACAAGAAGGGGGAGAAGTGTGTCTTTATTGGCTATTGTGATGATTCAAAAGCATACAAACTCTATAATCCATTAACCAAGAAGTTGATAGTAAGAAGAGATGTGCAGTTCATTGAAGATGAAGCTTGGGATGGAAGCTTAGAGAAGACAGTGAATGTGAAGACAATTGTGTCTCACGAAGAAGAAGAGGAAGGGACAGCAGCAAATAACCCTTCTTTGGTGGCTCCTCCTCCACCACAGCAAGTACAACAAACCACACCACAAGCTGGAATTCGAACAGCCTTGAGAAGTCAAGGAAGTGCTTCTCCAAGCACACCGCAGGGATCATAAATACCCTCAAGTTCGGATGGAACTCCAAGCACACCAAGAAGACCAAGATTCAGAAATCTGAATGAGATTTATGAACAAGGAGAGGTAAGTAACAATACCGGTCTGAATTCATTATTCGCTTTATATTGTCATGTTGATGACCCAATTCATTTTGAAGATGCTGTAAATGAAGATAAATGGATTGAAACAATGAATGAAGAAATTGGTGCAATTGAGAAGAGTAAAACATGGGAGTTAGTGGACCTCCCTGAAGGTAAAGATGCCATTGGAGTTAAGTGGGTCTATAAGACCAAAAGCAATGCTGAAGGCAAGATCGATAGGCATAAAGCAAGAATTGTTGTGAAAGGCTACAAGCAACAACAAGGCAAAGACTATGATGAAACCTTTGCACCAGTAGCAAGGATGGAAACAGTGAGAACAATGTTGTCTATTGCAGCACAACACAAATGGAAGATTTATCAGATGGATGTTAAATCTGCATTCCTGAATGGAGTGTTAAAAGAAGAGGTTTATGTTGAACAACCTCCAGGCTATGAAGTTGAAGGCCAAGAGCATAAAGTATGCAAACTGAAGAAGACTCTTTATGGGCTGAAGCAAGCTCCAAGAGCATGGTACAGCAGAATAGATGCTTATCTGATTGAGAATGGGTTTGAGAAGTGTGATGGTGAACCCACACTCTACATAAAGGAGAATGACGGTAAGATACTTATTGTTGTTTTATATGTAAATGATTTAATCTTTACTAGCAATGATGCTTCTCTCATTGCTGATTTTAAAACAGTCATGAAAAGTGAATTTGAAATGACTGACTTGGGCTTCTTAAGATATTTTCTTGGAATTGAAGTAGACCAAAGTGAAAATGGTGTTTTCATTTCCCAAGTTAAATATGTAGAAGTAGTGTTGAAGAGATTTAACATGCAGAACAGCAAGGCAGCTGTGACTCCAACTGTAATGGGGTTGAAATTGACCAAAGAAGACAGCAGCAAGGATTTTGATCCAAAGTTGTACAAGAGCATAGTTGGCAGCCTCATGTACTTGACTGCAACGAGATCGGACATAATGCATGCTGTGAGTTTAATCTCCAGATTTATGGAAAGACCGAAAGAGACTCATTGGCAGGTAGCCAAGAGGATTCTAAGGTATGTGAATGGAACGAAGGGGTTTGGTATTTTATACTCCTCTTCTGAAAGTTTCATGTTGACAGGTTACACTGACAGTGATTGGGCTGGAAGTGTTGATGATAGGAAGAGCACATCGGGATATGTGTTTCATATGGTATCGGGAGCCATCTCATGGGCTTCCAAGAAGCAACCAATTGTGGCTTTATCAACAGCAGAGGCAGAGTACGTGGCAGCAACAGCAGTAGCATGCCAAACAGTGTGGCTGAGAAGAGTTCTAAGAGATTTGTGTCATGAACAAGAAAAGGGCACAACCATTTACTGTGACAATAGCTCGGCAATAGCATTGTCTAAAAACTCTGTTTTTTATAAAATGACAAAGCACATAGACACCAAATTTCACTTCATACGTGAATTGGTTAACAATGGTGAGATTGTTTTGCAGCACTGCAGAACAGAGGATCAACTAGCTGACATCTTGACAAAACCATTGGCAAAGAAAAGTTTTGATCATTTCAGAGAATGCCTAGGTATGGTGAAAAACCCAGCAGTTGAAATTAAGGGGGAGTGTTGGAATTTAATTCCAACTGCAACATAAAACAGCTGGAGAGAATTCAGATCCACTATAGATATTTCAAAAAATATCGGATGCCTGAAAGTCATTCTTTATTTATTGCACTCCACTGTGCATTAAATTTGCAGAAGTTATTGAGCCTGCAGACAGCCGACTTGTTTAGTTCCAAAAGGCATCACTGCTTGCTGTGCATTCAATACGTAGATAAAGATCAGAAGATATTTGCATTATTTTAATATTATAAGTCAAATATGTTTTTGCTTATAAATATGATGAACAACAGTTCATTTTAAGGTTAGAAGAAATAGAAGAGAGTTTGAGAAATTGAAGAAGGCAGAAAAGAAGACAGAGCAGAGAAAACAACAAGAAAACAGAGTCGCTGTGCTTTTGGAGCAGCATGCATTCTACAGGCTGTTTCAGCAACTGTGTCTGTGTTTCAGCAACTGTCTGCCTGTTGCAGAAACACGTGTTTCAGCAACTGTCTGCATATTGCTGAAACACGAATCTGTGTTAAAAAACAGAGTTTGTAAAAACAGAGTATGGAGTTTTTAGTTATTCCAGAACTGTAGTTCTGAAGAAGTTTGTAATTTTTATTGTCATTTTCATGGTTAATAGAAACAGAGCTTTTCTCCATATCCTCTTTGTCCAAATTTCTCACTTCTTTGTGTTGAGTTGAGGAACTTTGCTTCCTCTGTTTTGTTTGAAATTATCAGAAATTTCCATCACAACTGTCACTACTGTAAATCCCTCTGCAGTGAGGAAGAACTTGTAACAGATTTTTATGGAATAAAAATTTTGTTTTATAGAGTTAAAAACTCTGTTTTCTCAGATTGAATTTATTTCTCTGTGTTGTGGAGGAGAAGTTTAATTTGTTCATTCTCAATTCTGGAATTTGTAATATCCCAACATCCGAGCGGGACGTGCTGCAAGAGCGAAACTTGGAGTATTTAGAAACCCTCCAAAGGGCACGTAAGAACGTGAGGCACGTCATCTTCAAAGACGTGGGTCATGCGTTCCAACTTCTTCAGCCTCATTCGCCACGAATCCAAGAAATGACAAATACGATACTTGACTTCATCAATGGATCCAAGAATTGACAAAGGCCTGACTTGACTTCATCAACGGATACCATCGCCTCAATTCATGCGTATAATCCATCATAACGTTTTTTTGTTTTTCCTTGTTCCCTGGAATCCGTAAAACCTTTCTATTTCTTGGGTTGAATGCAGGGAATTCAGCGCTGATCTTGCACGAACTCCAAGTCTCGGCGTTTGAGGTCAAGTCCTTGAAAAAAGCATCAACCACATATGTTATATTAACATTTGAAAAACATCACCCACTTATGCTATATTAACAAATAATCTCAAAAGTTCAATTGGTGTTGTCTAAATAGTATGTCCTTTTTAACTGATTCCGTCATTGTTTTCTAAGTTTTTCTCTAAATTAAATATTAAAATAATGGATGGATGGATAAGATTCGTTTCAGTATTTCAAGGAGGAACGGAGCAGAGTGTTATATCTGTTTAGAGAAAGGACGTTTACAAAAAAAAATTCTCATTTCTTAAAGCTCTAAACATATCAAAATTATGTTCATAAAAGTAAATTAATAAAATTATGATTATAATTTTAAATTTATATAATTTTTACTTTCTTTATGGTTACAATAATCTGTATGGTTAGAATGAATGGTGTAATATATTTTGTAAACTTTTGAAAGTTTAGCATGTGAGTTAACAATATTTGATGAGAATATATGTCGCACATATGAAATTGTTTATTATGCATACAATTTAATATGAGAGATGTGTAATTTTATCTATATACAGGTTTATCTGTTATATAAATAAAAAAATAATATAAATTAAAAATATATATAAATATTTACATAATTTTAATTTAAAATTCTACAATCTAATATGAAGCGGTGCAGTAAAATTAATATAGAGATCAATAATAATAATTGTTATTAATTATTATTTTTTTATAATAAATAAATAAAATATTAATTAATAATGAATTAATTTATTAGTAAAATGTAGTGAATTTTTAATATTGTTAATAGAAAAATATAAATATTTATATTTATATTAAATATTAATATATTAATATTAAATATTAGATATTAATATTTGAATTAAATATGAAATATTATGTTAAATATTAATATTAATTATGGTAAATAATGGCGAAACATAGATTATGGTCAATAATGGTCAACTATAATTAATGATGGTCGAATTTCATCAACCATGTTTAACCATGATAACAATCTCTTTGATTATGATCAATGATGATGGTCAATCATGGTTAATCATGGTCAACCATGTTTTGTAAAATCAAACATGCTTAACCATGGTAAATCATAGTCAACCAACATCGAATGTTGCAATGTGACAAAAATTGTCTCAATATGAAAATCACATTGTGACAAGGATTATCTCAATATGAAAATCAACCATGGTCAACCATATTTATTTTAATGTTTATAATATTTATCTTAAGGTTTATATACATTGTGTTTATAAGATGAGTCCCTTGGGTTTAATATTTTTCAGCCATGGTCAACCACATTAATAATCCATCTTAATGTGTTTGAATTTATAATTAGTAATTAATTGAATATTATCAATATCACCATGGTTTATAGTATAAATCCATTTCGTATATAATATTTATCACTTTATAAACAGTAATTATAATATATACAAAGATATCTTTCTTTAATAATCATATAACAAAAAACTTAATATATTGCCGAAAAATATCTTTGTATAGATTATAGATCATAGAAGTCAAATTTCAAATAATAATGATTAATTATTGATAATTAATTAGCAATTACAATTACAATTAAAATTTTCACTACAATTAATATTAATATTAACAATTATTATCATTATTATAGTTATTATTAATTATTAACAATTAATTATTTATAATTAACATTTATATTTAAAATTATTATTAACAATTATAATTATACCTATAATTAACAACAATTATTATTATTATTAACAAATTTTAACAATTATTAAAAATTAATTACTAACAATTATTGATTTTTAATAATTTTTAATTATTAACAATTATAATTAATAATTATTGTTTATTATTAGCATTACGCATTGGTATAATCATCATTCTTCTCCTTTATGTTGATGATATTGTTCTTCTTGCAAAAATCCATGATGACCTTGACAAGTAGCTTAAGACTCTTCATGTTTACTGCTCGAAGATGGGTATGATAGTTAATAATGACAAGACTAAATTCATGATCATTAAATCCAAAAATATCACCCATGGCATTTTTGTTAATTATAACCATTTTCTTTAGCATGTTTATTCTTATTAATATTTGGGGATTAACCTTCCTCGTAAGCTCAACTAGAATTATGGCATTGAGAAAAGAATTACCGGAGGCTAGACACCTTATTACAAGCTTGAAAACTATTGTAAGTCAGTCAATCTCTACATTTGGAGGTAAAAAAACTTCCTCTTTGAGGCTCTCGTCACCCCTATTGTCTTATACAGATGTGAAGTTTGGGGTTGAAGTAAACCTAGAGATTCATGGAGAAAAATTGAGATGATTCGAAAGAAATTCATAACCTATAACCTCAAGATCAAGGGAAATATTCTCCATCTTATCCTCTTGATCGAAGCTGCTTTTTCCCCCATTGCAAGTATGACTATACTTAGATATATGATGTATAAGAAGAAGTTTTATAACATGGAATCGAAGAGGCTCCCAAAAATCACTTCTAACTTTAGGCAAAACCCATAGCTACGCCTTAAGCGCGGGTGACATAAGGATGCCCACTCTTGGCTTAACCATTGGGGTATTAACGTGGAGATCATCATGGGAAGCCAAGATAGTGTCAAAGATACTATTATTCCAATTTTAAGGACAAACTGTGGAATGATAAGGAGTTGGAGGGTAAAAGAAAGTTAGGATGGTATAAGTAGGTAATCAACCCCACCCTTCATAACCAAAATTATCTCTCATGTTTTCCATCACTAAGAATAAATTGAATATCGATAGGATAAGAACTTATTCTCATGATCTTCGAAGTAAAACTGAGCAGTGGTCTACTCCCAAGGCTCCCTATGAAAAAATAATTTGTGAGGATTGCGATACTAAAATGGTGTAAGATGGAAAATACATCCTTTTAGACTACCCAGGTCTTCCTCCCATTCACTCTCAATTCCCTATCAAAAACCACACATCCAATATTCTTGACTTATTAAGGTAGCCCAACTATAGCGACATTGGAGCGCTTCTTTCCCTTCTCCTTGAACACAGAAAGAAGAGTTTGAAGAATCAAAATTTAGACTCTTTTCTTCATGTCTGTAGTGAGCCTTAGTGTTGCACCAAGAGGGATGCAACTCCCAAGGGTTGCCCTACTTTACTTTATCAACCTGAGGTTCGTACAAACTTGGAAGTAACAATGCTATATACACACCAAATGCATTTTTTTCATGTCATCCTCTTCTGCTTTACGAAAGGGCACTATTTCTTAAACTATGATAAAAACTGAAAAGTAAATTTCTGGAAGGGAATGACAAAAAGGAAAATAACTTAATTTGTGAGAAGGAAATGATGGAAATGAAACTAATTTAATGTGCAGGAATGAAATGACAGAAAGAAACTAAATTAAATTACTGAAAAGAAATAACAGGAAGGAAACTAGACTAAATGGCAGAAAGGAAATGACTGAAAATAAACTAAACTAAGTTGTAGAAAGGAAACTAATTTAAACGACACTTAACTTGGCCAATCAGCTAAACACACCCTGATTATCTTATTATCTATCTACCATGTTTCTATCCATGCAACTAGGCTATCCATGACTTAATCCTAATTGAAGAAGTGTTGATTTGTAGCTTGGAGAAGAAAGGGGTAAAGGTGCTAATGGAGGGATGAACACATGAAACCAGGCTTAGAAGTGGAAAGAGCGGGTTTAATGGGATATGCAATATGCAATATCACAATCGCAATATCACAAAGTTATAGGAATAGTAGAAGTCTTATTTGGGAGCGGGAGAAAAATGCGAAATGCGATCAGGTAAAAATTGCGAAGTGTGATGGGGTAAAAAAATTGTGAACTGCAAAGTGCGATGGGGTAAAAGTGCGAAGTACGAAGTGCGATGGGGAAAATTTTTTCATTTGAAATTTGCGATGTGGTAAAAGTTACAAAATGCAAAATGCAATATCGCAGCTCACAATATCGCAAAGTTTGAGGGGTAGCGGAAATCTTGTCTAGGAAAAGTTGAGAAGTGCAAGTGAAATGGGTGACATGGCAGTTGGATCGACGGCGGAGCACGATCGCAATGTCGTAATCGGCGGATAGGAGCGGTAAGTCTTAAAATAAAAGGGAAAAGGTTGTGAAGTGCGATTGTAATGGGTGATGTGGTGGTGGGACCAGTGGCGGAGTGCGATCGCAATATCACAATTAGCGTTTGGAAGTGGTAATTCTTAAGGAAAAAGGGAAAAGGTGAGAAGTGCGATTGTGATGTGGGAATTGTGGTAAGTCTTAAAGGTGTAGAAATTTATTAATACTAATGTATTACTGGATTCTCCTAATCTAAAAATATTTATCTTCTTTCTAAATGCAGAGTCCTTCCACTGTTAAACTTTCAGAAATTTAAAAGTCAATTGCAAACACATGTGAAAACATTTAATCACACATAAAACCGTTTTTTAACGGGAAAGCTTAAAGCTAAAATCCCCAACTATCATATATTATGTATATCAATGGAATTATCTAATAATCTCATACAAATCTTAGTACATCAAGCTCTCAGTACAATGTAGATTCATTATACACTGTCATGCAAAAATTTGCATCTCCGTGCACCAATTTCTTGCCTCCTGATAGCCTGCCTCCACTGCACAATCCCTGCTGAAGAAGACCCCTGAATGAATTCGAATTGGCCTTGCCTTGACTATGAAATCCTCATTGGCAACTCCAATGTGTGTGAGATGCATTGAATGCATCACTATAGTCACAATGCATAGTCCATCTCACCCTTTCACCTATCTCTCCATTGGGTCTCCACTGGAACTGACATGTACTGTAGTTAACTGTTGTTTCTGTTCATTTTTTAGTGAGTTATTAGTTGTGAATTCATTAACTAATTAATTCACTTAACTCTCACTAGTGTATCTTTCAGTTAAACTAGATACAACTAGCTCAACTGAGTTTAACTCACTTAACTGAGTTAAACTGAATAAAAGCTCCTGTAACTACTCTTCCAACTCTGTCATAACTTTTCCACTTCAGTTCTAACTGAGTCGTTCATTCATGAGCCACCAATAAACCCTAGGAATTGCGTAATTCCTTCAGCCCACTGATTTTCCAAATCTGTTCACTGAAATAAAGTGCTCCAAGAGAATAAGTTGATGTTTATTGTCGGATTATTATTAAGAGCTAATAATAATCGACATGCATCTATTTTTAGATCGACGATCTATAAATAGAATTTTCCCAACATTCTAAAAATATAATTTCATATATTTTTCACATTTGACCAACTATCTACAAATAGCATCCTGCAACTTATAGAATATGCTCACCATGTCTAAAAATAGACATACACATAAAAATAGCCTGCAGGCCCCACTTAGTGAAGGTGCTTACTTTTCACTAAGCTCATCATCTTGTTGAATCTCAACACTCCCTCTCAACAAGATAGGGATTATCCTTCACCCTGATTCTGCCTCTATGGTATTCAAATTTTCTCCTGCCGAGCACCTTCGTCAGAATGTCTTCATCCTGATCGTTCGTAGGAATGTAATGAAGCAACATGATCTTCCGCTGAACACAATCTATGATATGATGATACCAGATATCAATATGTTTAGGTCTATCATGAAAAATAAGATTAATCAAGAGTTTAATGCAACTCTAATTATCACAATGTATCACCGTAGGATCTAAATGTGAACCGAACAAACCGACCAGAATCTTCCTCATCCAGATAGCCTCACATGCATCTTGACTTGCTACCATGCATTCTAATTCTGCTGAACTGAGTGCCATAGATATTTGTTTCCTACTGTACCAAGAAACTGTTGTAGATCCAATAATGAAAACCCCTCCTGATGTGCTCTTTCTTTCCGTTGGGCTGCCTGTCTAATATGCATCTGTGACGCCATGCAACTTCACCTCATCCGTCTCTCTGTACCATAATCCATACTCAAATGTGCCCCTGAGATACCTCAGGACATGTTTGCTTGCCTTCCAAAATAGCTTGGTAGGCTTAACCATCGCTTGTGAAAGTTGGTTCACCCCAAAGCATATGTTCTGTCTTGTATTAACTAAATACATGAGCGAACCCACCAACTATTGATAAACAGTGGCATCCACTACCTCTGCCAATGTAGCATCCTCTTTCCTGGAAGAGGAGTATCCATGGGCTTGCAGTCCTCCATGTGAAACTTACCATGTATCTCCTCGGCATACTTTCCTTGAGACAAAAAAATTTCACCTTCTCGCTACCATATTTCCAATCCAAGGAAATAATGAAGGAGGCCTAAATCCTTCATCTCAAACTCCTTTACAAGATCTTCCTTGCATGATTGTATCAACTTCTCATCACCTGTTAGTATTAAATCATCAACATAAAGAATAATGATTAAAATCTTACCCTCCACCACAATTTGGTATAGGTTTGCATCCGCCTCACTCTTGGTGAAGCTAAGTCCAGTGAAACAGTTGTCGATCCGTGTGTACCAAGCACGTGGTGCTTGCTTCGGCCCATACAATGCTCTTTTGAGTCTCCACACATGTGACTCGCTGCTGAAGATATCGAATCCTTTAGGTTGCTCAATGTTGTTGGACATATAAATCATTCTTGCAAACAAGACAGATCTCCCTAGTATCCTATGATAACTAGCAACAGACATAAAGATGTAAAATACTTTCTCTAGATTATATTTGGTCTATAATTATCTATAATGAAGGAGTTAGGACTTACCCATAGTCCAGCGCTGATCATAGTCTTCTTTCCTGTCGCTTTGAATATGTCTCCTTTCAGGATCTGTAATCGAAAACATCAATGAATCAGAAGCACCTGCATAATATAGATTAATTCATAAACCATAAACCTATCTTGATGATCAAGGAATTCAAGAAATAAGCCATTTAAATAAACAACTCATTGATAAAACAGGATCCGTTTGTATTATCTTTGATGAAAGAAGGAGCCTTACAACCGTGTTCACCTTGATGTCATGCAGGTCCTTCTGGGGTCTGGAACAAGCATTTCCTCTACTTTGACAAGCCTTTTCTCTCTCTCGACTAACATACACATGAGTGTGTAATCATTCCCATATGATAATTAGTTAAGAGAGTCTGAGTTTTTCCAGCAATTCTCCTCAAAAAATCTCAAAGCCTAACTCCCTTCGAAGCTGAACTATGGCCTCAATTTATAGCAAAAGAGAAGAGGTCGTAGCTCCAAATAAGAGGGGATATAATCCTCTTTCAAGGGATTAACTTCCACATACCAAGGGGTAGGCTGCTTTAACGCGGGGATGAATGTACATGAAAGGAGCGAAGTTTCCACCAAATAATTGCTTCCAGAAGCTTCCAGATTCAACCAAATGGGCTTCCAAATTTTACGTTCGCCTTCACTTTACCTTTTATAGGGAACCACACCTTAAATGAAGAAAAAGTGCGGCCAGTTCAACATGTTTTAAAAGAAACAGATGCGGCATTGCAGGTAATACTAAGAGAAAGTGTGGTACAAGTATTTTTATGACTTTTATAAGCTTTTATCTCAATTTCAAGGCTTGGTTTTAGGAAATTGATGTTTGTAGACTTCTAAGG
This sequence comes from Pinus albicaulis, assembly GCA_034641835.2. Classification (NCBI taxonomy): domain Eukaryota; kingdom Viridiplantae; phylum Streptophyta; class Pinopsida; order Pinales; family Pinaceae; genus Pinus; species Pinus albicaulis. The sequence goes on along the minus strand of CM076580.1, from coordinate 1,767,729,655 downwards.
GAGTATTTTATGAGTAATGATGAACCCATACAGACAATAAAATGTCATGGTGACAATTTTAGTGTAACAAATTTCTCTCTAAAGTGCGAAGTCTGAGAGTATTCGAAGAATGATGTGCTTTATCATTTCAAGGATTAGCTTGTGGACACCCCAGTAGGAATCCTGTAAAAAAATTCAATGCAAAACATATATATATATATATATATATATATATCATCGTTGAGGTAGGCATTCCCATACGCAGAGAAAAAACTAACTAAATCAAACCTTAACTAAAATGTTCTGGTACATAAATGATTCTAATATTACATCAATAGTAGACACAGTATGGATGCAGCCATATGTTTATGAATAGTCTACTACATAATGAATAATAAAACTCCTCGCAGCTTGGATGGTGGAAACTAGATCCAAGGTCTTGATTTTCGTTACTCGAACTAGTATGATTCTATCCATGCAATTGATTGTGTCGAAGTTGAACATGGTAGAAACCACTTGATTACCAGTCAATGATGTGAACTGTTAGCAAGTGTGAGAGAAACCACCAATAATTACAATGGCTCTCAAAGTACTCGGTACAATCCATGGAATGTGAATAAATAATCTGAAGTCGAACATTTCACTGAATCGTTCGATCGAAGGTCAATGATGCAACCTGTCGTCGAAGGCGAGAAACCTGCCATTAAGGCATGCAGATTCCAAGGTACTAAAGGATTCTAGATCAAATTCCTAGATGATGAGGTGTCGTCGATAGAAAGTGATCCTTCGTCGGAAAGTCCACGACACGAAACCACTAGATCAAGTTTTGTAGAAATATTTTGCAAGGACTGACTCAGGGATGGTCAACGCGAATGGAGACATATGTTTGCAAATGAATGGTTTATTTGAACTGTCCTCTTGAACACATAATGGCACTGTAGATGGTTTGGTGACAATTGACCTAAGCTAATACCCAGAAACCGGCTGAAGAGTTTCAATATGGTTTGATTAACTGATAGGCAAAAGATTTTCCCAACCCAGGTAGAAGTGTGACAAAAAGTGTCGTGTTCAAGAGTGGTAAACAAATTTTTAAACAAAGTGTGAAAAACGGATTCGTTTTCTCTCCTTTTCCCCCACCGTTTCTGGCAAGTACCTCTTTATTTTTGACAAGCTTGAGGAGGATAACATTTGCTTGTTATATAAGCTCATCCTTCGGATGAGTCCAACTTAGTTTAAAATTGAACCCTAAGGAGTGGTCTGTTTCTGTTTTTAATCGACAGCTCCTTTACTATTAAATTTTAACGAGTCGAGCATAGGAGAAACTCAGTGTTTTTCAATTTTAGGGAGTCAGAAGAAAAACTTAAGGAAACTCTATGGGTGTATTTTTTTCGTAAATTTCGTTTCTCAGGCCCAAAAAAGGATAAACAAATACAGGAGAGAACTCTATTGACCATGATTAGTCAACGTATACCTTTTTCGTAAATAGTATATTTCAGTCCGGAAAAGGGGTAAAATTATACTGAAGGGATGATTGTTCATTTCCTTTAACTAGTTCGACTAGTCAAGTACTCAACAATATTTTCATCTTTAGAGATTCTAAAAATGGCTTAAAAGAGAACTCCAAGGTTTTGCTTTTTCATAATTTTTAAGAGTCCGAAAAAGTGATAAAAGTGTGCTCAGTATTTTTGCTTTTTCTATAAGTTTTAATGAGTTCGAAAAAGTGATAAAGATGTACTCATTCGCTTTTTTATAATTTTTACCGAGTTCGAAAATGTGATAAAAAGTATACTCCTTTGTCAAAATGACCATTTCACCCAAAAAATCCTATATTCTGGAAAAAATCTCAAAAATTAACCATACATGTTTATGATTAATAAAAGTAATTTGGAAAACCTCTTTTCAAAGTAAAAAAAAAAAAAAAAAAAAAATTATTTATTCAAAAAATCTTATAAAAATGAGTTTTTTTAAATCTTACCATTTGATTTCAGAGTGAAAATGAGATCCTTTGGTAAAAAACGTTCCAGAGAAGATTACAGAAGATTTGCCTGTCAGAATTGAAAACTGTCAGCTACAGGTAATCCACATCATCATTACCTTAATTTTTGTCTATTTCCGTTCTCAATTTAGGGCTTAGTTTGATTTTTAAGGACGAAAATAGGTTCAAAAATTTCCTCACGGGGGTCCGCAGGTAAGACACATGAAACCTGCGGACCCCGGAAATTTTACAAAGGGAAAATTGTCATCGTCCCGCACCTTACGCATAAGATACGTGCAAATCCATGCACTGTTTTTATGTGAAAAGTGTGGAGGCGCCGTAAGGAAAAGTAAAATGAAAAAATCTCACAGTTTAAAAAAAATATTCCCATTCAAATTGTTTTTAACCTTTCAATTTGTCCATTTCAGGATATTTACAATGCTTGTGTGGCAAGAACGTGAGCATGAAGAAGTTTATGATGCAGCCATGTTACATCTGCCTACATTACGCATTTTAAGAGAATGCGATTTGTAAAAATTTTGGGTCATTCAAGGTACGAGGGCTCAGGTAGATTTGCTTACCTGGCTAGTCAACAAATGGGATGTACATAAACAATGCTTTATCATTGGAGTTCACCAACTTGAAATTGAGTTGGAAGATATATACTTCCTCACTGGTTTATCAAAGAGGGATGAACCACTCTCTTTTTTTAGGGCTAGGGTAGGCGGCCAGTTTGTCGCTAGCCTTCAGGAAGAGTTTTGCAATGAAGAAGTAGACTCCAAGGATAAACGTATTGACATAAAAACCATTTTTCGTCCTGAGCTTAAAGTGGTTGCCTTTACGGTAACCAAGTTATGTGGGAGCGCAGCTCCACATGTCGCTACAAGACCCCAAATGCAAATTTCCGTTGACTGCTTTAGAGGCACCATTTTCAACTAGTGTGCTGCAGCGGTGGCCAATGTCAAAGGCCAACTGACTAGAGAAAAAAATGCGAAGTTAAAAAAACTTCAGATATGGAGTGATAGTGGTTACATTTACTCTAGAGAGGATTCCTTTACTGGCCCCACAACTTATTGCATTTGATCATGGTAGAGTCAAAGAGCCTCAAATGATTCAATGGGTTGCATTGATGGCCCATCACAGTGAAGGCGTCGAGGTTATTCATTTTACCCTAGCATATTTCCATTGACTGGAGAATCAAGTCTTCATAATAGAAGATTTTTCGTATGATGGGATAGATTTCCGCATTGATCAAGATATGTCTCTTCCTCCAGGGACACAGTGGGATGATTCAGGTAAAAATCATTTTGACATGTTCTAAATTATAATTTTTTTTTCATTTTTTGGATCGTCCAAAATTGATGACAAAAATTTCAAATTCAAATGTGGGTCCACGTCGACCAGCCACTCTCCGTCCCTTTAACAGGAAACCAGCTGTAGAACCACCACCAGCATAAGATCAGATATCAGAGGTCCTTACCGATATGGAAAGTCATCTGGAGCGGTTGAATTTAGATAGAGACTACCATATATGACATTCCGCTAAGCTTACAGAGATATGTTATCAGGGTTTCGGGACTGTTCAGGAGATTTCTGAGCAAGGTGGCATGGGTTGTAGTGTTTTATCGTGATCATCACTAAGGATAGTGGATGATTGATATTGTAGAATTATATCATTTTTTGTATCACTTTTTTCCGATCATAAGGAATTTTGAACCTATGATCGAGGATGATGTAATATTTTTTTAAAACACTACTCTTATTCTATGATATTACTACAATTTCCAGTTATCTGCCTTAACATATTATCAAATGTTATTTTGATCTAATGCTTTAATTATCAAAAATGTATGTTTATAACACTAGAAGCTATTGCATCAGCTAATGTGTTTAAATTTCTAGGAATATGTTGATACTGAATATAATCAGATTCTCGTTCCAAGAGACGAACTTTAAAAAATAATCTTAACAACACTGGGTTTTTAATTGCATATACTCTATTTAATTGTAATACAATGAGTTCAGAATATAACCTAACGATCAAAATTCGAATTCCAAATGAAATGGATTCAGACAATAACTAAATAACTACGCTATACTATGCAATATTGTTCATCATTTGACCGAGGCTTACCCCATGCATAGATACTAACTCATCAATGGGTGAATAAATAACTCAAGCTGCGGAATAAATGTTTCATGTACTACGACTAGTACCATTAGAAAAAACAATGTATGTTTGAAGGGACGTTGACATTTGCAAAATCAAGAGTGATCCAAATAAGCAGGGATAGTGGTAAAAGCACACTTAAACTAGGCACGCTTTCTAATCTACAACACACCAGTTTATGAAAATAACTAATATACAGGGAAGATCTCCACACAAGAATAAAACGTAATATCTCTTCAGATAAAGCCCATTTCTATATTTGCCTAAAGAGACCCCGTCAAATTCAATCAGTTCATAGGCCCCTTTTGCAAGCTTTCGCTTGACAATATAAGGACCATGCCACATGCGTTCAAATTTCCCAGCCCCTATCTTGTCATTAGCTTGATCATAAACCAAGACTAGGTCTCCTTCTGAGAAAATACAAGGTGTAACACTTCTATCATACTGAGATTTCATTTGTTTCGCATGAGTTTCGGTAGCTAATGCAACAGTGCACTGATTATCATCTGATTCAGCTAAGTACAAAAATCATTTCTCCTCTTCATAAGTGGCTGCTAGTAACTCTATGGCTAGTTGGAGTGACGGTATCTCGCATTCAATCGGTAATACCGCTTCTAAACTGTAAACCAGTTGAAAAGGGGTGAAAACTATCGATGTTTTTGCTGAGGTTCGATATGCCCAAAGTACCGAAAAAAGCATGGCATGCCAATTTTATTTATGAATTCCAATGATTCGTTTGATCATGGTGAATAAAACTTTATTGATAACATCAACTAGACCATTAGCATGTAGATAATATGGCATTGAACTGTCATGGGGTAGGCCAAGTTGGTCAGTTAGTTCTGTCATCATGATGTTTCGAAAATGACTCCCATGGTCAGTAATTATCACTTGGGGTACACCAAAACGAGAAATCACATGATTTAACACGAAATTAGCTGTAGTTTTTCCATCTGCTGCAAATGTAGGCATCGCCTCGACCCATTTTGTAAAATAATCTGCGGCGAGAATAATATACCCATGCCCCCCAGCCGAGTGACAGTTACATGTAATGAAGTCAATGCCCCATTTTTCAAAAGGACCGACAACAATTATAGGGTAAAGAGGAGTGGGTGGTGCATGCATATTTCGATTAAAGATTTCACAGTTGTGGTATTTTTGGATAACAGAAATACAATCTTTAAATAAGGATGGCCAAAAATAGCTAGCGCACAATATATTTTAGGCTATGTCATACCCAGACATATGACTGCCACATGCTCTAGTGTGACAGTAATTTAAAACATTTTCAGCTTTTTCAAGAGTTAGACAATGTTGAAAAACAGATTCTGCACCACGACGTTATAGTGTGTCACCAACAATATGATATTGTTGAGAGTGGAAACAGATTTTTCGTCGTTGTGACCATGAAAGTTTGGGCTGAAAATTTTGGGTTTGGAGATAAATGATGATATCTCCATACCAAGGATCGATGGTACTTATAAGAAAAAAAAATTCATCTGCGATCGGATGCTCTGCCACAGTTTTTGTGTCGGTATTTGGGAAGTCACACATAAGTTCAACAAAGACAAATGATTTCTTTGATTTGGATTTTTCAAATTCCAAATCAAACTCCTGCAGGATAACAATCCATTTGGAATATTTTCCCCCTAGTAGTTATTTGGTCAAAATATACATCATAGGGTTACAATCAGAAATCATTGTTGTTTTGCGTAACATTATGTAATGACGGAATCGTTGGACAGCTTGAACGACTGCCAAGGCCAATTTCTCCACATCTGAGTACTTTATTTTGGTCATATGCAAATTGAAACTGAGATAATAAATCACATGTTCATTGTGGGATTCATCTTCCGGAACTAAGACCATGCCAATCATAGAATTGGAGGCAGCGAGGTATAAAAAGTAATCATGGTTGTAATTGGGAGGATGCAATAACGGTGCATGGGTCAACACGTGTTTAAGAGCATCAAAAGGTCAATCAGCGATCTCGTCCCAAAATAAAGGAATATTCTGCTTTAAAAGCCTGGTAAAACCTTTGGTTAACTCAACGTAGTTAGGAATGAATCAACGTAAAAAGTTCGCTTTACCTTGCAAACTTTGGAGTTGGCGAAGAGTAGAAGGAGGAGGTAATTTGAGGATAGCCTTTACCTTCGATGGGTCGACACAAATGCCTTCCTTTGAGACAAAAAATCCCAATAATCGTCCAGATTCAACACAAAGACACATTTGTGAGGATTCAGATGAATCCTGTAGTGCCTACATCTCATAAAGATAGCTCGTAGATGAGTAAGATGATCAGCTCTGCATGATGAATGAGCAGGTAAATCATCGAGATAGGGTTGCACAATGTGTTTAATGTCATGAAATGCATAAGACATTGCCCTCTGAAAAGTTGCGCTAGCGTTCTTAAGTCCAAAAGGTAATTTGCAATAAGCAAAAGTCCCCCACAGAAAAATGAAAGTTGTTTTGGGTTAATCAGCGAGGAGTATGTTGATTTGATTGTAGCCCGAAAATCCCTCCATAAATGAAAACATTTCACTTTCGGCACAATCGTCAATAATTTGATTGATATAAGGGGTTGGATAATTGTCTTTAGGACAAGCTCGATTTATATCCCTATAATCGATACATACTCGTATTGTCCCTTGTTTTTTAGTAATAGGAACAATATTAGATACCCAATTCGTTAAAGGAATTGTTTAAATAAAACCTGCACGAAATAATTTCTCAACTTCTTCTTTAATAGCGGCATCTTTTCGTGGATGTATCTTACGTAATCTTTGTCATATAGGTTTAGCATCTGGGTATGTTTTAATTTCATGAAAAAAAATTGACGGATCGATTCCTAGCATTTCTTCATAGGACCAAGAAAAAATGTCATGGAATTCCTGAAAGAGGGCGTTATATGCTTGGATTTCATCTAGTGTACAAGAAGCACCTATATGAATGTTTTCAACAGTTCCTGGTTTCACTGAGATGTCAATAGCAACTGTCATAGAAATTTTTGCTAAGTTCAATTCAGAGTCAGAATTCATGAGAGGATTCTGGGGTTCTTTGACATAATCAACGGTAAAAATGGAGGAATAATCAGTTTCAAAATAATTGAGATCAGGTAAAAATGAAGATCGATGATGTAGATATTCCCATGGTAATTCTTCTATAGACAAAAGTTCACGAATATGCTCATCAATATCAAACACTTGTTGAAAAGGATCTGGAATTGATGGCGAAGCTAAGCTTGATATTGAAAATGATTCCTCATTGACCACATTCACTAGATCAGGATTAGTTGGAGGAGTATCAGAAAATGACTGTACTGCCCAATATGCTAATTCAAAAAGACTCAAAGGCATGGCTCCATTGAAAGAATCCAATTCTGAGTCTGAAGGTACTATCCAAGGATCGTCAAAGGAAATACTACTTGATGTAATCATATTGATATTAGCAATAGGAGACAGTACGTTGGGAGCAGGCAGGGAAAAAGTTCCCAGTAAAGTAGAATCCTTAAGTAAACCTACTCCAACATTTTTATAAGGGAAAGTCGATTTTTCGACATGTTGGATGCTATCAGCAGTGGCTGGGTCGGATGAATAATATGAAAGCTGATCTATTTTTACGATCTTTCCTTAATGAGGAAACATGATAAGATGAAATATTGATGATACGACAATAGTCATGGCATAATACCAACTGCGACCCAGGAGAAGGTTGTAATCCAGAGGGGTAGCAACCACTTCCAGATCTAGATTAACAGTTTTTCCTTCGATCTCTATAGGTAGATCCTGTAAAATACCATATGGATGGAAACCTCTTCCATCAAAATATTTGAGGATAGTTAGCGATTGGTTAAGTGTCAGAGAACCAAGTGATTGCCAACATTTTAACGACATGATACACATAGAAGCCCCTTCATCAACAACAGTACGAAAGCAACATTTTTTTTTACTATTACTGGAATCTGAAAAGCCATTTGATGGGGTAGGCGGGGTATAAAATTCTCTAAATCGAAGATCATTAGGTTCGAATCCTGAAGGTCTACAACTCCTATGGCTGACAATAGTAATTTTCTTTAGGTTAGACATGATTGCAGCACTTCCAAAGCCAACATTGTTGAAGGGGAAATCACCAAGTCTTCAACAATATTATAGTTCTGAGCAGCTCTCGCATGTGGATTGAAAGTTGATTTACGAGGTACACCTTTAGCAGGCGGCTTGATTACTAAGTTAGGATGCTATTTCTTGATTTGTAGCGGATCAGAAACTGAGGGAGATTTCGTTTATGCTAAATTCTAATTTTCTGCTTCTTTACGAACAACAGGATTTTTACTACCATAATCTTGTGATCGTGTCGCAACCAATAAGATATCTTCTAACGTATTTAAGGAAGATCCAATCATATTACTATATTGAGCAGGAAAGGGATCCTTCAAGATATCACGTATGGGCAAACCCTTAATTAATTTCGATACCTCAGCTCTATGCGGGCACTCTTTCGTAAATGATCCTCATCACAGATCAGACAAGCATAACGAGGTTTTTGTTTATTGTTAGTTGGTTCAGTTTTATAGTTTTTATCTTTTAAAGATGATTTCTTTTTTTATTCTTACCCTTCTTCTTACCACCAATTTTAGGTTTGGATGTAGATGATTCTACAACATGAATATCGGCGGAAGTTTTAATGGAAGCATCTCCTTTGGGTGAATCGGGTAAATTTATAATAGGAGAAGTCATCTTGGAAGATTTCTTCTTACTCTTGCCAGTGCTAACAGAACCAATTACACCATCAGCGGCATGAGAGCTTGAAGGAGTTGTAGTTAATTAACCAGGTCTTGGTAAATCGAGGATTTTTTCATACAGAGTACCTAACTATGTATATACAAGGTCAAGGTATTGAGCTTGAGCAATGACTTTCTCTTCTATAACAACGCCTCCTTTGGCCAAATCCTCAGTAATTTTGGGCAATAATGATTTGATAAACCATTCAGCCAAAATTTGATCTGGAATAAAGACTTTCACTAAACGTATCCTACGTCGCCATTCATGAATACGATCAAATATGTACGTAGACGTAGATTATTTTAATGAGGTTAACAATTCCATACGATTTTTGTATCTGACAGGTAACTGAAAATGGGTTAAGAAAGCAGTAGCTAGTGCATTAAAATTATTAAATGAGCCTCATGGTAACTCAATGTACCATTTGGCAGCTAGACCAATGAGAGTTCTTTGAAAAAGACGTAATCGAATCGAATCATCGATTAGTGAATTGGATTCACACCAGAGGTGATAAGTCATAACATGATTAGATGGATCTTCTCCTGACTTACCTTCAAACTTTGGAATATCATTAGGAAACTTATTAGGCATCGATGACCAATACGGAAGATAAAAGATCAGATAATTCATAAGGCGCAATAAATTAGGTAGATATAAAGTTTCTATAAATGGTAACCGACAGCTAGGGTCTTGATAACCTTGTGTGGTCAAACCAGTTCCAGGAGGAGGATATCCAGGATATCCTGGAATTGGATGCGCATTGGGAATTGTCAAACCAGTATTAACCGGACCAAATTGGGGTTGTTGAGGTACTTGATAAGTATACCTAGGATATGGTTGATACTGATATTGTGGATTCTATGTAGTATGTCCAAATTGATACTGCCCCTGGTACGGTTGATAAGTAAATTATGGTTGACTAGTAGGAATCGTACTTGTACCAGATTGTCCTGTAGGCATCTGGGTCATAGTCTGAATTGTAGGTCCTGACTGTGGCACAGATACTTGAGTAACTTTCACTGATACAGGGGTAGTAGAAACAGGAGCTACAAATACTGCAGAAATAGGTGTAGTAGGTTGAACAGAAGTTGCAGTAGCAGTAGAATTTTGAGTTGGAGTTCTAGGTGTACTAGGCCCAGGCTGCTGAAAAGAACTAGGTGCAAAGACTTGAATGGTAGGCTGGACAGGTTGCTGGGTTGGACCAGAACCAATGGGTTGTCCAGGTTGATTAGGTAACTGAACATTGGGTTTTAAATTCTGTTTAACTTGAGATGGATCCCACGCCATATTAATTTCGGGATATTGACCCATAGAAGGTTGTGCATATGAAGGACCATAACCAGGTTGAACATAAGTTTGATAATTAACTGGAAAATTTCCAGCTCCTTGTAATAATGGTTGACCTGAAGGAGGTTGAAAACCTTGAGCTGGGTACTAACCTTGAGGTTGATATTGACTTTGAGGCATGTACGGAATCTGGGGTTGATATTGACCCTGAGGTATGTATTGTCCTTGGGGTTGATATTGACCTTGAGGTATGTACTGTCCTTGGGGTTGATATTGACCTTGAGGTATGTACTGTCCTTGAGGTTGCTCCCCAGGCAGGAAATATTGTCCTACAATTTGACCTCCAGGGGGTAAAAAATTACCCTGAGGTTGCCCTCCGGGCAGTAATTGACTACCTTCAGGTTGCCCCCTAGGCGGTAACTGACTTCCTTGAGGTTTCCCCTCAGGCGCTAACTGAATTCCTTGAGGTTGAGGATTTGGAATATTGCTAGACATCATAAAAATCTATTCTGTGTTCAACGTGCCAGTTCTTGTTCCATTCGTACCAGATGATAACATTTGTTCAATTGGCGGAGCTGCTCCTGATAAGGTATCAGAGAGCGACTGGTATCTCGGAGGAATAGATGAACTACCGTATAAAAATGTTTTTGGAGATTCAGAAAACATGGATGACTCACTCGACATAGCTAATGAAGGTCGATTGTCGATAACCTCTCGGTGTAGGGTAAAAATAAATTTGGGGTGGTGAATAAGTAAGACCTATGTTTTGTAAAAAATATGTCAATGATAAATACCAAGCATTAGTTCTAAATGGACTGTAGAATATTTATTCACGCTCTATAAGATTTAAATTTTCTTGGGTTTCGGGAAGAATTGCATCTATGTTTGGACCAACAATTTCTTCAATATATATGAGATTAGAAGGAAGATTTTCGGTAATGCGATGTCTTACTCTAGGTGAAGCAGGATCACTAGAAGTTGGAGTAACAAATCTTGAAGATGATTCTAACACAACAGGTTTAGTTTCTGGCTCAGAAATTTCAGTGATTTTAGAAATTGAAATTGGCTCTTGAATATATTCTGTTGTTTCTGATTGATTTACTTCATGATAATCAAGATGATTAATTATATATGATTCTCCTTGTTCCGTCGATCTAATTCTGCTGATACTATGTGGTACCAGAGCTTTTAGTCCTTCAGGTTGACTTGGTGTATACTCAGGGGGTTTCCCCTGAAGTCTACGTGATTGTCTTGGTAATTTAGCCATGATTAAAAAATTATTAATCACACGCAATCAAAAAAAATTTCAATAAAAAATCCTAAAGTCACTAAGGAGACAAACAAATGATCACACGCTTATAAAATCTAGGAGATCAAACCACACACAAACAGTAAATTCCCACACTAAAACCACTAGTTGGTGATGAAATCCAACATCATAGTATTTAATGTAGAAATGGCGGTTGGAATAGTTATCACGACAACCTGCTTAATGAAACAGACCGGTGCAAGTTTCTCCACTTAAACCATCTCGAGTGAAGATAACCGTCCAGAGAGTCCAAGTGAGTCTAGTCGATGTCTGCTCCAGGTACAATGAGATATTTCCTCCACCATCACCTTAGGAAAAAAATTTAAAGTTTATGGCCACGAAGATCACCAACATGAACAAATATACTTGGGGGAACTGTCTACGATCTGATATACCCACAAGGGCAGAGTAACAAAACTCAATCCCGTTGAAGGCTCCTTGACATAATCCAAGGTATGTCGACAAGTTACTCCAGGCTCCTCGACAATGGTCAATCCGAGGTTTATCGTTGTTAATACATGCACATATTCTATCGTTCTCAATGAGATGGAATTGAACACCTCATTGGTTCGGATATGATCTCGTGCTTGACTCCTGTAGGAAGAGCTTCCCAAAGCATACAAGCTACTATTTTATTTTTCCTATCGCAATATTGACTACTTGTTTGTTTTAACTGTCTTGGAGAGTTAATTACTCCCTACTCCAAGACACTAGCCTAAGCTATGTTGGTGAAAAGAGTCCTAGAAAATAAAAATTACTAGATCGATTTTAATTTAAGTGTTTCTTTTAAGACGTTGTTTCTTAGGAAAATAGGTGTGAAAGTGAAACTTTGATGATATGCAGTGACCCGACTCAAAACACACTAAAAATTCATCTATTATGAGAAACAATTTATTTCCTTTCGATGAATTCTATCTATAAGAAAGAGTTGAGAAATGCAATCTTTTTAAAACAATTCTTTCCTTCAAAACAAGAACATGCGAAAAGAAATCTTTATGAGAACTCAGAATGATCAATTGCTCAAAAAAAAAATCCCTTTATTCTTCAAGATTGAAACTACAATCAAACATTCTCCAAAAGAAAACTACAATTTCTAGAAATAACACTCAAAACTAAAAACACTAATTTCGAGATCTAAAAATTCTAAGAATTAACTATGAAATCAAAAATTTAAATATTTTGATGATCTTTTGCTTAGTTTGTAATCTAACTAAGAAATTATTGACTAAAAATAGAAAAAACTCAAAAAATCCAATTATTGTTTTTTAAGTGAAATTCAAAATTTAATGAAAAAGGTTATTAAAAGATTTGCAAATGATAAAATGGGATCTAATTCTCATAAAGAAATTTTTGCTATAAAGTCATAGTCTCAACAAGAAAATAATGAAATACCAGTGATCTAAGGTATACAGAGGTTTATGATCTTTGAGTGACGTAAAGACAAAGAAAAAATTACTTACAACATGCAGATCTTATAGAAAATCATTCAAAACTTAAAAAAGCTGAAAGAAACTCTCACACAGAATTTTCTGACAAAAATACAAGTCTGGGTATATACTGATAACTTTGGGAGCTTATCCTAGAAAAGGGAATTTTGAGTTTTTCAAAAAATTTCTCAGGCTATGCAGTTTTTAGTGCAAACAAGTGCGGTGCCGCACTATGTATACAGAAAAACAGCAGAGATGACCACATTGTGCCTAAGGACAAAGTGCGGAGACTAGAAAAGTTAAAGAAAAACGAAACATTCTATAGCACTTTTCAGGAATTCTACAGGAATAAATTACCCAAGCCACTATCAACCAATCAAAATCAGAAAAATAATTGCACAAGTCAAAAAATAAAATAAAATAAATTTCAAGTTCAATTCCCCAGTGGAGTCACCATTTTGTTGGACGGATAAATCGTTCTTGTGGACAAGACAGATCTCCTTAGTATCCTATGATAACTAGCAACAAACAGATAGATGTATACTAATTTCTCTAGATTATATTTGATCTAGAATTATCTATAACGAAGGATTTAAGACTTACCCATAGTCCAGCGCTGATCGTAGTCTTCTTTCTTGTCGCTTTGAATACGTCTCCTCTCAGGATCTGTAATAAAAAACATGAAAGAATTAGAAGCACCTGCATAATATAGATTAATTCATAAACCATAAACCTGTCTTGATCATCAAGGAATTCAAGAAATAAGCCATTTAAATAAACAACCCATTGAGAAAACATGATCCATTTGTATTATCTTTGATGAAAGAAGGAGCCTTACAACTGTGTTCACCTTCATGTCGTACAAGTCCTTCTGGGGTCCGGAGCAAGTGTTTCCTCTACTTTGACAAGCCTTTGCACTCTCTAGACTAACAGACACACGAGTGTGTAATCATTCACATATGATAATCAGTTAAGAGAGTCTGAGTTTTTCCAGCAATTCTCCTCAAAAAATCTCAAAGCCTACCTCACCCTTGAGGTTGAACTATGGCTTCAATTTATAGCAAAAGAGAAGAGGTTGCATCTCCAAATAAGAGGGGATAGAATCCTATTTCAAGGGATTATGTTCCACATACCAAGGGATAGGCTCCTTTAATGGAGGGATGAATGTACAAGACAGGAGCGAACTTTCCACCGAATAATTGCTTCTAGAAGTTTCTAGATTCAACCAGCGGGGCTTCCAAATTTTACATTTGCCTTCGCTTTACCTTTTACAGGGAACCACACCTTAAATGAAGAAAAAGTGTGGCTAGTTTTGCATGTTCTAAAATAAACAGATGTGGCACCATAGGTAATACTAAGAGAAAGTGTGGTACAAGTATTTTTATGACTTTTATAAGCTTTTCTCTCAATTTCAAGGCTTGGTTTTAGGAACTTGATATTTGTAGACTTCTAAGGGAGTATTGTATGAGTAATGATGAACCCATACAGACAGTAAAATCTCATGGTGACGATTTCAGTGTAACAAATGTACACCTCTTCTTCAATGATCCCATTAAGGAACGCAGTCTTCACATCCATATGATGAATGTGCCAACCCATCTATGTTGAGAGAGCAAGGATAGTCCTTATGGAAGAATACCGTGCGACAGGTGTAAAGGTTTCTTCATACTCAATTCCCTCGATCTGTGAGAAGCCTCGAGCAAAAAATCTTGCCTTATACTTCTCGATGCTCCCATCAGCAGCTTGCTTTACCATGTAGATCCATTTCGAACCTACCACTGATTTACCCACCGGCCTTGGAACAATCTCCCAAGCATTTTTTCTGACAATGGAGTCATAATCCTCCACCATGGCATCTACCCATGTGGGCTTCTGTGCTGCTTCTTCAAAATAAGATGGCTCTATCACGACACACTTGGTCATAAGAGCCATGTATCCAGTAAATCGGTCAGGTGACTGTCTCTGTTTGCATTGTGATGTAGGGACTCCTACATTCTGTGCCGCATCAAGCTTTAGTCTCTCAGCTTCTGTGATACTCTTTCTTCTTGTGTTAATGTTTGGTTCTACATGAGTGGACTCCTCCACTCCATGAATCTCCTCTTGTGGCTGATCCACATATAGAGGTTCATCTTTGGGAATAATAAGTTCCTCCTCTACATGCAAGTGTAGATCCCTCTCAAGCGACAACTTCATGGCTTTCACCTCATTGAATTTTATATCCCGTCGCACCACAGTCATTCGATTCTTTGGAAAATACACATGATAATTATGGGGTGTTTCTGTGTACCCCACAAATTTCGCAACTTCTGCATTTAGCTCCAGCTTCTTCCTAGCGTCCTTTGTCACATGAATGTAAACAGATGAGCCAAAAATATTCAAATGAGAAATATCAGGCTTCTTACCAATAAAATATTCTTCAGGTGTACACATGCCAAGTACTCTATGAGGACAAAAATTTTCCACATAAACCGTAGAGTTGCATGCTTCCTCCCATAAGTGCATCGATAGGCCCTGGTCATGCAACATAGCTCGTGCAACACTCACGATCGTTCTGTTCTTTCCCTCCATGACCCCATTCTACTATGGGTTATGAGGCGCTATGATTTCTCTTTGAATTCCTTCTTTGCTACAGAAGTCTTTGAATTTTTTTGATATATATTCACCACTATTATCGCTCCGTAGAGCCTTCACTTGCTTCCTCGACTCCTTCTCCACCAATGCTTTAAACTCACATAACTTTGAGAATGTTTTTCTCTTCTTTTGCATGAAGAAGATCGAGGATCTACGAGAATATTCATCAACAAATATAACATAATACCTGTGTTTTGTTGTTGAAGCAACCGAGAAAGGTCCACACACGTCTGTGTGAATTCTCTCCAAAATCACCGAAGCACGGTTCTCCTTCTCATGAAAGGTGGTCTTCAAAAACCTACCCATTTTACATCCCTTGCACTGATTTGACTGTGCAAGAGTACCCTTACGAATTCCAGTATAAATCTACTGCAAAATCTTCAAGGTGCCATAGTGAAGATGGCCCAATCTCCTGTGCCATAATTCGCCCTCATCCCGACTCACCACTTCTTCTGCTTTTCCCATCATTTCAGCGCAACCATCTACCTCCAGCTTGTAGATATTATTAACTCAAATCCCTATCCTCTTGGTTTGACCCATTGTTTTATGTCATAGGAAAGAATTTCCCTCACTGAAACTAACTTCATAACCTTTGTCTTCCAACATTGCGACCAAGACCAAGTTCTTCTTCAGACCTGGAACATGCATAACATCTTTCAACAAAAATGGTTTACTTGAATCCCTCTCAAAGTTAATGGTTCCAGTGCCGGTCGCACTGATCTTCCATCATCACCCATCTCTATATGCATCTGGAGATCCTTCTCCTCGAAGTCACTAAACAACTCCTTGTCTCCCATCATAAGGAAAGATACACCACTGTCAAGATACCACACCGATTGAGATTGAAACCAAGCATTCGATGAAAGAAAAATCAAGTTCAAATTACAAGGCTAAGGCCTCTCCAGCTGTGGCTCTAGCAGCCTTCGTGTTCTTCCTTTTCTGTGGGCAGTTAGTGGCGAGATTCCCATGTTCGTGACAGTGAAAACGCTTCACATTGGACACCAGCTTCTTTCCTTTAGCCTCAGATTTTGGATGGGATTTCTTACCCTTCCCTTTCCTTGCTTTGGCAGTCAAAGATAAATTCTCTTCATCATCATTCTTCGATGAAGAGCCATCCCTGGTACTTCGGCTGATCTCCTCCTGCACAAGATCCGACCAAAGTCGCTCCCAACCCGACAATTTCTCCCGTCCATTGACAAAGTCTTCATAGCTATGCAAACTCTTTGGAAGCCCAAGGAGAGCCAATCTCACCAAGTCATCATCATCGACAATAATCCCCAAACTTCCCAGTTCATCCCTACAGTGGACAAACTTCGTGAGATATTTTGGAATACTGTCGCTCTTCTCCATTTTCATTTTTCTGAGCTTATCTTTCAACGCTAACTTCCTATGGTCACTACTGCTTTGGAAAATATCTGTAAAATCCTTCCACATTTCAAATGGAGTGTCTTTCCCGTGAATTCTTGACACAATATGGTCCTTCACACCTTCCAACAGAATTCTTATTTTCTTTGCTACCTTCTTTTTCCATGCATCAAGTCCTGCAGCATCGCTAGAAGCAAGCAGGCTTAGGAACATCATTATCGATGAACTCCTCCAGTCCATTATCTTCAAGCATGGCCTCCATCCTATCCTTATAGGATATGTAATTCGAGCTACCCTCAAGGGAATACTGCAATCGCAACCCATTGAAAGACATTTCAATGAATACTCAACTATCGCACCAAGAAATTTTTGCAGCAAATTTGAATTGTCCACCAGCACAAAACTCAACAATTATTCACAATTGCAATCTCCAATAAATAATACTGCTCCGATACCATGTAGAAATTTATTAATACTTATTTATTACCGGATTCTCCTGATCTAACAATATTTATCTTCTTGCTAAATACATAATCCTTCCACTATTAAACTTGCAGAAATTTAAAAATCAATTGCAAACACATGTGAATAAATTCAATTGCACATAACATAGTTGTTTAACGAGAAAAATTCAAGCTAAAAACCACAACTATCATATATTATGTATATCAATGGATTCATGTAATAATATCATGCAACGCTTAGTAAATCAAGCTCTCAGTACAATGTAGATTCATTACACACTGTCATGCAGAAATTTGCATCTCCATGCACCAATTTCTTGCCTCCTGACACCCTGCCTCCATTGAGCAATCCATGTTGAAGAATACCCCTTAATGAATTCGAATTGGGCTTGCCTTGACTGCGCAATCCTCATTGGCAACTCCAATGTGTGTCAGATGCATTGAATGCATAATTATAGTCAAAACGGATAGTCCATCTCACCCTTTCACCTATCTCTCCACTGGGTCTCCACTGGAAATAACATGCATTGTAGTTAACTGATATTTATGTTCAATTTTTAGTGAGTTATTAGTTTTCAATTAATTAACTAATTAATTCACTTAACTCTCACTAATGTATCTTTCAGTTAAACTAGATACAACTAGCTCAATTGAGTTTAACTCACTTAACTGAGTTAAACTGAATAACAACTCCTAGAACTACTCTTCCAACTCTGTCATAAATTTTCCACTTCAGTTCTAACTAAGTCCTTCATGCATGAGCCACCAATAAACCCTAGGAATTGCGTAATTTCTTCAGCCCACTGATTTTCCAAATCTGTTCACTGGAATAAAGTGCTCAAAGAGAATAAGTTGATTTTTATTGTCGAATTATTATTAAGAGCTAATAATAATCAACATGCATCTATTCTTAGATCGAAGATCTATAAATAGACATCGGCCAATATTCTAAAAATAGAATTTCATCTATTTTTCACATTTGACAAACCATCTACAAATATCATCCTCCAACTTATAGAATATGCTCACCATGTCTAAAAATAGACATACACCTAAAAATATCCCACGGGCACCACTTAGTGAAGGTGCTTACTTTTCACTAAGCTCATCATCTTGTTGAATCTCAACAAAAGGAAAATGAAAAAGGTGTGATGTGTGAAGTGCGATACGGGAATTGCAGTAAGTTGTAAGGGAAAATGAAAAAGGTGCGACGTGTGAAACGCGATACGGGAATTGGGGTAAGTCGTAAGGGAAAAGGGAAAAAGGTGCGGCGTGAAAAGTGAAATTGCGAAAAGGGAAAAGGTTGTGATCTGCGATGAGTGAAGTACGGTAGCAGGGATTTTGAGGAGGAAAGGAGGAGGTCGAATTTCAATGTTTTTCAAGCATTTTGCATTAAAAAGGGTAGGGCAACCGTGACCAATAAGAAAAAAGGAATAAGGCGGGCTGGATATTTTAAGCATTTTGAGGGATAAAAGGTGGATGCAGCATTTTCAAATAAGATGAAATGGGAGGAAATGGAGGCATAAAAACGGTGCTCAAGCCGTGAAGACAGAGTTCGAAAATGAAGCTAGAAAGTGCCACGGAGCTGCTCTAGGGTTTTAGCAATAACTCCTACAAACAACTTTGTTGATCTATGCACGAAAAATAGATAAATGTGTGAAAATACCATGCGAAGGAAGACAAGAAAATGGTAATGTAACTGTACTTCTAATCTTAGAAATAGTGAACATAAATAAGTTTTTGGGTCGGTGGGAAGGTTCGCCCTCATCGAGCTCTATTGACAAAGATGAGAAGGGGGTCTTCATCAACATCTTTTTGGTTTTTCTCCTATATTCTATTACGTGCAAGAAAATGAAATCTACAATAGCACACTGAAAGAAAAATAAATAACAACTTGAAACATAAGCGAAATTATCAGAAGCCGAGCTAATGAAATGACAGAAAGTAGAGAAAAAATACAACAGAGAGTCTGAGGCACGTGGATTAGGCCCTAAACCACAAGCCTAGCTCTTTGAAACTTAAATCAGTTTGCTCATTTCATAAAATAAGAACCTCGTACATTTATGAAGGTTTGATCACTGAGTAAAATAATAAAAAGCTCAATAGCTTGCAACAAAGTTCCACTAGGATCGACCCCCTTCCTAGCTCTATCTCTACTCTATTTATTCTACAGGGCAACTAACAACAGCTCCCTAGGAAATAGTGATTGATTCCACTTGACTCCAAGTAAAAAAATATTGGGTGCACTCCTCTTTGAGTTTCTTGGCTGCCTCTGGAATTTGAATTGCTAGAGAGAATCCCTGGGGATTCTTTGACTGCCTTTGGAATTCGAATTGCTGGAGAGAGTCCTTCGGATCCTTCAGCTACCCTTAAGAGTTAAGGAGGGTGGAAAATCCTCCTATAATTTCTCTGTGTTGTCTCCTCCAAGTCTTTATGATAAAATCCTTATAAAAATGCTAGTAATTCGCTAATAATTCATGATTTTCTGCAAGAAACCTCATCTTAGGCACTTAGAGTATGTTAGCCTTAATCACCACCTATAATAGCATCATAAAACCAAATAATAATAAAAATTTAAGAAAAATAGTTCTAAGAAGGCAAAAAGGTGACCATTAACCCCCCTAAATATGTCTAATGATGGAGCTCATCATCACCTCTTTACTGAATGGTTGCTCATCCTCTGAGAAACTAATCCTCCTCCTACATTTCCTTCAAGGCTTTGAGAGCCCCCGTGATTTCTCAAGGAATAAGTGTGGGAGTTTCCCCAAGGGAGTAAAAGCCATTATTCTTTTCTACATTCTCCCATTCTCTATCTTGTGCATCTGTGTCCTTTTCATCATTGAACCCCGGCAGCAAAGGTGGGTTGAGCTTTAGTCCCAACCATTGGATCATTTTGGCCTACATGGACCTCTTGCATAATGGTTATCTTTTCAATGCATCCATCAGTATTTGTGGAGTATGGTGCTCCCTATTCTTGAGGTTGTGAGGGAAGCTGTTCCATCTCCTCTGGTTTTCCATAATGCACTCGTTTTCTATCTACCCAGAAACATCATCAAAGTGGTCGATTACCTATGTTTGATTTTCAAGGTAGCTTTAAACTAGTGCAGGGTCCCTTTCAATCTCTCAACGGTTAAGGATGACTCCTCTTGGGCTGAAAAATTATGGTGTGATATGTAAGGGTTCTCTATTTCTTCTTCTCATGACCCACCATATCTCTTTTTCTCTAGTGTCCTCATTCATCATCCAAGATACTAAAGCCATCAACTTCATATCCCCCATTGTAGGATTGGGGTCCCAAGTATCCAAATTTGTCAACACAACGTTATGCACATAAAACTCTACCATCTTTGCGTGATAAACCATGTTATCTTGCTTGTAGAAATTCATTAATTTCTTACAATCTTGGAAAGGTAGGGATCCATGGGAGGTTGGAGTTTTGATTTGAAATAGGAGTCATTGCTCCTTGAGGTACACAACATATGAGTCAGAAGGGAATCTGTGTTGAAGGGCTTATATGCATAAATTTTCCATGGTGGCTACTTGCTTACCCTTTTGCTGCAATTGCTCCTTCATTGCTACATTCTCCACCTGTGCCTTATGAATATTCTCCTTCAGAATTGTTTCTTCAATTCTTTCCTCCTCCCTTAGTGATTATTCAATGATAGTCGGGCTCGTGGGAGGATTTTCTGTCTCTCTCTGACTGTTATCAGCTCTTAAATACATAGAGGTCTGCCTTTATCTCTTTGCGCTCAGAGAAGATAAGGTGGAAACTACCTTTTTGTCTTGAGGGGATGTGGTGTTGTGTTGTGAGTTTGCTTCTTGCTCGCTTTCTGCTACCTCTACGACTTCTATTGCCATCTCTTTCGTTTTTCCTTGGCCCTTTGTTTGTTCCTCTTCTTCTTCTGGTTCTTCTTATTCCTCTTCTGGTTCTTCTTTAGATTATTCTTCTAGCTCTTATTCTCCTTCTTCTCTTTATTCTCTAGGGCTAGGAGAAAATCTTCCCTTGGTCCCTTGCTACTATGTCTTGTACGCGTTATACTTCAGAAGCTTGCTCGACTGCTAGTGATGTTGTTCTGTTGCTACTGCACCTTGTTCAAATACACAACCCTCTCTTGGTAGTACTGTGTTGCGGGCTCCCTTCGGTCTCTTTCCCTCAAAAATTCTCAACTCACTAGTTTGAATGAGACGGGATATATTTTTATTAGATTGTGCAACTAATTTTGGAGCGCTTATATAACTCGGCTCAACTCCATTTTCTGTTGCAAACATTTGGACCCCCTTTTTGTTAACTAGATGATACTACGTGTGTCCTCCCCTCATTGTCATCTAATCCACTTGGAAATATGATCCATGGTGTTTATATCTTGACTCTGAGAAAATTTTGGATACGATGGATGCTCTGGCTGTTAGTGAGGGGAGACTGTCCTGTGACTTTATCCTCCTAGATGTTAATGTTGCCTCCTCCTTGAGGAACATTAGAAATATTTATGTTGATAAATAGAATGGTTTTTTTACATAGAGCCCAAATTTTGGAACAAGGTCTGATTAGGATAGCCTGATCAAGAAGGTTGTGTCTAGCAGTGGTAAGATATTTGGTCTCCAAAACTTGCTTCCACCAATATTGTTGTCCAGTGATGAAGCACCACTCAATTTCCCCCACAAATGCATCGTTCAAAATTTTTGGAATGTGAATAAAAAGTTCACCATATTCATAATTTTGAGTGACCTGTCTCCATTTGATTAGATTGAATTTCTTCTTCTTGTTTTTTCCTCCTTGCCATAAGAAATTCCTTAAAGTAGCTTCTATCTTTTAATGAATGCTAGAAGGAGCATAAATCAAGGAGAAGTGATACAAAGGAAAGGAAGTGAGTACATATTTTAAGAGGATTGTGCGCTCGACTAGATTAAGCTAGGAAGATACCCATTGCTGCACTCTCTTTTTCAATTTGTCAATGATGATATTCCAGACCTCAGCCTTTAGGGGTCCAGCACTGAAAGGCATCCCAAGGTAATTAAAATGGGTCCAATTTATCTTGTAGGGGACTCCAAAAATTTGAGAAATACTATGCATGGTGTTATTTCTATCATTCCACCCATAGATTCAACTTTTATGATAGTTAATCAACCCTCCTGAAAAAAGCATAAACTTGTCAAGAATATTTTTGAATCTCTGAGAAATAATGCAAGTGGCTCCACCCATCAAAAGGGTGTCATCAGCGAAATGATAGCGATTCATGTTCTTAACTTCGTTTCTGAACTTGATTCCAGTGATGAGATAAACTCTGTGCTTATGATCCGGCCCCATGCTAAAATACTCCACCATGATGATGAAAAGAAATTGGGAAAGTGGGAAAGAGGGTAGCGTTGCCTGAGACCTTGGGTACATTGAAAGTATTTCCCAAGCCTTCCATTGACTAAGGGAGAGATCCAAGGGTTGGATATGCAGACATTAATTAGAGATATGAAGTCATTTTCAAATCCCATAATTTGAAGGACAAAAAGGAGAAATGAATGTCTTACTCTATCAAAAGCATTAGCAAGGTCGAGTTTGAAGATAAATCCTTTTCTCAAATCTCGTTATTCTTGAATGAATGGCTTCTTGAACCAAAAGGATGGAGTCTAAGATTTTCCTTTGAGAGATGAATCCCCCTTGATTTTCAGAAATGAGGTTAGGGAGAAGAGGCTTAAGATGGGTTGCAAGGATTTTAGTTATGATTTTGCAAGAGGAATTGCAGAGGGAAATGGGTCCAAATCTAGTGAAGGAGGAGGGATGATTCTCTTTGGGTATAATGGCGAGGAAGGTAGAGTTGGTAAAGCCACCTATCTTATTCTTTCTTTGGACCCACTGAATCATTTTGATAAGGAATTTTTTTATGACTTCTCAAAAGGTGTGGAAGAAACTAATGGAGAAGTCATTCGATCCCAAAGACTTGTCTGGTTGCAACGACTAAAGAGCTTTGATAATTTAAGTCTCCTCAATATCTTTTATGAGGGAATTATTAATCTCATCCGTGATTAGTTTGGGCATGTAATTTAATAGATCAGAATAATCCTCTGGAGATGTTGTTTCAAAGAGCAGATTTTTATAATGGTTGTAAGCTGCAGTCTTGATACCTTCCTGATCTTCATGAAATTTACCTTCATTTTCAGTAATGACTCAGATTTAGTTCCTTGTATTTCTTACTGTCGCTTGTTTATGGAAGAAAGAGGTGTTTTTGTCACCACCGTGAAGCCAAAGGTTTCTTGATTTAAGCCTCCATTTCTCCTTATCATTTATGTAAGATTTATATAGGTTCCAATATAGAAATTTCTCCTCCTCTTGCTTTTCTTGATTCACTCCATAATTTTCAATGTTGATATGACTTCTTCTAGATTCCTTTTGATTTCATTTCTAACTTTTTCAGGTTCCTTGTAGTGAATTTTAGCCCAATCTTTAAGTGCCATGTGAACTTTCTTTAGTTTTTTATTCCTAGATATACATGGGCCAACCCTCAACGTTTTGCTACCAAGAGTGAAGCATGATCTGTCTGACTTCAGGCAAGTGACTCCAAAGAGGATTTTATCTAAAAGGGAGAGGTCCTAGGGAGGCCTGATCTCCTAGGGAGAGGGTAACGAGGTAGTGATATGAGGCAGAGAATGAACGGATACTATAGGAGGCAATAGAGAAATGAGATATTAGGGGTACAACCACAATAAAGCAGTCAAGCCTCTCCATTTTGTTCCGAGCTCCAATTCTTCAATTTATTGAGGTGAATTTGTGATTTTTGGGAATGATGTCGACCAAATTGGGGTCTTGGATTATGGATTCAAGCTAGTCTCATAAGGGATCAGGGTTAAAGTCACATCCTCTCTTTTCATTGGCGTGCAGGATCAAGTTAAGGTCTCTTCCAATGATGATATGTTTATTACCTTCATTGTATATATATGCTTTCATGGTGTTCCAACAAAGTTCTTTATCATTGTAATGATTTGGCCCATATATATTGTACACAGTAATTACAATGTTCTCTTGAATGTTCTGAAGATTGACTTTGATCCAGTTTTGGTTCTTCACAGTTGCAATCTGTTTCCAAGCATTTTGATTCCAAATGGTGGCTAATCCTCCATAGGCACCTCTTCATTCCATCACAATTCCCATGTAATTCTTCACTTTTTTATAATATTTTCCATGTCTCTTTCTCCTCTCTTTGTTTCTTGAAGGATAATGATGTCAGGTTCTTCTTGATTGAGGAGGTCTCTTAGAGCTAAATTTTTTGAGGGGTGCCCTAGTCCCCTAAAATTCCAAGAGAGGGTTTTCATCATTCCAAGAATGGTGGTAGAGGACTTGTCTTCCCTCCTAATTCATTCTAGCTTGCTTCTCTGCTGATTTTCCCTCTAAGGAAGGATTCTATAGGGTGTTGGATTCCAAGGGAAATGTCCTTCTGGGCTGCTTCATGTCGATGGTGCTTGGATGATTTCCTTCTGGGGCCAGACTTTTTAACTATCTCCAGAGTGACCCCATGTTCTTTAGTTTCATTCCTAGTGACAATACAGAAAAAAGAAGGTTCAACAGAGGAGGAAGGAGGGAAGGACCTAGAAGGGGAGATATGAGGAGATCCAAGAAGAGAAGAGGGGATGGAGGGTTGGGGGGGGGGGGTCCTCTTATAGAGTGGCAAGGGACGAAAAGGGGTTTGGGGAGGCAAGAGGAGGGTTGGGGAAGGGATTGAGAGAGGGATCAGGGGATGGCTGAGGGCTTGAAGAGGGTTTGGGAAAGGAGAAGCGAAGGGGGGTGGCTAATTAAGAGGTTTGGACAAGAGTGATGCTTGAGTTTTTTGGGTTCAGAACAATATTCTTCTTTTTTACGGTTTCCCATTGGGTTTCTGGATCTGATTTTTCAACCCCAATAACTTTGGTGCACATATTAGCAAAATGAGCATATTCATGGCATATATTCCACTTGAAATGTATTTGTTCGTAGTCTAGCTATTGTATGTGAGTCCAGGTCTTAACCTTTAGTTTGATCAACTCTGGTAGACCTTTCCCCAGATCCAATTCAACGCAGATCCTCGCACATGCTTACATGTTGTCCTTCGGCTCGCTTCTATCATTGAACTTTCCTACCGCATTCTCGATTTCCTGAACTGAATCGTCACCCCAACAATGCAGGCATAGGTGAGGGAGGAAAAACAGACAGAAACAACATTGGGGACGTCAAGCTCAGGATCAAAATCTAGTGTCCCTTTTGTTAGGTAGAGCCCTCTGATGTCCATGAAGTATGGGCCATTTCTGAATATCAGATCCTTGTCTTCTTTTGTCTCAAAATGGAATATGAAATAGCCTCTTCCACAGAATCTGCTTGAAATTTTCCCACTGATATTGTCTATCTAGTTCCATTCGCCCCATTTTTGAACTGTCTTTGGCGAAGGCCACAGTCCTATAAATTTTCCAATCAGTCCTTTTTCGGCAAGCAAGAGAGCTTCCATACGAGGGATTGCAGGGGGAAGAGAGACTTTCTGAATGCCCTCTAGTTTCTTGACGAACTTGGTTATTGTCACTCTAGTTCGAGGTGGGTTTAAAGAACTGATCAGCACCGAGAAAGCATGGGCGTGATAAGGAAGAGAGGTCACCTCCGGGATATCCACCAGAGGGGCCATAGGGCCAAGAGCAGGAAGCAAAAATCAGCAGGGGGCGCATCGGCGCCTAGGTCACAGCGGCAGCACATAGAGCTTCAATAATCCTGGAAGCTTGATGGTGTTTTTTCTAAAATTAATGGGTGCCTTATCCTTCCACTGTAGAAAGAGGGAGGTAATCGTTGCTTTGTGAAACCAACCTCACACTTTCCCCTTGTCTTTATGGCACGCATGGCACTTCCAGGGAGTTGAGTCCCACCATGCCCTTCGACATAGGACCATATGCCAACTCTCCACTTGGATCAGGGTGTGCCCGGTTTAACCATTGAATTTATACCTTTATAGTTTTAATCAAATTTTAGTAATAATAATTAAAAGATAATAAAAATTATTGTATTGAATTATTGCATAAAGAAACAAAAAGGTTAAATTTTACTCATATTTTTATTTGAAATTAATTTCAAATAAAATTATAGAAAAGTATTACACTATTCAACACTTACAATACTATGGCTTTAAGATGAGAATTCAAGATAAGAATAGACTCATCCATTGTGGATCTTTGGATTTATTAGAAAAAAAGCTGAGTCACACCATCTGATCCTACATTGTACACACCTAAGCACAAAACATAAAAAATGAAGCTTGAAGCTTAAAATTTGAGACTCACACAACATGTCCATACACATGGATTACTGGTATTCTATACTAAACAATAACTCTCTTTTCTTTGTTAATGTAAGTGAAATACTAGTTTTTGTTTTAGTTTTAAAGCTTCATGTAGATTGTTTAGTGTTTGCACACTAGTGATAGAATTTAGCTTTTATATAATGATTATATTTATTACGTTGATTAGAAAACCAATGTATTTGGGATTTGTATATGGAAAGCTCAAATGTGTCATTGCTAAGGCTATGATGCTTCTCATACATTCACATTTGAGTCTAAACACATTGGTGTTGTGCCTTTTAGGTGTTAACCTATCCAGAGAAAGATCTATTTTTCTTCCTCGTTAGGAGATTACGTATTTCATCAAAATCCATGTCTAAATATTACTATTGCTAGAAATGTTATAAAATTCCAAAATTCTTATTTAAAAGTAGCTTCAAAGTTGCTTTATTATTTAGAAGGTTCTCCTTAATTCTGACTCATCAAATTGAAAGATAAGATCAATTATTCGTCTTCTAAATACATTATAATTAATGGGTTTGAAAAAGTTATTTGAAACATTTCAAGAATGATTCAACTTAATTTATAGAATATCTGAAATTACATAAATAGTCACTATACATAATTGCACAAAATCACAAGTTAGTTTGCATGGTTGGATATGTTTGATCATTTTAAAGTAATACTAGCATAGGCATATAAATTAAGTGGGTGGTACATGCAAATAGATATCAATCTCTAAAATCATAAAAACAATTACTTCATATCCATCTAAGGTTGCTAAAATTATAAAAATTATAAAAACTAACTAAATTCTAATGTTATTTTAAACTATTATTATTATTATTTATAAAAAGAAACAAATACAAAATTTTATCTTAATTTTACTATAGAGATTCTTAATCTTTACATATATTTTGTTACAATATAAGTATGACATGTCTAATAAAACATAACTCACTTCATATGACACGTATTCATATAAAACTTTTTATTATTATTCAATTTAATTAAAATAGTGAAAATAATATAACTACTATGAAAATATAAATATTAGGTGAATATTCTAATATACATTTTACATTCACAACAATATTTTTTTTAAAACACATTTAAAAAAATACATAATATAAATAATAAATAATAAATAATATTTAAATAAAATTTAATAATGAAAATCAAGCTTCATTGGAAAAACGATCATTGAAAAAAAGCAGTAGTAGTCAAATTGAAGCAAGGACCACTTCACACAATTCCTACCAAACGGAATTGAGAAATTTTCCACCCATAAATTTCTCCATTTATTAAATTTACTCAATTTTAGTTTTACCTCGTAAAGCTTAGATGCTCCGACTCGACGCGGGACCAGTCAAATAAATGCCAACATTTATTAGTAACACTAAGCTGATTTCAGGTGTCTCATGCGGGACCATTAGCGATCAACTATGAGGTGCTCATTGTACGCCAGCAACAACAAATAGTATGACGTTGTCTTCTGACATCCAATGGGGTATTTGGTCAGATCCGGTGTGCTCTACGAGGTAGGTCGGTATACTATGCATATATCCATTGTTTGACGTTGTGGATTCCTTGAAGGGACATCTCCATGGGCTCTAATTGATTCCATCTAAATTGCCGGTTCGATTCTGTTGTGAAAAAACATATTTTAGCACCTGCACCGTCACATATTAAAACCATAGATATGCACAAAATGTAAAACCTAGTGATTTGTAGCTTTATTGGTCACATATTAAAACCCTAGATATGCAGTAAAACATAGTGATTTATAGCTTTATTGGTCACATATTAAAACCCTAGATATGCACAAAATGCAAAACCTAGTGATTTATAGCTTTATTGGGTTGTGGCTGTTACTCGATGTGATCTCTTACGGTTCGGTCAGTGATATCTTGAGCTATACAATACCATAATGCTTCCAGGCAAACTCATTATGACACAGATAAAAGGGGGATGAACGATGATTTCAAAACTGCTTCGGTCAAACTCGTAATCGCGCTTTAAAATAGGGGATGAACTATGATTATATAAATTAAATACTCAAAAGGTGTTAGCTGTTGTTTTAAGCTAATTTGTATTCCCACGTAAGTGTTGATGCTTCGTAGTGGGCATGGATTAAAAAAAGTTTAACGAAGCGTTCTCTTCTTCTGAAACTTGTGACTATAAATGTGAGTCTTCACCCACAACAACATATTCATGGTCAGTCGTCTGTCCAGTACAAATTTCTCTTCCGAAGAGTAAGTGAGTGACTCTTTCGTAAGGGGAGGTTGTGCCCGCACGCAAATCCAATCCCGATTGCTTACATAGTATCATCTCTTTAAGGGGAGTTATTGGAAGTTCAACAAATTAGGTTTACATGGATACCA
The DNA here is from genome assembly GCA_034641835.2 of Pinus albicaulis. NCBI lineage: Eukaryota > Viridiplantae > Streptophyta > Pinopsida > Pinales > Pinaceae > Pinus > Pinus albicaulis. The sequence goes on along the minus strand of CM076580.1, from coordinate 1,767,700,608 downwards.
TTTCGGTAGATCCAGATACACCTAGGCTGGTGGGAAAGACTGCTTCCCACCTTCTGCGCGAGGCAAGCAAAGTAGACGAGGAGCTTGAAGGATTCATAAGAGTTTACAGAGACGGCTCCGTGGAGAGGTTCTCACAATGTGTATCCAATGTCCCCACATCTGACAAACCGGATGAAGCGGTGGCTTCCAGAGATGTCGTTATAGATGCTGAAACCCGCGTTTGGGCGCGCATCTATCTTCCGAGATCAACGTCCGCGGATGACCACGGACGTAGAAAGTTGCCGGTTACCATATATTTCCACGGGGGAGGGTTCGTGATGGGCTCGCCGGCATGGTCTATTTACCATGTCTTCATGTGCAGATTGGCTTCTGATATAAACTCGGTGATAATTTCAGTAGGCTACAGGCTTGCTCCAGAGCATCGCCTCCCTGTGGCTTACGACGATTGTTTCAGTGCCGTCAAGTGGGTCCGTCAACAAGCCGCCCACGTCGGGCAAGCGAGAGCTCAAACCCTTAACGAGCTGGGGGAATCGTGGTTGAGATCGTATTGCGATTTTTCACGGTGCTTCTTGGCCGGAGACAGTGCGGGCGGTAACATCGCTCATCACGTTGCACTGCGTGCAACGAAATCGGATGTGAAGCCTCTGCATATCAGAGGAGCGATTATCATCCAACCCTTCTTCGGCGGAGAGAGGTGCTCCAAATGGAAGTGCGAAACGTCAGACCCAGGTCTATCGCAGAAATGGATCGACGTCTTCTGGAAGCTTTCGTTGCCCGTGGGAGCCAATCGAGACCATTTCGCATGCAACCCTATTAATTCGTCAAAGCTGCTAGATGTGTTAATGCTGCCGCCGGTCCTGCTTTGCATCTCCGAGCGAGACGTGCTGCGAGAGCGGAACTTGGAGTATTTCGAAACCCTCCAAAGGGCAGGTAAGAACGTGAGGCACGTCATCTTTGAGGACGTGGGTCATGCCTTCCAACTTCTTCAGCCTCAGTCGCCACGAATCCAAGAAATGACAAATACGATACGTGACTTCATCAACGGATCGAAGAATTGACAAAGACCATACGCAACTTCATCAACGGATGTCATCGCTTCAATTCATGCACATAATCCACCATACTCAAAACGCTTTTTGTTTGTCCTTGTTCCGTTGAATCCGTATAACCTTTTTAATTGTTGGGTTGAATGCACGGAAATCAGAGCTGATCTTGCAAGAACCCCAAGTCCCGGGGTTTGAGATCAAGTTGTAGAAAAGCATCACCCGCATATGTTATGTTAACATTTGAAAAAAATCACCCACTTATGCTATAATAACATATAATGTCAAAAGTTCAATTTTTGTTGTCTACATAGTATGTCCTTTTAAACTGATTCCGCCATTGTTTTCTGTGTTTTTCTTTAAATTAAATATTAAAATAATGGATGGATGGATTTACAAGATTCGTTTCATTATTTCAAAGACGAACGGACCGGAGTGTTATAAGTGTTTAGAGAAAGTATGTTTACATAAAATTTCTGTCATTTCTTAAAGTTGTAAACATATAAAAATGATGTTCATAAAAGTAAATATTAAAATTATGATTATAAACATAAAGTTATATAATTTTTACTTTCTTTATGGTTACAATAATTTCTATGGTTACAATGAATAGTGTGATGTATTTTGTAAAGTTTTGAAAGTTTAGCAGGTCAGTTAACAATATTTAATGAAAATATATGTGGCACATATTTTTAGTTGTGGTGAATCACATATATTTTTAGTTGTTGTGCCTTTTTTATGAAATAATTTATTCTGCAGGGAGCTACATTCTACAATTTAATAAGAGATATGATTTTTTTATACTTAATATTGAGTTGAAGTGTATTTCTTTTAAAATAAAAACAAAATATTACATAAATAAAAAACAATATAAGTTAAAAAAATGAATATGCATATTTACATAATTTTTAAAATAGTATAACTTAATATGAAAGTGATGTAGCAAAGTTAGTATAGATATCTAACAAACACCTAGAAATATCAATAATAATAATAATATTTTAGAACCTAAAGATCAAGAGAAATATTTCATATCTAGAAGTTCATTTGTCTCTCATTGAAAGTATGGCTATGGTCATATATCTAATGTATAAAAAGAAGCTTTACATCATGGAATCCAAGAAGCTCCTAAAAATTGATTCTAACTTTAGTCAAAACCCCCACCTTTGCCTCAAGTGTGGGTGGGATAAGGATGCCTAATCTTGGCTCAGCCATTGGGGAATTAAAGAGGAGAGTACAAGGAAAATACCCTCTAGCGGATTTTTTTGAGGAGCCCCTTATAAAAATACCTCGGACATTAGTTTTTAGCCGAGGTTACTAGAGGATGTTGGAGGGTGGAGGTTTTTGTGGATGTTTTTCTTCCAATGCACTTATCATTACAAACCACACTCGTGCGTTCAATTAGAGAAAGCACCGGTACGCACAAAACATTGGCATACCAGGACATCGTGCGCTCTGTACAAATCCGTCGAGTGCATCTTATTACTGTAGTGCACGGGTGCTTTACAAAGATTCCGCACCGGTGCGTCCTAAAACCCTGCGCCAAAAATGAAACAACCCAGTGCAGTCCTAAGAAACCACATCAATGTGCCTATAAAACCTGTGCACCAGAACATGGTTAAATAATAAAAAACTTATGACAAAAAATCCGCGTTTTTCGCTTTTCAGTGCTCCAGAGCTCTCAAGCACTAGTGCAAATTTACCTTATGTGAGGCGCCCTTCCATCAGTGCTCCCATTGCATGCACTACTGCTGTCCATTTCCCACCATCTCCATTTTGAATTTTCCAAAATAGTGGGAAAATTTATTTTTGCAAATTCTACAGCCAATATGCCTCCCAGACGGTTAAATCTACATGTATTTTCCTTGTTTTTCCATAATTAAACCTTCTAGCAGATTAGTTTTGTAAATTAGTTTAAAATTCACATTCTTAAAAAAAAAAATTGACGCGCGGTGCGCTTGAGTCATTCAGCTCACATTGGTTCGCAATGTTGCCTGTAAATTTATAAGGCGCATCGCCACCACCGCTAACGGTAGCTGCACCGATTTCGGGGCGGTATCAAAAGGTCCATCGTGTTTTTCTAAAATTTATTAAAAGTGTGGTGCGGTTGGTTACCTGGTTGCACCGTTGACCCTCTCAAATAGCGAGAATGCGGTGTGTTGACGGAATATCCACCCCAGGGCAGGTAATTTTGTCAGCGCACCGCATTCCAGAAATTTGACATGGTTAACGGTGTGGCCTAGTAAAATACCACACCATTGACTATGTAATGATGTTCGGAGGGCGGTGCGCTAACAAACCTATACGCCTCGGGGCATATAGTTTGGTCAACGCACCGTCCTCTCGACACTAGTCCATCGTCAACGGTGTGGTCTGTTATACCACTGCACCATGGACTTTGGAACAATGCCAAGACCGCACCATTGACTATGTAGTGATGTCCGCAAGGCGGTGCACTGACCAACCTATATGCCTTCGGGCGTATAGTTTGGTCACCACACTACCCTCTTGACACTAGTCCATGGTCAATGGTGTGGTTTTTTATACCACTGGACCATGGAATTTGGAACAATGCCAGGAGGGCGGTGCGCTAAAATTTTTTAGGTGCACCATTTCTGGTGCTCTGCAAATTTTCTGGTGCATCGCCTCTGGTGCATGAAAAAAAAAAAAGCACCGTTACCGGTGCATGCCTGTTTTTTGTGGCTCACCGATTGTTTTTTTTTTAAATTTATATATGTATATTCCTAAATATATTTGTCATTTAATAACTAAATTGTATTTAATATGTCAATCATTTAGCGACGTGAAAGGAGAGAGGAGAGAGAACATCAATAACAACAAGTGGACCAGTATAACATGGTTCACCTCTAGGAGGCACGAGAGAGGGAGAGAGATGCGTATCCTTGCCCTATTACAACAACTACCTAGGGGATCCTAAGGCAGGTAGGCCTCCTCAAGTTCTATGAGGAGGCTACTTCCCTAAAGGGCCATGGTGTGTTTTTGTTACATCTTATCTGCAGGTGGAATGCCCACCTACAGGATTTTTGGGTTGGTCCTAACCAGTGGTACGCACCCACTGAGGATGCCATCTATTTCATTATTGGGCTATCGATGAGAGGGGTGGATTTTTCCTCGTTCTGAGAGGTTCAAGTTGACTATGCAATAGGGAGTCAGTTGGTGTACTCCTAAAGATACATTAGCGCAAATATATTGTCTCCTTCAAATTTTTAGTTCTTCGAAGGTTAGTTACGTATTGTTGCATTTGATAGTGAGGAGGTGAGGTGCCTCTCATTTTTTATTTTGATTGTTTCACACAACACCAATGACAGGAAACACATTAGTTCCCCGCTTCTATATTATGTTGATTCTTTAGTATAGGAGCCACGACTTGTTAGGTGGTCTGCCATTTTTTGCAGCAATTTTGTACAACCTTAGATAAATGTTGTGCTCATGGACAAGGGAGGGTTAACTTCTCTTTTGCTTCAGATATATTTTGTTTATTTTTCAGATTTTTCTAGGGACGAGGTCTACTTTTGTTCGACAACCTCGTAGGTTGATGCTGCATGCACAGATGCACATGTGGGGATAGATGATGCCTAAGAGGGGTGAGACTGAGTTTTCATGACGATATCACATGATGCACTCGAGTTGCTAGCCAATGTTGATGAGCATCCCTTCGTTATGGTCCCCTGTCCTTATGCTGCTTTGGATTGGCGAGGGTGTGACAACATCCTCTTCATAGATGATGAGTCGCAAGATGATAGAGGTAATTTTATTAGTTTATATAAATTTATTGTAACATGTTCTCTAACTTTTTTTTATTAAATTGTTTAATGAGATTGTCTAATTATTATTGTGTACTTATATATATTTTGAAGACATTGGGTATTTTGATGGCGATGAGATGCCACCGCCGCCAAATGATCCAGGTGTGGATTGTGATGACGATCAGGACATGGTAGATGTCAAGGATCATGAAATCGGTGCAGACATACCTACTCTTGCTTGTGCATTGGTACCACCTTTTGATAGGCATAAGATTGATAGTAGATTGAGGATGGAGGTGGGCGACCAACTCCGTGCATTGTTTTTTGAGGCAGGAGCTAGGCCTGCCACTATGAAAGATATACAGGCTGATGGTAGGCTGGTACATATGTGAAGAGGCATGTCGCGTGACATGTACAACTTGATGTGGCATGTCATAGGTGCTACAACCTTAGTTACACGGTTGAGGAGGGCCCTTCGACGTTATAGGCGTGGTCGAGACACAGCACATCGACAGTCCGCAAGAAGCGACGCATCATCTGATGATCACGACCAGGGGAGTGATCATCATTCATCTCGTACTGTGCCAGATGAGTAGCCCACAACATCAACCAACAGTTATGATGGAGAGTAGGTAGGACCATCAGCCACGTCGAGTCAGCAGCATACATCATCCAACAGTACTCATGATCATGAGCAGGCTGGACCATCGACCATGTCGAGTCATCACAATGAGAAGCCCACAATTGATCTTGATCAACATGAGGCACCAGTACGAGATCAACAGACATGTGATGATCATCATGTATCTGAGCTTGTCGAGGCTGCACAATTGGCTGAGTAGGCCTCGACTAGAATTGTTATTCATGATATTGTACCACCAGCTGATATTTGACATTTATATTACAGTAGTATATTTTTTACTATATATATATATGGTCCATGCATTTTATGTTCATGTTGCAGTTGTACTTAATTTAAATCTTGGTGATCATCATGATGTGTATATTGTTAGGTCATGTTAGATATGTCCCTTTAATGTGCAGCTTGCACATAGATGTGTATGTCATAGCAATTATTCGACATGATAGTGTATTAGATGTTTGTGTTTTGATGATGTTATACAATGTTAATTGTGTTTTGTTAGATGATCATGATCACGATGATGTTAGCAAATTTGAATGTGTTTTTTAATCGAATATGATGTTTTTACGATGGTTATCATGATCATGATGTTTATTAATTAATTTAATATTAAATGATCATGATATTTATTAAATATTATGTCGTGATTGTAATTGAATTTTAATTTTAATTGTATGTAAAATTGTAAAATTGTATTTGTATTTGTAATTGTAATTGTATGTAAAATATTTGTAAAATTTTAATTTGTAATTGTAAGATTTAATTTATTGTGAAATGATTGTAATTATAATTTTAATTGTAATTGTATATATGCAAAATTGTAAAATTTTAATTTTATGTAAAATTTTAATTTTATGTAAAATTCTAAAATTGTGATTGTATGTAAGATTCTAAAATTGTAATTGTAATTATATATATGTAACTTTGTAAAATTGTAATTGTAATTGTAAATTTTATGTAAAATTCTAAATCGTAATTGTAATTGTATGTAAAATTATAAAATTGTAATTGTAATTGTAATTGTAAGTGAAATTGTGAATTGTAATTGTATTGTAATTCTAAGTTTATGTAAAATATTTGTAAAATTTTAATTGTATTTCTATGAAATGATTGCAATTGTAAAATTTTAATTGTTATTGTAATTGTAGATAAAATTCTAAAATTGTATGTGAAATTGTAAAATTGTAATTGTAATTTTAATTTTAATTGTAATTGTATGTAAAATATTTGTGAAATTTCAACTGTGTTAATGTGAAATGATTTTATTAAAATTTGTAAATTTCCAAATTTGTAAAATTTTAAATAATTGTAAAATAATAAATCTTGAATAATATGATTTTTTGTAACATAATAAATTTTAGAAAATAATGCAAATAAATTCATGTAATTTAGAATTAACATTATTTTTAATGACCTTACATATAAAGAAAAAATAAATTTATACAGTACGCCATTGTTTTTGAATTAATCTTCTTTATAAAAACCCATCTTAAAAAGTATAAATATTGATGAAATAACACATGTACCATATCACTGTAGATTCTCATGATCAGACTCATTATCTTCTAGCTCACATGGCATGATAACACTATTATTCTCAAAAATATGTTTTGATCTAGGGTCATGTCTCAATATGGACCAAAAATCCCTATCCAACACATGTGGGAAAAAAAAACACCTAGTTGCAGTGTTTGGGGAAAACATAGTGCTCCTTAGCTTCATCCCACATCTTTCTGGAGTTGATACATATCAACCTACTATCACAACCTTCCTTTACATTATTCCGATCAAAGGTGTCCCACCACTTGTACGTAAAGATAACACATTGGAAAGAAGAGAAATTCATTTCAATGATCTCTTGTATCTTTCTGACATAACCTAACCTCCCTCGTACTAGGTTTTGATCACAGTGGCTAGATCGACTAGATTGATTGAAATTGACTTCCACTCCACAGTCTTGTGTGATGTGTCTATCATTGGCATTTTCTGTGAGAATATGGTGTCCATATGCCCACATAGATGGGAAAAAGTGCACCTATAATAAAGTTAAAAAATCATAGTGTCATGTGTATTATAATAACCTAACAGTTAAAATGTGAAATATATATGTAATTACATTTGAAAGGTGCATTATTAAGTTTCAAATGTACACATAAATTAAATAGATCATTATTGAGTTGCTGCACCCAATCCCTACATTTAGCGCATCCTCTTCAGCATGCAGGTAATGATTGGTTGCACCGTATTTCTCTCTGACTTGGTCAACAACCAAATTGTTGGGGCATACTTTTTGCATATTTTCTTTTAAATGATCTGGATAAAGCACACTTATACCATTCAATCGTCTAAATTATTTCCTGTCACTATCCCATTTCATCCTCTTTTGTTTGTACAATGTGACCCACGGTTATGTCGCTTCGGAATTGTAAAGAATGAATTTATAGATTGCTGCAATTTTTGGATTACCCGATGAAATCAAAACAACATTATATAGTACATAGAGATCAAAATATACATTATATCAAATTTCAACATGAATATTTATTTTGTGTAAATTTGAAAAATTATAAGTCGCTTACTCTTTATCAAGTGCTTTTTCCCATTCGTTTGGAGCAACTCTCCTTCACTTTTGTCTTCATCCCTTTCATCTTCCCAAATCACCGCACCTGCTCTATTGTCAATATACTTGATGTACTCACTAGCATAATAGAAAGACTCATATGATATGTACCCTTCTACCATAGACCTGTCTGGATTTTCCCTTTGTCAAACAAAACCTTTCAATTTCTTCATGTACCTCTCTAAGAAGAACATCCAACGATAAGAAACAACCCCAACTAATTCAACATCAACTACTAGGTGGATTAGAAGATGAACCTGTAAGTCCATAAAATTCATCGACATTTCCTTCTCTAACATAAAACAATCTCAACTATCTCTTGGCTCCATCATGGAATGCTAGCCAAATGAATCTCCTTTGACGTGATCCAACGTATAAATGCATATAATTTAGATATGACACATCCTAAGTCTTGAGGGAATTCATGTTTCACACACCCATGCATGAACAAAGGATAATGACATTGCAAAGTTATAAACACATGTAATAATATACAAAATTAGTTATGTTTTATGATCCCTACATGGGATAAATTTAATCAATATAACAAATAATAAAATCATGCTTTTCACATTATAAGTACTCTTAGAATATTCAAATGGTCAGGCAATTTCAACCCCGACAAATGGTCATCCAAAATGAAGTAGCGCTGTAGGGAAGACTCGTATGAAGATGGCACCCTCACACCCATTATAACTTCCTTCACCAAAGAAATATCATATTTTTTAAAAATCCATGGGACTTCACCTTCTTTGAAATACCATGAATTAGAGTGACCAGTGCCTGCCTCTGAACTTGTACTTTATAATCATCTTGAACAATGTTTCTTTTTAGTTTTTGAAGTAATAAGATATTTCCTAACAGCCAATGTGTCACTTTGTTTTGATGATATGTGCCTCCATAAAGAAGATAATTTTTTTTTAAATATATGCATGGGATATAGTAGGTGGGTAATCTTGAGATGCTCCCAATATGGGAGGTTATAAAAGATATATTTCCTTTTCATTCCAATGGGAAACTTCTCAACAAAGGTGTCGAAGAACTCTGGATCATCGAACATTGGCTCCCCATTTGAATCGAGCAATTATATGAACTCCTTCTCCTTCTCTCTCTAATATGCTCTAAGCCATTCAGCTGGTGTCATTATTGAAGGCCTTTGGGTTCTCTCTCGTTTACCATTGAAAGTGGATGCTACTCTTTTGTAAGGGTGTTCTTATTGGAGGAATACCCTGGAGCAATCATACACTGGATTTCATAGGTTCTTGAACCATCTAGCGTTCATAGAAGGTCCACATCATTTGCATCCAAAATACCCTTTTGTTACAAGACCTCCGAGATTATTGTATAAAATTTATATGCATGGCACATTAAAGAATATCATGAAGATCAGAACAATTACAACAAATTAAATAACTAGTATGTGACAAAATATTGTTACGTGTATAAAAAAATCAATAAACATGTAATTTACTAGAGAAAACTTGTAATCTTGGATAATCATGTGTTGTGTAAGCACATATGCCATACAATGTAAAATGCCTCTGTTTTGCGATGTGTCTTGATACATAGTATACATTTATCCCATCCCATAATTTCTTCATTTCATCTACCAGCGGTTGTAAGTAGACATCCACATCTTTCACTTGTCTTCTACCAGGGACTATGAGAGCCAACATAAGATGTTAATTCATCATGGAAAACCTTGGAGGGATATTGTTATTGATCACTACTACGAGAAAAATAGAATAGTTGGTGTTCTTGAGGTAATATGGGTTAACGCCATCCATGGCTATGTCAAGTCATAGACTTCGTACTTCATCCTTGAATTTTTTGGGCCATATATCCTCTATATGCTTCATGGCTATTGAATCAGTTGGGATTCACATAACTCCCAACTCACTTCTGTGTGAGGAATGCCATCACTGCAACATAGCTAATTCTTTGCAACGAAAGAGCCTTTGAATCCTTGGGACTATAGGCATGCGCCTCAATATCTTAAAAGGAGGGCCACGTGATTTACCTTTCTTTTATGATTTATCATACCTCTCATGCCCACATTTCAGACATATGCCTTTGTCTACATATTCTCCTCTATATAGAATATAATCATTTGGACATGCATGATATGATATGTACTCAACACCCAACATTTTTAACAATTTCTTTACCCCTTCACAACTATTGGGCAAGACATAATCACTCAGAAGAACCTTATATTTGAATAAACTATAGTGAGTGATCATCATGGAAAATATTAAATTTACATTAATGCTGATATAATTATTAACATTCATAAAATTGACCATTTTTAATGTTGATTGTGTGATTATATTTCTCAAATTTATATAAGGGGGGACTTTATGGTAACTTACGTCAAAATTTCTGAGAAGCATGCATTTGACAAGCCAAAATTTTCTTTCAAGTTATACAGTAACATCGTTGTCACCAACTCGATAGACTTTGACTGACCGCCAGGTCCAAAGAGAGGGGTGGTCGAAGAAAATTCAAGGCTTTCAAAAAAGGTATCCGCGATATGAGCATCATCCCATAGTTGATCATCGTTTTGGAATGCATCTAACAACATTATTGCCATGGAAGTCATATCCCTTAAGTAATCATCCATGCCAACCTCTATTTGATTGCCTCCATTGCTATTTTGTGAAGAACTACTATTTTTGTAGTCATTCCTAATAGGTGAATCTAGACGTAGGGGGAATTGAACCAGTGGTTGATTCAACCATTCTTGGTATCGTTCCTCTCTGATTTTTTCTCTTAATTCAGCCTTCTCTCGATTTTACATTGTCGTGGGGTGCAACAGAAGATGGTAGGTAGGTTGATCATCATCACTAGAATCCTAATAATTTCAAAAAGTATGTTTGAACATGATTAGTACAAAATCTATGATATCAATTAATAAGAACATTGACAATGCATTATTAATTTGTTTGACGTTGAAATTAATAATTACATTAATATACCAAAAAAATTATTATTACCATCATTGTCTCGGGATTGTGGCTAGAAGATGCAATATTGTTACAATTGGGTGGGTGAAGCGACTGTCCATTTTCATCTACCAAATGCGCCTTGAGATATGCTTCTCCTAATAAGAGCTTATGATGTTTTGGATTTGTTTGATTATTTTGTGCATCTGAACTCGATTCTGAATCTGCATGAACCTACAAATTTATATACATTATAAATTTTATTAAGCTGATTGACATGGATAAAAAACATAAATTCAATTAGATAATGAAAATATAAATAAAATATGAAGTAAATATTACGTCTCAAGATGGATAGGGAGAACTCTATGATGGACTTTAAGAAATATTATGGAACGAACTAGATTTTGAAGAATTTTCCATTTGATATAATTATGATATTTTCTCCCTGCATTTGAGAAAATCAACAATAAATTTTAGCGCACACACATAAAAGTAATTTCAGTGCCTTAAAAATTGACTTATTGTTATCGGTGCTTATGTACAGATAAGCGAACCGGTTCTTTTTTAGTTACTACACACCAGTGCCATGTTATTAATAGACACACCAGTGTGGTGTTATTAATTGACACATCGGTGATGAAAAACCACAAATAAAAAAAAATGCAACTTTATTTTTTTTAGTGAAAAAAATGCAGTAAATTGAAAAATGGGCGGCAAAATATTTTCGAAAATTTTCACTATTTTTTCCCAAATTTTCAGCTAGAGATTTTCATGAGACATACATGGAGCAAGAGAGCATAAGAGCACTGTGGAGGAGTGAAATAATTTTGAACATAAGTATTCAGACAATTAGAATTCCAAACCTCTGGTGATTCAAACCTTCTGGCATAGAATTTCAAAAGATATCGGGATTAAATTTTATTCATTTTTTTACATTTTCTGCAGTATTTGTTACGTAGTAAGTAAAAAATTTCAATTTGTTGGTCATCTTCAGAAACAAAAAAAAGTAAGAAAAGTCCATTTTTACCCTAAACCTTTCATTCTTTTTCTTTCCTTTGCTTCTTCTTGTTGTTTTTGTGATTTCAGAATTAGGGCTTTTCATTTTAGATTTATAGGTTTGTATTTCTATATATATATTCCTATGACATCCAACCCACGTGACAAATTGCATAGTCGAATCGCAATCCATGTAGGCCCTTTCGTGAATTGGAAAAAAAGACATAATTTTTTTAATCGGTGTGCCCTGCATAACCTAGCACACTGTACACATATTGTTTCATATATATATATATATCCGTGTGCCATATGTAAAATAGGGCAAAAGTGTGATATTTCGTTATAACATACAGCTCAGGTACTGTTTGGAAAAAACACTTTTTTATTTTGTGTTAATCGGTGCACCATGTAACATATAACGCATCGGGTCTCCTAGATGATAGACACCACCATATGGCGGTCCCTTGTTTATGGGGCGTTTATAATAATAGGTCGTACCTCCCCCTCCATGACACCATATGCTACGAAAACTAACACTAGACGATTTTTATTATTTTTTCTATGTTAATCGGTGCAGTGGTTAACATATAACACACCGGTGCTCCTTGTTGACATAGAGAACTGTATGGTGTTTTATACTTTTTGGGTGGTGCATTTATAAGACGACTATGTACTGACGTCGGTGCGTACACCATGAATAATGCACCGATTTCTTGATATATTTTTTTTTACCTGAAAATTTGACAATGTTTTTATAAAATATAATAATGAATGATATGGTACATGTTTCATATTGATAAAGAAATGTCTGACAAGAGATAAAGTTACAATAATACTGATAACACATCAAGTAAAGAAAAAAAGGAAATTTCTTTGTAAATTATTTACAAAAAATACTAATTTTGAACTATAAGTAAGTTTAGATAATATGTATCATTTACTTTGTATCATGCAGAGCCACAAAATGACAAAGCTCAATAAGGATATTTCTAATCTAGGACCAGAAGAGCATAACATCTTGATGGAAAAATTGCAAAAGGATGAATCGGGTGAATGAAAAATACTATCGATCCAATATAAGTTTATTTTTTTAATTTTCATTGATAATATACTTCAAATTATTATATAACATGTGTTAAACAATATATTAATTCACCTTTGTTTAATGTTCTACAGGGACCAACAACTCAAAAAAGGAATGTTTTTCTAAGAAAATTAAAAAAATAGAACATGCAAATGAAAATGAATTGCTCCTTAGGTCATCTCGAGTGGTGTTGGAAGTTAACGAAAGGGAGAAAATTTTTTACAAAAGTTTGAGGGATCTAGTGGAATGAATGTATAGAATTTATTTCCACTAACAATACAAAAATCAATCCAATGATTCCAAGAGACAAATTTTATCTAAACTACAAGAAGAGTTTCTAGAGAATTGGTCAATGAGATGGTGAAAATGTGAAGTTGGGTTACACTTTTTGCCCTTTTTTTGAGAAAAAAAATTCATTTTTTTCCGTTCTTCAACCTTCTGCAAGCCAAAACAATTTTTCTGTTTAGAATTTCATTTTGCGATAAAAATAAAAGTTTTTCAGAAATTTTATTAGCTTTATATTACTTATTTTTTGGAATTTTTTATACACATTTGATATGTCAACTTAGCATTTCTTTGAGTGTGTTTTTTTTTAACAATAAAAGGATTCATAAAAGGTCATCATAATACGTGCTGATGTATTCCTTGAAAACTTTGTGTTTTTGAGAAACAAAATGTGTTACAACAATCTTGGCAGAGTCTACTTCGGTTTCGTTATATTTATGAAACTAACTGATTTATATCATAATTACTAGAATTTTTTGAACTGATCCAATATGAAAAAGCTGCATATTTCAAATGTGTTTTGGGATGCACAGAATTTCACAACATATAAGTTATAAAATAAAAATCTGAAAACTACCTATTACAAATGACGAACCAATTTAATGCACCATAATTTTTTCAATTTTTTTTTACAGTGTATTTTGGAAGATACAGAATATTGATTTCACTGAATCATAATGACCTTCATAAATTATTTGTACCCATTTTATTACAAAATTAATTAAAATTAGTAAATATTTATGAAATTCCATAAAAGTTATATTTCCTAAAAGTAGATTGAATCCTGCAAATGCTTGTCTTAGTTTCGACAGTTAATTTAGAAATTTTCATGGAGTTTAATTAGTCCAAAGTTGAAGAAGTGTATTCAGAGCTCAACTCTGCGTAATTGTAGACGTGTTAGTTTGGCCGAACTTTTAAAAAATGTTCGGCTGAACTGTTTTTTTCCCCGATGGCCCATCAAATCTAATGACACAAAAGTTCGGCCAAAATTTTAATTCACTTTCCTTCGGTCGGAAAATTCAACGAAGCCTCTCCAAAAAAACATTTCACGGCAATATAAATTGACCTAAACACATTCATTATTTTTAGATAATTTCGCTCATTTCTTCTTTTGGTCTGATTTTCAAAGGGCTTTTTCTGGTTTAAGGACTCTTTTTGGCATAAAATTCAAAGAACATTTGTTGGAGAAGGACATTTCTTGGAGGTATATGATACATTTTTTTGATGTTTTTTGGGCTTCATTTTTTTTGAAGTTATTTTGTTTTTTTATTTTTCAAAGGTCTGATGCCACTGATTAAATTTATGGATGATTAAATATTATAATGAAGAGATGTGAATATGATGATATGATATAAAAAATTAATCCAAACATCACATTCAAATGCACTAATAAACATTTAATTGATATGAATACTGCTATAAGTTATGTGTCGTCTTTTGATGAATCATGAATTTAAAAAAATCACAATAATTATGATATGATATAAAAAATTAATCCAAATATAAAATTCAAATGCATTAATAAAAATTTAATTAATATGAATATTGTTATAATATGTGTCGACTTTTGATGAATAATGAATTAAAAAAATCACAGTAATTATACTATCAAAGGTCGATGTTTCTAAAAAAATACAAAATGAACATCGGTGTGTGTCAGTTATTGTACACCAGTGCATTCTTATAATACAACATTTTGGTGCATTTCTACGACCCATGGGCATCGTACAAATACAATTACCAATTATAAATCTCAGTACGTTAATGCGATACTGCGTACCGGTGCGTTTATGTGAGGCTACACACTGGTGCATTTGTATGACCTATGGGCACCACACAAATACCAATAAAAATTAGAAAAATTGGTGCGTTTGTCTGATACCATGCAACAGTGCGCTTTAATAAGACTATGTACTGGTGCGTTGATACGACATATGGGCACTGCACAAATCCCAATCTGAATTAGAATGACCCCATGCATTGTATCGCCTATAGTGTGCTCGGTGTGGTTTTATACCTTTATGGCCCGATGCATGCACCTTCGACTGCCCCAGGCTGAATATCTATATGACACACACCAGTGCGTTCACAACTTAGTAGCGCACCGATGAAAAAACATCCGTAATAACCTCCGACCACCCAGGTTTTTTAGTTGTGTTGAAATTTTGTTAAAAGCTCCTCGAAAAACATCATTACAAAAAACGAATTTTGCAACAAGTTTTTTTTGAGAATTTTGGCCAATTTTATAACACTAAAATCATCCTTTATAACCTCTACTAGAGGGTATTTTTCTTTGTAGTGGGAAATGAGTATGTAAGGAAAAGGTAGTGTCAAAAAGCTATACCTCTAATTTTAAGGACAACTTGTGGGAGGATAAGGAGCTGGAGGGTAAAGGTAAGTTAAGATACTATATAGAGGTGATCAACCCCACCCTTGATAACAATAATTATCTCTCTATATTGACCAACACTAAGAAAATAATGAACATCGCTAGGA
Organism: Pinus albicaulis; assembly: GCA_034641835.2. Taxonomy (NCBI): domain Eukaryota; kingdom Viridiplantae; phylum Streptophyta; class Pinopsida; order Pinales; family Pinaceae; genus Pinus; species Pinus albicaulis. The sequence goes on along the minus strand of CM076580.1, from coordinate 1,767,684,726 downwards.
TAAGAAATAATTCTCATGATATTTGAAGTGAAACATGGTGGTGGTATATTCACAAAACTTATTAGAATGATATAATGTGTCAGATTTGAAATACTAAGAAGGTGGAAGATGAAAAAATCTTTATTTTAGACGATGTGACTCTTACTCAAATCCGTTTTCAATTCCGTAACATCTAACACATTTCCAATCTTCTTGACTTATTAAGCCAACCCATATATAGTAATCTTGGAGTGCTTGCTTCCCTTCTCTTTGATCATAGGAACAAGAATTTTAAGAATCATACTTAGATTATTTTCTTGAGGTCCGATAGGGCACATTGGTCTTAATGGATGTTAATCATAATAATAATAATAATAATAAATTATTTCATTTTATAATAAATAAATAAATAAATTTATTATTAAGAATTAATGCACTTTTAATATAATTAACAAGAAAATATAAATAATTTATTTATATTAAATATTGATATATTAATATTAATATTAATATTATATTTTAAATATTAATGTTAATATTAATCATGGTTGACCATGGTTTATTATGGTCAGTGATAGTCGACCATGGTGAACAATGAACAATGATGCCCAACGATGGTCAACCATTATTAACCTTAGCTGAATTTCATCAACCATGTCAAACTTTGATTAAAATCTCTTTGATCATGATCAATGATGATGGTCAACCATGGATAATCATCGTTGACTATGGTCAATCATGTTGAACCATGTTTTATAAAATCGAACATGCTCAACCATGGTCAACCATCACGGAATGTCGCATTGTGACCAAAATTTTCTCAATATGAAAATCATATAAATTGGGTTTATAATATTAGTCTCTTGAGTTTAATTTTTTTCAGTCATGACCAACCACATTATTAACCCATCCTAACATGGGTTAATTTATAAGTATTAATTAATTGATTATGATCATTATCACCATGCTTTATAGCATCAATCCATATCGTATGTAATATCTATCCCTTTAGCAACAATAATTATAATAATTATTAATTATTGATAATTGTTAACTATTAATAATTATTAATAATTAATAAAATTATAATTATAATTACAACTAGAAGTATAAATATAAATAACTATAATTAACATTTATATTTATATTTGTAATTATATAATTATTATTATTATACATTATCAATAATTATTAATTATTGATAATTATAATTATAATTACTATTTATTATTAACATTTATTTATAGTTATTATTTGTTATTAACAATTATTATTAATTATTATTAATAAATGTGGTTGATATATGCCTATTGGCAATTATCAACCCCATTTATCAATGTGGTTGTGCTAGTATAACCCAATATAAAAGACATGTAGTAAAACTAGTATAATGTGGTTGTGCAAGTATAACCCAATATGCAAGAGAGGTAGTAAACTTTATATAGAGATCTACCAAAAATCGAGAAGAATCAAATTTCTTAAATTAAGCAAAATAAATATTTATAACACCAAATATTTTATCCTTGTAATATATATATATATATATATATACACACATGGGATAAAATCTCTAGAAAATATAAATACTTTTTTTGCATTTAGAAAAGGTTTGTAACTTAAAAAATTTGATTTCTTTATGTACTTTACACATAACTTTCTAAGAAAGATCTATTTGAATATAATAAATGTTAAATAAGACAACTTCATATCGTTATATTTAGTATTGAGATTATTCATATAATGAAGTTATTAATATTTTAATATTTAATAGATTTTTCTATTTATGGTTTTTAACTTTTATATAATAGTTAAAAATTTTAATGATAAAATAAAATATGATGTTAGTAATCAATAATAATTAAATTTATCTCACCAAAAAAATCGCACATATTGTCATCGCACATATTGTCACGGAAGTATTATATTTTAATAGCTTCACTAGAGGCTTATAGTATTAGAAAAAAAAACATACTCATTGAAGCTTAAAACATGTTTACGAGAAAGTAAAATCTCAAGATTTTTTTTTTTTTTTTTTAAATTCTTTGTAAAAGGAATTATTGCATTAAGTAGAGCTCCATGAAGGTGCCTCGCAATCTAAATGTGTATCTCTTAAGATGAATTCCTAAGTTCTAGAGTTCCTCATGTGTAAAATCTTGATTTAGAAATATTTTGAAACAAATCATTGGAATAAATCCATATAGATGTCTGAGAACCTCATTATTAGATAAAAAATTAGATCCATGTCTCATAACCTCATCATTAGATAAAAACCTAGATCCATGTCTCGTAACCACATCACTGTGTAGTTATAAGCATGCATGTTTCAAAACCATTATGAGCGATGTTTCTTAAGATCTACAAAGTTACAAAATACAACTATAGTTCCTTCACCAAAAATACATAATCATGGGAAAAATCACCATGTGCCAAAAATTTATTGTTAGCAGAAAACGATGTGCTGAAAATAACAAAAAAAAAAAAAAAAAACCTAAAAAATATCTCAACAAATAATTTTACTCGTGATTCCCGCGAACTCAAAATAGAAAAATGCCACACCTGTGACACCCCCATTGCACCGAGTCAATGTAAAACATGTGGACATTGACATGAAAATAATATAGCACATACCCAATAAGGCGGAATTATGTTTCCAATCATACACTAGAATGAAATTTGGGATGATTTAAAACTAAACTAGGAGGAAATCATATAGTTATATATTTAGCATGTCTTTAGTTAGATGGAGTACACTTTTTGAGGTACTAATTAGCGTATTTAATATTACGTAAACAATATTTATGCACTGTTATTTAGGGTTAAAACTGACTTGGTCCTTGAGGTTCTTGTTGTACTAGTTATATAAAGGCATTTTCCGAAGTAACATAATCATTAATATTTTCCTAATATCTTGCGTTTCATTTTATATGTTGTATTTTCTAGATTGTACTATGGATTACTATATTACTATTGATGATGTTTTTACATATTATTTTAGAGATATCTTCTTGATCTGGGCTTTGCAACATCACTTTTTTTGACTCGTAAACCTTAGTATACATGATGCGTGAGAATGATATTTTAGTCACAATTTTAACACTCTATCACATATCCACTGACATGAGCTCAATTTCCCATGTGACATTATAAGTTTATAATGAATATATTTTTGCACCAACTTCAAAATTTATTAGTAAAAAATTGATTTTCTCTCAAGGACCAAAACATATATACTCCTCATATAAAATATGAAGATATAACTTGTGTGTATACATTAAATTATGTATATATCAGCGTAACATTAAAAATAAGATAAATACATAGTTTATGCATTAATTAATTCTTTATAGCTAGATTTTAGCTACATGGGTCATCTTTGCACGTTTTTTATTTGCTTGATGTGCTAAGGTCTAGTTCCATTTCTTGTATTTTTGAAGGTATTTTTATTAGGGATGAGTCTTTAGTATTATTTTCCCCTATCCAACACTTCTGTAATTAATTTCAGGATTTTTTCACATGGAGGCATAAAGGGCCTGTAACGTCTCTCCTACCAATTTTTTTTTCCTTCTTTTATATGTGTATTTTTGACCTCCCGGTTTTGATGCCTTTTAAATCGATGCATCCCGTTCTACTATATGAAATTTTACATCAAGTAATTACTCTCTTACCTTGAGCTATCTGTTTACGACCAATAATCTTTTGGACATATTTAAATATCTCATTATACTAACAAAGGTTAGACAATTATCTCCACTTTATATATATTCTTCCTTTGCTATAAACATTATTATTTTATGGCATTTACTCTTATCCTCCATAATTTATAATGTTTAATGTATACTCCATCTTGGTTTTGATGATGATAATGTATCCCTACCAGTGGAACATATCTTTGCACACAAGGTGGCCTTTCAATAATTGATTTCACATATAATCACTGTAACATTAGTAAGGGATCGCACAACCCTAATATTGGTTCCCCAATCTATACGTTACCATGGAGGAATGTAGTATAAATGTTAATTTTCAGACCTTTGACGTCTTCCTATGGACGTAGGTTGACATTTCTATTTTTTTCCCAATGGTTCAATGGTCACATATCTATATATAACCTGACGTTGGGGTGATTCATATGAAATTTTTATGAAGATTCATTTTATATGTATATGCGTCCATATAGGACTCGTTTCCCTCTTCACGTTTTGATCTTGCGTGATCTACAATGTTCCTGCTTCTCCCATAGCCGTCGTTTTAGTACATCACATCATGGTTTACAGAGATTTGGTTGTTGCATTAAATTTTGGTTTACACGATTTGGGTTACACAACCCTAGCTGGCATATTTATACGCCTTGATGTATGGCTTCCGTGGTGAGTCTTTACTCCACCTGTATTGTGACCAAGCCGACGTATTTATTTATGACATTCAACTCTGAGACTGAGATCTCGATCCATGCCTGCTCTTCTCAGATCAGTATGCGTGGACGGTGAGATTTACTCCCGAATTAGGTTTTCAACTCACCATAAAACTTTCCCGCCCTCATGTTATTCCTCTTTCCAGAGCATTTGACTATCATTTGCTACCAGAGCTCGGCTGCTACACGATGGGGTTTATGAACACAGGTATCAATTTTGTTAATTTTATTATACATATATTTCAGAGTTGTCCTCTGGTTACACCAAAATGGTTCGATTTCATTTTGTTCACGCTTTCTACTAACTTTATACACCGTAAGCTTTAAATCTTGTTTTTTTTTATATCGATTTCACTATGTAGTTCGACCACCAGCGACTTCATACATGGCGCATAATGTTTATGCTTCTTTCTTGGCCAAGCTAGTTGTCTCTCTTCTGAACGAGTTCCATGCCGTAGATACATTTCGATGATGGTATTCGGCCCTTCTTGTGTTTGCATTCTCGCCAGAGTTTTTCTCAGGTGAGTTGAACAAAGTTTTTGTCCATGTATTCTTTCAGTTTCGACAAACGGCCAGTGTTCTTGGTGGTTTACGTATTGTTTGTTTTTGCAGAGGTGTTTCCCCTTTATAGTACAACAATGAGGTAACTATTTCTTCGTTGGCCTTCATGGCTTTGCTTCACGATTTGTTTTATTCCCTAACTCCTTGTTTCTCCGTACTTATTTATCTCAGTGGTTTGTGCAGGTGAGCTACTAATCTTGGGTGGCTTTGTTTTCTCAGTGAACTCCTAAAATTGATCCCTGGAGTTTGTTAACAACATCTTTTTTTTTTCCATTGTTGGTTACAGGTTGGTATTTGTGACTCATTGCATCCCTCAGACGAATTATTTCGTCCTAAATTCATTATGAATTTCTAAAGGGCGATACCGTGAAAATTTCTCAGGAAAATTATTAAATGTAATTTACAAAATTGTGAGTAGTACTCGGGAGATCCGTAAATGGAACCCCAGTAAGATGTCCTTTGCTTCATATTTCGACAGAGTTAAAATATTTGTTAGTTATTGCCTCCCCAAAGTTTCTAGTATTGTGTGGAATATTTACATAACTATTCAGGAGTATTATGGCTTATTCTAATATTCATAATAATCATTCTTCTCATATTCTGCTATAATAAATGTCGTAATATGTCCAGTTAATATTTGGTTTTTTCATGTTTACCTCTTTGTTCCCTTAATTTCCAGAGCAACATTCACCTGTGATTTTGTGAATACTAAATAATTTTATTATGCATTTAATTATGAACCTCTGGTGTATCTGAGATGTTGCTACAGTAACTGAGTTCTCTTTTAAATCACCATTGGTTAACAAAAATGAAAGATGTGGAATATAATTAATAATATCTTACCAGTGCTTTTTTTTTTTACAATTAAACTTCTGTACACATATTTAAAAGTTCTATACTGTCTAGTATACTGTTCATTCTTTTTTGTACTCTGATAATTCCAATATTCTCTAATACTATGATGGCGATAACTTCATAAGGGTTTGATAATAACCTTGTTTGAATTTTTTTTTCTTTGTTTGACAGAATTTATATATATATATATATATATATATATTTTCTCATGGCTAGCATGCCATATGAAGCAAGAATATTATCATATTTATACCACAGTACTTTAAACTCCTTATAGATAAATTTGTAGCTAATTAACCATACATCTGTACCAAACTTTGAGTTAATTTAACTCTATTGGTAGGCATGTAGGTATATATGCAGAGTATATTTATATCACTGCCATTGATTTAATTCCTGTATACTTTAGCAATTGGTTTATTTCACTGGTACCAATTGTTTTAATTAAATTTTCTTTTTTTGTATAAACCAATTTTATTTAGCTATGTCACTTCTTACTTTGAATAGGTGTAAAGTATATATGGTTTCAGTTATCTCTATTGCATGTAAGGAAACTCTGCTTTATTTTCCTATACATAGTAGTTATTTAATAATCCAGAAGCAAATTAAAGTTAGGAACTAAGTCATCTTTGGGAAAAGATGTATTCTCAGATTTAGACCGACACTGGTTTAGAAATTCTGCTGGATTCTTTCCCAAAGATTTTATTCCTACAACTATAGAGAGCTGCGAGGATAAGTTTCTTCTACAGACTTCTATTAAATGTAGAGAATAACAATTTCAAAATCTTACTCTACATAGCATCTATACCAATTAACCATATTACACAATAACAAATACTTTAACCATTAATAAATTTTAAACGTACCACTTCTGCAATTGACCAACCTCCCAACCGTAGAGTTCTTCTGTCCTCTAGAACTCACCCCCGAGCTGAGATCATCTCCTAGAACAGACCAACCTCAATCTGTTCTGGAGTAGCTTATTTAAGCTTATGCTCCCTAAAGCTTGTTTCTAATTCTGCGTCCAAAATTACAAGATGCTTCTATTCCTGTTTGCCTAAGCTTCCCTTATTTAGGGATATTTAAAGCTAATTTCTTCTTTTCCAAATTTTTACCTCTTCCCAACTACTCTCTACCTCATTGGGGAAATCTAGATTTTTCCTCAAAATATAAATTAGAAATAAATTCTTTCAAGGATTTTTGAAAGATTTTTGGGGAAAATCTTAGCCTCTTTCCATACGTCATGGATTTGGCAAGTGATCTCATACTTCTCATTTGGTCAATATTCATAGAATTATTTTATTTATTTTTCATAATTAAAAATTAATTACATTCACACAATACTTATCCATTGGGGTCCACTCCCCTTTGGATTTAAGTTCAATTGTCTAGCTTGAAGGAAAAACATAAAACTAGGGGTGTTACAGGGGCGACTACAGGGATAACCCATATCTATCCCATGATTTTAGGTCCTAGTCACATGGTTATCCAATGCTCATGTTGAAACTTGGGGCATTATTTAGGTAGGTATGCACAATATCTCAATATAATTGAAAATTTATTACAAGGAGGAAACATTCATTGTTGATTTAAGTGAGGTGTGCAATAGTGGGTGCTTGATATTTTGTTTCATATAAGAAGTTCTAATTATTCTCTTTATGTGGAAGTTCCTATTACCCGTTCCATATAGGATATAGGAAACGATTTAAATAATTCTAAGTTTCTTCGACACAGTGGCTCCAACCTTTCTTCTCGCATGAACATGAACAAGAGTTGTATTTGGGTGAAAGCAGAGAAGGTGTCCATGGTTGTTTGTAAAAATATAGGCTTTGAATAAATTCCATCAATATTAGGAAAATCTCTATTAAGTAGATTCTGTTGAAATTCATGTGTCCTACAACTAATTCTTGTTAAAATATGGATCCTTGAGATAGGATAATACCAAAATTTTCACGTGATAGTGTGAAGTAGGTTATGTTTTTTTTTCTTCATCTTGGAAGATAATTCTTAATTAGACTATGGAATTCAATCTGACTAGGGATTTGACTTCCAATTAACTAGTGTGGGTGTTGGATCCAAATTGTAACGGAGGAACACCCCAGGTTCGGACATAGGGTGCCAAGAAAGCAGTTCGTTGTAGACTAGCACTACATTGGAATTTTCAACTAACTTAATAAAAACTTAAGATGTCTCACCCAAGGTATTCCGAGACATAGAAAGTTAAGGGATCATGGAGAGGCATCCAGCAACAACAAAAATATGATTCTAGTCATGAAAGCATAAAAAAATTCAACATTAAAAGACACGCAACATGCATAATGTATAGACTCACAACATAAATTGAAGGAGTTGAGAGCATTCATATATATAGTAAAAGAATATTTTACCAGGGACCAATCATTTCACCACATTCCATTGACAGAAATCATTCTTGCAACGCTAATTTTATTTATCATATAAGTTCACCAACAAAAAAAAACAACATGGATATTATAGTAATAACAAAAATTCCTATGAGTCACATTACATAACAAAACCCAAAGAGAGAGAGAGATAAACATGAAAGGTTTCAATTAACACAACATCATATTGGCATAAGTTTTTGTACCTCCACTATTTTGTTATCTTCCATTTATTTTCATATATTTTCTCCACAATCCCACTCAACTAATTTTCCCATTGTGACCTCAGATATCATGCACATTCTTCTTCGATGAATTTTGTAAACTTTACCTCAGCTACTTGTTTCACTCACTTATCTTTATTTGACAGTGTTTCCAAAATCCACCTTAACTACTCATTCCTTATTCTTTAGCACACCTTTCTCTCGTCATCTTCAACATCTTACTATTCTCGTATTTCGATGGTATTTTATGCAATCACTTTCTAATCTAACCCTGTTAAAAATTTCCAAAATTATGTTCCCTAAAAATTAAGGAACCAATAGGCCCTAACCACAATATATTAACTCTTCCCCGAGTCAATATCCTATTGGTGTTTCTACTTCTATTTTTTGTTTTGATGCTACTCCCCATTCTACTAATTTTTGTGTCATATTTCCACTCTCAAATTAAGGACCCAACTTAGTAACTGATTGTATAACATTGAATTTGAAATGATAATAGTCATGTATTGTCGACTTGCAATAATACAACAAAGTGTAGCTTTATCAAGATATTGTGTACTAGTTCACTAGTACAGTTCTCAGGCCTTGCGTTGAGGATGATGTGAAACTAGTTCTCTACATCCGTTTTGATCTACCACAACTTCCTAGAATGATTCTGGGTAGGTGGTTTGAGGTCACACAACACAACTTTAGTATCTTATTTCCTCTTCAATATGGTTAATTTATTCGTGAAACACATTAGTCATGTTGGTTGTGTCTTATATTCTTTCCAAGGCTAGTAAGACGTGTGGTGGGGTAGGGTTTATAATCACCATCTTTTCATTGCATTGGGTGAAACAAGTGGGTCAGAGGGGGAGCAACAGCCCCCCTGTCAGGTGGTGTGTAAGGGAATGGTAGCCTCACTACAAGAGGTTTGCAACAATGCCCGGAGAAATATTTTTTTGAACACTATAATAGGTGGGAGGACCTAACTATGGTTTTCTACATCAGTTTGGCACATGTTTTTAGGCAAGATGGTTTTCTACCCATAGTATTTTGTAGATCTTGTTATGGCCTAAATCTACCTCAAGCTGAGGAAGGCAGAGTCAGGGTAACATCAAATCACACTTAATCTGGTAGGTAGCCCTACCAGATCAGGAGAGGGCTCTCTCCTGATAAATCTCAGAAAAAATAATCAGTGAGGCTTGAGATGAATTGAATAAGGCTAATTTTAGGCGAGGTATATATGTAAAAGAGTTTTATTTGATTTTGACGGTGTTTGTTGGATCAAAGGGAAGGGCAGATTTTGGGTCTAGGGAATGAGGCCTAGTTTTTGTAGAGATCTGAATGGGGCAAGGTAGGAAATTGTTTTGACACTTCAATTTTGAATTAAATAGATAGCTCAGACCGGTGAGGAGTTGAAGAGGGTAATAAACTCTCAGGAATCCTCTTCAAACAGTTGAAAACAAAGAAAATTAAACAAGCCCTAGGTAGAGCACTGCAAATTTTAATGAATTCCACCTTTATCTTTGTTTATTTAACTCAAGAAGAAATAAGAGGGAAAATGATACACATGAAACACCAGTAAACTTACATTAACAGAGAGAAACACATCATCAAAATAAAGAGCCACATGAGTCCCAAGGATTGCTGCAAACCTTGGTCTATTCCTTTGCCAAACTGCAGAGATGAATATACAATGATGCTCAAAGAAATCCCAAGTGTCCAACCATGCTAATGACCGAAAAAATACACGATATAGACAACACTAACTCATCCCCAACCTCTAGGGGTCAGGCTCACAGGTTTAGGAGCTGTTTCAGCAAGACGTAAACTAAGAACTGGAAAATAGGCAGTGGAACAAGTTGCCTCTATAATATAGGAAACTGATTCATTCAGTTGCAATTCACCTTTTGATGGATGAATCTACCTCCATGAGTAAGAATTTAACAAAATTACATCAAGATCCATCAAATTACATAAAATTAAATCATGAGTTTAACATTTGGAAGCAAGAAAGTCAAAATGTCAAAAACTAGGTGAAAAACAGAGTTACTGATTCCAAAATGAGCAAAAATCCCTAATGCGCCGTGCCTGATTTCTCTATGCATCACACCAGTTTGGAGCTGATTTTGGAGGCCTTCCTGATGTCCAAATTAGCTCCAAGTGGGCTTGTTGGAAATTTCCACCTGTCTACTTTCCAACACAAGTGAAATTTCTGAATTTGGCTTCCATTTGCCCCTCCAAAAATGATTTCTCCCAACACTACTTCATGTGTTTCCAAAAGGGGCAGAAAGGTCATTTTTAGGGTGTTTTTTACCCTTCTGGAAGCCCAAAAGCTGTCAAAATCTCTTGGCCATAGGTAGGCATGCATAGATTTTCATGAAAAATCCAAAAATATAAAATTTTACCCAAGAGGAGCCTCCCATCAGAAGCGCGCGCCAGGTGGCGCGACGCGTAGAGCTGAAAAATCTGTGTTTAGGCCTAAAAAAACAAAATTTGAAAAATGTGCCCCAGATTTCTTGAAGTCTGGGCTGAATGTTTTCCATCATGTACTATTCTGGGCCAAGGAAGTGTCAACCAAAATCTAAACTCTAGCTTGCCTTTTCCGATGCTTTGAGGCCCTCTTCAACTTAGCCTTCAGGATCTTGATTTGTGCCTTGCAAACATGATTTCTTGCCCAATAATGATTTGCCATGTGCCTCAACATGTTCTTTTCCTTTTTTTCCTTCTCCAATAGCTTTTCCAAATGAATATTTACCTTTTCAAGCCAAGTTTCGCGATCAGCCTCAATCTCTTGCTCAATGGATGTCATCTCGGTTTGGCTCCTTTTGGAAGCTTGCCGGTTCTCACGTATATTTTGCAACTCCATGATAGTTTTCTGATATTCTAGCTATTTTTTTCTCTTATCAAGGTATTTTATTATCCATTGGGCTCTTTTCAACTTGATATACAAAGTGTTTATTTCCGCCTTCTGCTCCTGAACAATCTCTCTCAGCTTTGAGCTTGGTGAGCACAAATCATCATCAATGAGTATGAAATCTGTATCTTGGCCTCCTGAAGACCCCTCATCATGTATTGGCCTCTTACCTTTGTCTTGTACCTGTACTGATGATTAAGGAAGCGAGATCCCTTCCACCCGGGTGGGGATAATACTCGCCTGGCTGCTGCAAACAACCCTCTAGTGCCCCTTTGATAGGTGAAAAACACCGGCACACTAGCGGTCTATGTCTCATGACCTCCATGCTGATATGAAGGTTCACCTACCTCATGAAAAGCCTCTGAAGGTAGCTGAGAAGCTGTGAAGAAATCATTAGAAATGAAATCCTCCCATGAAATATCCTGTAAGCCGAGCTGATGCATAACCACAATTTTGATGAGTGCAAAGTGATAGATACTACTATACAGCTGCTCAGGAATTTTCCTTTGCACGAGGGTGGCCATCTTCTCAATATTCCGGCATATGAAGTAAGGGAGGTTCATCATTCTCACCCTGGTAAAATGCATCAGCAACTTGATATGATAGGCATAGAGACATGAAAAATTGCCCTCACAACTGAAATATTTGATAATGAGTTTCATCAAAGGAGCATATGAATCTTTTAGAAACTGAAAGGGAAAAAATCTACTGAGTTGTCTCAAAAAACTAGGCTTGATATATGGCTCATAGTGTTCCCTGTCAACCTACTACCTTTTGTTCCATTGCTCTCCAACATTTGGAATTCTAGTTCCTTGGGAGATAGTTTCAGGTGTTAAAGTGAATGTCACACCTGCAAGAGTGACTTGGCCATTATGTAAATGCAACACAAACAATCGGGCCAGCTCATGATGATGGTGAACTCTAGCAACCATTTCACAAAATTGATAACAAGACTATTGTTGAAAACATGAAATAGCAAGAGGACAGGCCTGCAACTCAGCCAATGAGGTAGGCTCCTCGCTCACATGTTTTCCACTCTTATGAGGTCTCCTAGGTGCATGCAATTCAGTTGTGGAGTCACTATCTCAGTCATAAGAAGAATCTGTCTACATGTTTGCTAAAGTCTATGTTATCTTAGATGAATATGAGGAGTTTGGTGTCTTTGGTTTTTGTTGCCAAATGTGTGATAATATGTGAGGGACTATGGAGGGAGAGGGTAGGGGGAATGATGGGATATTGCCAATTGATAATTTTCAGTTAAAGAGTCTAGGGGCAGTCACTACGTTTTTTGGGATAGCATTTGGGTTTGGAAAATTTGTAATTAGGATGTGGGATGATGGGAATTTGGATCGGGAATGAGTGATTTAGGGATATAAGGGAATAGGGAAATGGGCTGATGTAACAAGATAATTAGTGAGGAGGGAATAACAGGGTGGGGAAGCGGGAGTGATAGGCACAAAAACAAATTATAAACCCTAAAGAAGCATTCTTTGAACAAAATAATAGGGTTTTAATTTTTGTTTAAATCCTTATAGATATCCCAAGACACATGTTCATTGGAAGTGACAATGTTTATTGACTTGGACCGGAAGTGACCGAGAAGATTTGAAGTTTTGAGAGGAATGGAAATGAAATTGCTTTGCGGCCCTACGTGTCACACAACAAACCCAACGTGCCACGTAGCTCCTATGTGCCACGCAGGATTAATTTCAGCACAGTGGGGGCCGACCCAATGCGTCGCGCTCGTCTAATGCCTCGCGTTACCCAACCAATGCGTTGCGCAATGAAACTTGCACAAATTTGTTGAAACTGCTTCCTTCGCTCTTCACGGTTAATCCTTGGCTCACTCTATCCTCTTGGCATACAAATGAGCTTCTGAAACATGAAAATTATTTATATACCAAGGATCTTTAATTCTTCATTTCAAAAAAACCCAGTTTGTAATGTTTCAGATTTTGACACTTTCTAAAACTTTGTTTTGCTTTATTTTGGATTTTGACTGAATGATGTGCTTTCTATTTGTCCTGCAGGGAATGGATTGGTTGGAACTTGACAAAGGTGACTAGGGTTGCCAGTGAAAATATTATTACAACAGAGAAAACTTGAAATTACATTACATTTATACATAAATATGAAATACTCTATTTTTCTTCAAAACAGAGTTTTGAAGAGAAATACATTATTAAGCATATTATGATGAAATTTTTAGTATTGAATCCTTATTTCAAACTCCTCATGTGCCTGCTGACCATTATGTGGGATTCATAAAACCTTATTAATGAAACCCTAGACCTAATGACACTAAAACCCTAAAAATCACTCTTTGCAAATGAAAAATGACTCTTTGTGACTGCAAATGATGTTAATCGACAGAAATAGGCTAGCAGGTAAAGGACATGAGGGACATGAGAAAAAGTCCACTACCGTCAGATGATCCATGCTCCTAATGGAATGCAGCTGACTGAGTGAGACACCTAATATGCAATGCAACAAGAGAAATTTGATCACTGACGGAGGGATGAAGATACCGACACTAACATTGGATCCAATGGGGATGGTAGCTCCTTGGAGGTGCCAAGAACAACAGATCTCTAGGAAAGTAGGCAGTGCCTTCGTCCATTGGGCTATGGAGTCAATAACTTTGACAAACCAAAACAAGACTCTTGACTCATTTTCAGAATTGAAAATTGAATCAAAACTAACTCAATTTCGAAACCAAAAATGACTGAAAGACCTGACTCAAACAAAGCAAAGCAAAATTGAGACCAACCTTCAGTTTTATAGCCTTCACTTAGGGCCCCAAATAGAAATAATGATGAAAACACACACTTGCAATGAAACTTAAACAAACTGGTATGTACAGTGGTATGTATGATAGCAGAAAACATTTCAAAAATAGTACCGTTTGAGTTGCCGACCATTGACTGGCCCTCCTGGAAAATCTTCTCCATTCATTTCTTTCAAAAGGAAAGCATTTTGGCCTCGATATGCAACAATTCTGAAAGTTCCTTTCCAAATATTCTCGAACTTGCCATTCTTACCTTTATCTTCGTTTCTTGCATCCAATTTTAGCACCACTTCTTCTATTTGAAACTTGTCCACCTTTTCCTTTCGATCATATATCTTCTTAATTACCTCTTGTAGCTTGAAAGTGTTCTGAAAAACCTCGTCTCTGGTCTGCTGTAAATGGATCATTTGATTGATTCTCCGTTGCATATGATCATCTTCGCTGCCAGCTTCTTGCAGAAGTTTAACCACTGGAACAACAAGAGAGGTCAGGAATACCATGTCAACACCATACACGAGCTCAAAAGGCGACATGCCTATAGATTTCTTTTGACTCACTCTATCTGCCCAAAGTGCATTAACCAATTTCGTATGCCAACTTTTCTTGTTTATTTCCAGCAGCTTTTTGATAATATTGACCAAGGATTTATTTGAGGATTCGACCAATCCATTGCCTTATGGATGATATGAGTTGAGTGTCCCAAAGTAATTTGACACTTATCACAAAATTCAATCATTCTATTATATTTAAAGGCTGCTGCATTATCAGTAATCAACTTGTTTGGACAGCCAAAACGAGACAAAATATTGTTTTCAAGAAATGAAATTATTACCAAATCTGTGGCCTGCCTGGTGGGAACCGCCTCAATCCATTTAGTAAAATATTCCATCGCTGTAAGGATCCATCTATGCTGCACTGAAGAAGCAGGATGGATTTCACCAATGAAATCCAAACCCCACTGCTGAAAAGGAGCACTTACTTCAATGGGCTTGAGCGGCAAAGGCTGCAATTTTTTCCTCCCTTCAAAAATCTGACTTTCATGGCAGCTTTTAACAGTTTTGTACACATCAGCAAAGAGAGTCAGCCAATAATATCCTTCTCTAAAATTTTTTTTGGCCGTTGTTTTCCAGAAAAGGTGACCTCCGCAATCTCCCTTATGAAAATCTTCCATAACTTGTTTTTCCTCCTCTTCAACCAAACAGTTTAGCAAGACACCACCGGGATCTTTCCAATAAAGTGCATTATTCATGATAAAAAAATTGGCAGCCTTTAATTACAGTGTCCTACTTTTTTTTTTAGCTATTCCTAGTGGTGGTGACAGATTTTGGAGCACATAAACAATGTTTGAGTACCAAGGAGAAAGAACAAATATTTCTAATACCTGAACAAGCGAATTTTCTTCATTTTCCTCAGACATAGCAGCAATGATATTAATGTCCAAGGCATGCAAATTTGACTTAGCCATTAGCTTAGCCAGCCCCTGTCCTTTGATAAGATTTGTAGGTTTTATCTCCATGTCATATTCCAACAAGGCTGCAATCCATTTTCCTCGTCTCCCTTCTGGATCTGTTTGCACTAAGACATCTTTAACAGCATCATTAGGAACATAAGCAAGAATGTGAGAATACAGAATATATACTCGGAAATCTTTCAATGCTTTTACTAAGGCAAGAGCTTTCTTTTCAATAATATTATACTTTAAGGCTGCATCTCTTATGGTTTGGCTGCAAAAAGCAATTGGTTTCTCAAGTTGATCTCTTTTCTGCATCAAGACTGCTACCATAGTATGATCTGAGGAAAATGAAAATAAAATAAAATCATGAGTATAGTTCGGGCTGATCAAAACCAGAGCTGAAGAAAGAACCAATTTTACTAAGTTGAAAGACTTTACTGCTTCCTCGGTCCACTTCACTACACTATCTTTCTTGAGAATGCTTGTGATTTCCCTTAAATGTTCTGCAAGATTGGGCAGAAAGAGTCATAAGAAATTCATCTTACTGTTGAATGATTGGATCTCCTTTTTGTTTTAGGGAAGATAATTTTTTTGAATAGCTTCTACTCAAGTTGGATCAATGCGGATGCCATATTTTGATATAATATGACCAAGAAGCTTGACTTCATCCATGGCAAACAAACTCTTCTTTGGATTGAGAGATACACCATATTTTCTACACTACTGAAATACGATATTCAAATGATAAAGGTGCTCTTCATTTGAATTAGAAAAAAAATTTCAAGTCGTCAAGACAAACAACTAGAAAAACATCCGTTTCATTTTCAAATGCCATATCCATTTCTCGCTGAAAGGTCGCACCAACATTCCTCAAACCGAAAGGCATTTTAGCATAATGGAAAGTTCCCCACGGAGTGGTGAATGCTGTTTTGTCTCTATCATCCTCATGGACAAGAATTTGGCTATAACCGGAATAACCATCGAGTAGTGACATGCGGGATGCTCCAACTACTCGCTGAAGTATGTGATCCATTTTGGGAAATGGATAGTTATCTTTCAAAGATACTTTATTTAGATTTCGAAAATCAATACATAAGCGAATCTCACCTGTTTTCTTGTGCACGGGTACCAAATTAGAAATCCAATCTGAAAATCTTATGGGAATGATGATACCATATTTGTACAACCGATTGACTTCCTTCTCTATTAAGGGCAGCAACTTTGGATTTATTCTTCTCAATTTTTGCCGAAAAGGCTTTTGATTTGGCTTGATTGGAATGGTATGCTGAATTATGTTTGCGTCACATGTCTTCAAATATGAATATTCCCAAGAAAATACATCAGAAAAGGAAGACAATAAACTAATATAATTTTCTTTTACCTATGTAGGTAATGCCTCAGAAAATTTCACCATTTTAGGATTTTCTGTTGATCCGATGTTCACGTCCTCAACTCCTTTCATGGTTGGTCGCAAGGTTAGTTTTCGAGCTACATAATCTTGGTAGAAAAGGTCCTCTAAAGGTATTATACCTTTATGAATGACATTATCCTTCAGCTGCAAAAATTCCATCTGATTGAGTTCTATCTCTCCTTTGCCATCATCATGCTTCCCATCAATATAAGTGTCTTTGAATTTACCTTCATTTTGCAGAAATTCATCAATTTCTTTATCATCTTGAAACACTTGCTAATACCTTTGATTGTCAGGGACACTTGGACGATGCTTCACATTAATTTCAAATTTGTTTCTTGAGTTCATCGGCATTTTCAAATTACTTGCTGCTTTTGTAAGTGCATCTGCAATGCCATTCTAAATACGAGGGACACATGTCAAAGTATAATCTGAAAACAATCTCAAGATATCTAGTACTGCATTGTGGTAGGCCCGCATTCGAGGGTTCTTAGCTTGGTATTCACCTTTCACTTTCTTGATAACTAACTCAGAGTCACCATACACTGCAATCCTTTTGGAATTTAACTTTCTAAGAATTTTCAGACCAGCAATTAAAGCTTCATATTCAGCCTCATTATTTGAACAATCAAACACCAATTTATAAGAACAGACCCTTACATTACTTGTCACTTTGTTTGGGGAGGAAAAAGGGCTACGTACCCAAATGCAAATTCCAGCACCATCATTTCCGACTGCACCATCAAAATCCATGGTCCACAAACCATCTTCATTCTCTTCCAAATGCTGAAATTATGTTTTCTCTGTTACTTATGCTTGCTGTCCATTAACATTTTGGTGCTGTCGGAAGGTTGATTTCTCAGCGGTACTATCAAGTCTTTGTCTCTCTTTCTTTAGGACCTCTCTGAAATTTTTAGTGATTTCCGAAATGTCATATACTTCAACTAATTGGATATTTACATCATTAAAGTTATCTGAGTATAAAACAAAGGATTCTAAATTAGTATGTACATAATTGATTGGATGATTTACCAGTTTCTCCTTGCTAGTAATCATATACTTCATCTTTTGCTCCTGATATAATTTCCTCATCTGACCAAACACAGGAATAGTATCATAGGATAAATCAAGTTGCAATGTCCCTTTAAGTTTCTCTCCCCAAGATCTGGAAAGAAGCATGCCAAATCTCGAAGGAATATCCGCCACAACCACGTCCATTAAAACATTTTTAGTCGGAATCTGATCCAAACTAACCACCAAATATTTGATAAGCCCAATGCATCTTACTCTACTAAAATCGAAAGAATAAAGGTCATGATACTTTCTAGTGATATCCAATCCCAATTTCTCCATGATTTCCCTAGGCATGAGATTATGAGAGTCTCCGAAATCAAACATAGCATTTTGTAACACATAGTCATGCAATCTAAGGCTGATGTAAAAAGGAGGTACATCACTATCTGGAGACTCAACATCTAATGATGGACCAAAAATCAACTCAGGTTGATCATCTTCCACATTTACCATATCAGAAAATGGATCTAAATTCAAAATCTTAGACACCTAACCCTTATAGCTGCTATTCTTCATCAATTCAGTCAAAGGAATAGACACTTTTAACTTAGCAATTTCATTTTCTAAGTTAAAAACTGAAGTTTTCTCTACCTCTTTAGCTGGAACATCCTTCTTTTCAATTTTCTCCTTTGATATATTTGGTTGATTGGATCTCTCATTTGCTAATGGTGATTTTCTAGTAGCGGGATCAACTGCCTCTTTTCCCTTTTTCTACACAACGAGTGGATCATTCTTTGGTGCTGTAGCTTCCTTTCTTTTTTGAATTGGATTAATGGGCACATATCTACTTCTGAGTGAATATTGTCACTGCTCGGTGGTCAAGGCATTCATGTACCCCCTCTGATATTCATCAGACTCTTCTTCAAGAGCTGTCTCATTTTCCAAGATGAAATTCTCATCCTTTTGTATAGCTGAGTTCTTAGAATACTCATCTTCAGTGATAAAAATTGGCATATCATCAGGTGTAAAGAAATGATTCTCTTCTCTGATTACATTCTCCTCATCATCTGATTCTGGACCATGAACAAAATTCTGCTGTAAGGGTGTCTTCACTTGTTGCTGTAATTTTGGTTCTTGTCCTCGCTGCTCTCTTTTTTTGGTTCTAAATTGTGGTTGCTGTTGACCACAGAAATTAGGATTTATAATTTATGGTTCAGAATTATAAATTGTTAATCTTTCAAACATTTTTTCCATCTTACGAAGCACTTGATCTAAAGTGGAAACCTCTTCCCTTATTGCTAATTTCTTTTCATCTTTCATTCTAGCTCTCCCGGCAAGCAAATTAGTTTCAACGCTGACTGCAATTTTCTGCATGTCTTCTAAAGTGCCCGGATCTCTTTCTCTTAATTGATAGGCCATGTCAGGATCAAAGCCATCCGGAAACTTAATTAAAGCTGACCCCCTAGGTGGCTTTATATCAGCAGGAATTGCATTGTAAACATAATTGAATCTAATACAATAATCTTGAACAGACTCACCAACGTTGCGCTTGATATTGTCATATTAGGAAAGAATCGAAAGAGGGTCTTCCTTCACTTCCCATTGATCCAAGAATTGTCTCTGAAGATTAGGAAATCTAGTAATACTTCTAGCCGGAAAAGCTCTGAACCACTTTCTTACTTCGCCTCCAAAGGTTTATACAAATAGTCTCATTGTCACATTTTTTGCATCAATCTCATGAAGGTCAAATAAATATTCCATCCTATCCACATGTTGATGAGTAGTAACACTTTGAGGAGTGCCATCAAACAATGGAATTTTTCTCTGATAATCAACGGGCATGTCATCCAAGTTTTGAGGCAATGAAAGGGGTGAAAATTGGGCAACCATTGCTCTTTGTGGATTTAGAAATGGGTTTGGGGATATAGGAGGAGTCAGAGTAGTTGATGTATGGTGTGTATGTGGTGTGGAGGGAGGTGATACTACTACAGATTGTTGATAAGGGATAGAAGGTTTCACGGGAATGGTGGGAATGAAAGGAGGTTTGGTAGGAATTTGTGAACTAGATGTAATTGCTGATGACCCAAGAGTTGCATATGCAGACTCTATGAATTCGGGAATGTTTGTTGCCACAATGGAATTCTAAATATTCAACTTGTAACTGTTAATGGATCTATTATCTTTTTCAATTTCAAGATCTTTGACAAACTCTGGATATAGGACAGTAGAATCAATAGCAGTTTTAGATTTAGTCTCAAACAATGACAACTCAAATTGTTCATCAAACTCAAGATCTTCAAGATACTAAAAAAAAGGAGGACATGAATGAGATTTGAACACGGGAATCACAGGGCTTTCTCGATGAAGGATTCTTGGAATAAGATTTGGATTTTCATAAACAGGAGGTGGATCAGGATCTGGATTTTCCCTGGTGTGTCGTCTAGAAGCCAGTGTGTTGAATTATTTCCAGAAATTAGACGAACAAAAACAACTTGTTCAGCCTATTAAATTCTAAACTCATCATCCAAAAGTTTAGAATTATCTAATATACTGGGGAAATTTACAATTCAGATGTTACGTTTATAAAAGTAGACTGGAGATTGACTGAAGCAACATTTATCTACTTTCGCTAATACAAAGAAATAGCGTTTCGAAGGCTACTTGGCATAACTTAAGGCTCCGTCTGTAGCCTATAAAACAAATAACACTAACAAGCAAAAAATTTTGTATCCCCAGTATGGTCGCCACTATGTTATGGCCTAAATCTACCTCAGGCTGAGGAAGGTAGAGTCAGGGTAACATCAAACCATGCTTAATCTGGTAGCTAGCCCTACCAGATCAGGAGAGGGATCTCTCCTGATCAATCTCAACAAAAATAATTAGTGAGGCTTGAGATGACTTGAATAAGGCTGATTTTAGTCTAGGTATATATCCAAAAGAATTTTATTTGATTTTGAGGGTGTTTGTTGGATCAAAGGGAAGGGCAGATTTTGGGTCTAGGGAATGAGGCCTAGTTTTTGCAGAGATCTGAATGGGGCAAGGTAGGAAATTGTTTTGAAACTTCAATTTTGAATTAAATGGATAGCTCAGATCGGTGAAAAGTTTAAGAGGGCAAGAAAATTTTAGGACTCCTCTTCAAACAGTTGAAAACATAGAGAATTAAAAAAACCCTAGGTGGAGCACTGCAAATTTTAATGAATTCCACCTTTATCCTTGCTTGTTTAACTTAAGAAGAAATAAGAGGGAAAATGATACACATGAAACACCAGTAAACTTACATTAACAGAGAGAAACACATCATCAAAATAAAGAGCCACATGAATCCCAAGGAGTGCTGCAAACCCTGGTCTATTCCTTTGCCAAACTGCAGAGATGAATATACAATGATGCTCAAAGCAATACCAAGTGTCCAACCATGCTAATGACTGAAAAACTACAAGATATAGACAAAAATAACTCATCCCCAGCCTCTAGGGGTCGATATCACAAGTTTAAGAGCTGTTTCAACAAGATCTAAACTAAGAGCTGGAAAATAGGTAGTGGAACAACTTGCCTCTATAAGATAGGAAACTGATTCATTCAGTTGTAATTCACCTTTTGATGGATGAATCTACCTCCATGAGTAATAATTTAAAACAATTATGTCAAGATCCATCAAAGTAAATCAAATTACATCATGATTTTAACATTTGGAAGCAATAAAGTCAAAATTTCAAAAAATAGGTGAAAAACAGAGTTATTGAGTCCAAAATGAGCAAAAATCCCCAATGCACCGTTCCTGATTTCTCTATGTGTCGCGCCAGTTTGGAGCTGACTTTGAGGGCCTTCCCGGTGTTCAAATTAGCTCCCAGTGGGCTTGCTGGAAAGGTCTGCCTGTCTACTTTCCAACACAAGTGGAATTTCTGAATTTGGCTTCCATTTGTCCCTCTAAAAATGACTTCTCCTAACACTGCTTCCTGTGTGTCCAAAAAGGGGCAGAAAGATCATTTTTAGGGTGTTTTTGACCCTTCTGGAGGCCCAAACCCTGTCAAAATATCTTGACCATAGGTAGGAATGCATAAATTTTCATGAACAATAAAAAAAAAAAAAAATTTACCCAAGAGGAGCCTCCCATAAAAAGCGCGTGCCAATTGCTGTGACGAGTAAAGCTGAAAAATTTGTGTTTAGGCCAAAAAAAACAAAATTTGAAAAATGTGTCCCAAATTTCTCAAAATTTGCACTGAATGTCCTCCATCATGTACTATGCTAGGCCAAGGAAGCCTCAGCCAAAATCTGAAGTCTATCTTTCCTTTTCCAACGCTTTGAGGACCTATTCAACTTAGCCTTCAGGATCTTGATTCATGCCTTGCAAACATGATTGCTTGCCCAATAATGATTCGCCATGTGCCTCAACATGTTATTTTCCTTGTTGGCCTTCTCCAATAGCTTTTCCAAATGAATATTTACCCTTTAAAGCCAAGTTTCACGATCAACCTCAATCTCTTGCTCAATGGATGTCATCTTGGTTTGGCTCCTTTTGGCAGCTTGTCGGTTCTCACATATATTTTGCAACTCCATGATAGTTTTCTGATCTTCTAGCTGTTTGTTTCTCTACTCAAGGTAGTTTATTATCCATTGGGCTCTTTGCAACTTGACGGACAAAGTGTTTATTTCCGCCTTCTGCTCCTGACCAATCTCTCTCAGCTTTGAGCTTGGTGAGCCCAAATCATCATCAATGAGTATGAAATCCGTATCCTGGCCTCCTGAAGGCCCCTCATCATGTATTGGCCTCTTACCCTTGTCCTGTACCTGTATTTTTGATGAAGGAAGTGAGACCCCTTCCACGCCGGGTGGAGATAATACTCACCTGGCTGCTATAAGCAACCCTATAGTGCCCTTGTGATAGGCGAAAAACACCGGCACACTAGCAGTCTGTGTCTCATGAACTCCATGCTGATATGAAGGTTCACCTACCCCATGAAAAGCATCTGAAGGTACCTGAGAAGCTGTGAACAAATCATTAGAAATGAAATCCTCCCATGAAATATCCTGCAAGCTGAGCTGATGCATAACAACAATTTTGATGAGTGCAAAGTGATAGATACTGCTATACTGCTGCTCAGGAGTTTTCCTTTGCACGAGGGTGGTCATCTTCTCAATATTCTGGCATATGAAGTAAGGGAGTTTCATCATTCTCACCCTAGTAAAAGGCATCAACAACCTGATATCATAGGCATAGAGATAATGAGTTTCATCAAAGGAGCATATGAATATTTTAGAAACTGAAAGGGAAAAAATCTACTGAGTTGTCTCAAAAAACTAGGCTTGACATATAGCTCATAGTGTTCCCTGTCAACCTTCTGCCTTTTATTCCATTGATCTCCAACATTTGGAATTCCGGTTTCTTGAGAGATAGTTTCAGGTGTTAAAGTGAATGTCACACTTGCAAGAGTGACTTGGCCATTATGTAAATGCAGCACAAACAATTGGGCCAGCTCATGATGATGGTGAACTCTAGCAACCATTTCACAAAATTGATAACAATACTGTTGTTGAAAACATGAAATAGAAAGAGGACAGGTCTGAAGCTCAGCCAATGAAGTAGGCTCCTCCCTCACATTTCTACCACTCTTATGAGGCCTCCCAGGTGCATGCAATTCAGTTGTGGAGTCATTGTCTCGGTCATAAGAAGAATTTGTCTCCATGTTTACCAAAGTATATGTTATCTTAGATGAATATGAGGATTTTGGTGTCTTTGGTTTTTTTTGCCAAATGTGTGATAATATGTGAGGGACTATGGAGGGAGAGGGTAGGGGGAATGATGGGATATTGCCAATTGAAATTTGTCAATTGAAGGGTTTAGGGGCAGTCACTAGGTTTTTTGGGATAGTATTTGGGTTTGGGAAATTTGTAATTAGGATGTCGGATAGTGGGAATTGGGATAGGGAATGAGTGATTTAAGGATATAAGGGAATAGGGAAATGGGCTGATGTAACAAGATAATCAGTGAGGAGGGAATAACATGGTGGGGAAGTGGGAGTGGTAGGCACAAAACCAAATTATAAACCCTAAAGAAGCATTCTCTGAACAAAATAATAGGGTTTGAATTTTTGTTTAAATCCTCATAGATATCACATGACACATGTTCATTGGCAGTGAAAATGTTTATTGACTTACTTGGACCGGAAGTGACCAAGCAGATTTGAAGTTTTGAGAGGAATGGCAATGAAATTGCTTTGCGGCCCTATGCGTCGCGCAACAAACCCAACGCGATGCGTAACTCCTATGCGCCATGCAGTAGTAATTTCAACACAGTGGGGGCCGACCCAATGCGTCGCGCCCGTCCAATGCGTCGCGTCGCCCAGCCAATGCGTCTCGCAGTGAAACTTGCACAAATCTGCCTTCAAATTGATTCCTTCACTCTTCATAGTTTATGCTTGGTTCACTCTGTCCTCTTGGCATACAAATGAGCTTTTGAAACATGAAAATGATTTATATACCAAGGATCTTTAATTATTCATTTAAAAAAAAACCACTTTGTAATGTTTTAGATTTTGACACTTTCTAAAACTCTGTTTTGCTTTATTTTGGCTTTTGAATGAATGATGTGCTTTCTTTTTGTCCTGCAGGGAATGGATTGGCTAGAGCTTGAAAAAGGTGACCAGGGTTGCCAGTGAAAATATTATTACAACTGAGAAAACTTGAAATTACATTACATTTATACATAAAGATTAAATACTCTATTTTTCTTCAAAACAAAGTTTTGAAGAGAAATACATTATTAAGCATATGATGATGAAATTTTTAGTACTGAATCCTTATTTCAAACTCCTCATGTTCCTGTTGACCATTATGTGGGATTCAGAAAACCTTATTAATGAAACCCTAGATCTAATGACACTAAAACCCTAAAAATGACTCTTTGCGAACTAAAAATGACTCTTTGTGACTGCAAATGATCTTAATGGACATAAATAGGCCAACAAGTAAAGGACATGAGGGACATGAGCAACAAGCCACTACCATCAGATGATCCATTCTCCAAATGGAATGCAGCTGACTGAGTGAGACACCTAATATGCAATGCAACAAGAGAAATTTTATCATTGAAAAAGGAATGAAGATACAAACAGTAACAGATCTGCTCAAGGGAACTAGGGTTATGTTCTAATCTAGGGTTAATTGATTTTGTTTATGAATGATTTAACATTTATATAAATGTATTCTAACATTTAAAGGAACATAATGAAAAATCAATCTAGTACTCTTAGTTTTGGGATCCAGGGGAAAACATTTGTGTATATATTTTTTATTTTCTTGCTATTATTTATTTTTCTATTTTAAGACTTCAATTATAGGTAATTTTTGTTCAGGCTTAAAACCTACATTTAGCGTCAGAGTTTTTTCGGCTTCAATGGGATGCCTTTGCTGCTGAGGGGATTTTCTTGGGCTTGAGGTATGCCATGTTTAGTGGGAGATCTACAGGATAGATTCTCGCAGTGAAAGAATATGGTGAGAAGTGGAAAGATAGAGATCAATGAATTTAATGGTCATATTTTTTAGTTGTGGAAGCTCAAGATATATGATCTTTTGGTGGATAAATAGTAGTGGATCAAGTGCTAAACCAATGAAAATGTGAGACGAAGACTAGGTGATTTTGGATCAGAAGGAAAATAACATAATAAAGGTTGTGTATCTCATATTTAGTATTTTTCAATGTGTTGTACCTGAAGAGACAATTACTTAGCTCTGATAAGGAATCAATGCTTAAGACATTATCTGATTATGTCACAAATGAATATATATCTGTCAATGTCTTATAAACCCTTAAAAATTACTTATGTAACCCTTAAATATCAAATCCACACATGTTCTGCAATGCTATATTCCACTTATGCTGAAATGAATGAACGAAAGAAAAAGAGAAGAGGATTTCAATCTGATATGTTGTTTCAAACAGAATCTATCGTTTTAAAACCCTTAAGAATTAAGTAAATATAAAGTTAAAACAGAGGAGCGCACATTAAGGTTTGTTTAACTCTTAAATACATATGTATAAAGAGACCTGCTGCTCATTACTCTATTTTATTCACAGATAAGAAAACATTGTGTAAACTGGATAACTTTTCAGCATAAACAGAATGATAGAAACTTGCATACTCATTCATTAATTTTCCATTCTTGAGTACAAAAATTTGGCTTCAAGGTTCAAAACTCAGAACCTTTTCCTTTCTTGGAATCTTCTTTAAATACAAAATAACAAAACAGTTTCCAGCGATGAAACTAATTCTAACTACTTTAACTACTTACAGTTACGGAGGTACATGCCTCAAAAAGGTCCTATTACAATTTACATGATTTTGAGAAAATAACATAACGTGAAATTGAAAATTCCTAATCTATAAGAACAGTCGCTTCTGATACAGTTGCTGAGTCAACGACTACTTTTTGTTGAGATGCTGGGATTCCTTTTGCTGAGTCCATTGAGAATGTTTTGCACTTTTTCCATATCTCACTTTGGGTTGTTGATGAATTCTTGAAACTATGATATTCCAACCTAAATGAAACAATCTGACTATGTGTAGGTATTTCTGTGAAGAGAGTCTTCACCATCCATAACAAATTGAAATGCCTTTGCAAGAAATTAAACATTGTTTCTCCTTTTAAAATCTGTGTCTTTTCATGCCTGTTATCCATCTTTCTTTTTGCCAGTATTAATGAATCTTCATAAAATTTCCATGACAGAATGTTTCCTTTCTCTGTCCAACATGAAGGTAAACCTATTCTTGTCAATTTATCAAATGATATATCAAACTTGTTCACTGTCTCTTTGATTCCCAGTAGTCTCTTTTCTGTAACTTTTCGGAGATCATTCCTAATTATCATCTTATTAACCTCCACAACATAAAAATATCTATCCTTTATTCCAATGTCTTCTAATTCCTCATCTGACTTGGAATTAATAAATTTTATGAACTTGCTAGCCCAATTGGCTCTCTTAATTGTTGTTTGCTTATCAGATGGGATCTCTTCTTCATATTCTGAGATAAGGCTTTTCTCCTTTGCAACTATATTCAAGAAGTTCCAATTGGACTTCATTTCTAAGATAATTTCACCCCAAATGATATCTTTAGCCTTTATAAGTGAGATATTTCCTTTTAATTTCTCTTTGAGATCTTTAATCTCGGCTTCAGCCTTTTGTAAATTCAGTTATTTTGCTCAGCTTCATTTCCTAGTGAACGTATGATCTTTGTGGCCATTTCTAATTCTGCTTGAGCTTGCTTGCGATCTCTTTCTGCCATCTTCATTTCTGTATTGAGTTGAACAATCTGTGCTTGGGGATATGTATCACCTGTAGGAAAAAAAAAGGTACAAGTATGATTTTCAATGTGATTTTGTAAAGAGATGGCAGTCTGCTTTATTTTAGACAATTGTTCATCTTTATGCAACAATTGCTGATGGAGTTCCTCTTTCTCTTTCTCCACCTTTTCCACTTCTGCAACCATTGAATGCTCTATAGCAAGTAACTTCATTTTTTTCCTCAGGGTGGATATCTCTATTTCATCATTCTCCATGCACTTCTGTACTGCAGCTTTGTCACTAGGATCTACACCAAACTTTATGATAATCTTTTTCAACTCCTCATTTTGAACTGATAAGGCCCTTGAATTGGCCTTCTCCAACTTGAACTGCTTGATAACTTTTGCTAGCATATTTTCAGCTTTAACAGCCGTGGCATTGGTCTTAGTTAGATCATTGACAATTAATTGTCCAGTCTGCATATGTAGATTCATCTTATCCAATAGTGGGATCTTCTTAACATCCATAGTTATATCTACAGCATTGAAACCGCTTGAGGATCCAAGAGACATCCCTGTTGGATGTGTTAAAGCCATTCTGAACTGATCCTTCTCGAGATCCATCACAGTTAGAAACCTAGTCTGATTAGTAGCTATGTGATGCTCTGCCTGAGCCTCCACATTAGCTTTTATTCTTTGATTCTTCTCTTTAATCTGTGTAAACACCTGTTTGACTGAGGGCACCTTTTCTTGGTAAAGCTCATGACCTCCAGGAGAAGAGGGAGCATTTTTCTCTTCATTTAAATGGAAGGTAAAACTTGGTGAATTTGAAGAATGATCTTCAGCCAACTTAGTTCTTTTCTCGTCTCTTGGCTCTTCATCATATAACTCAACAACAAAATCCTTACTTCTTTTATTTATCTTTTCAGTTATAATAGGTGTCTGAATGTTTTTTTTGCTAAATTTACTTCTCCTGGGTTTTCCAACTTTTCCTGCTCAGGTCTGCTTTCATGAGTAAAAGTAGAATATCCATTTTCAGCTCTCCTTTTAGAAATCACTCCATGAGGATCATATTACCATTTTTCACCCAGTAACAGATGTGTCTTTTCCAATAACTTAGACACTTCACCAAATGCTTGTCTCTTATTTACCACAAAGGGTCCCACACTCATGGGAAACTTATACATGAGACCTTTCTTCATGGGAACAAAATGCACCTGATCTACATGGAGACTCTACCTGATGAATTCAAGGGAAAAAAGCCTCATAGGAAAAAAAGTTGGGAGCCTATAAAGCTCAATATTAGTTCCATACAATATTATCTCAGAATATTCCTCAAACAAAAACCAATCCCCAAACTTGCAACTAGGTCCCAACTGTAAAAACTCCCTGGCTTTTGTTAGAAAACAAGGGGGAGAAACCCCATTCAATATTCTATAAGAAATTGACATATACTGACTGGAAAACTCAAACAACCCTGATTCATTTCCCTCTCTTCTAATTATGTCAGTCCAAAATATAACTGACTGCTTCTGTTTGTTGACATCCATTATATTTAACCCCAAACTCATAAATTCCTCAACATTTTGATATAAGAATAAATACACAATCAATGAGGGGAATTTAAAGGAACCTGTGAGAGAAAAGCTCATCAACTGAGACTTGAAAATATCTTGCCAGAAATATGGAATATCTAGAACTATCCCTGGTTTCATCATCATTGCGTACATTCCTAATACTGATTTGTCAATTGTAAGGTCATTATCTTTACCCGGAATTTCTGCAATACAACTCAGAACTGGTCTATTCTCAGCACGAAAAATCTCCAAACTGAATTCTTCACCTTCTAGTTGAAATTATTTTGAATTTGGTCTCAAATGAAACATACACTGATTAAATTCTTCTCTTGAAAGGTTTTCAAAATAACTTGCCAATGAGTCTTCAGAGAATTGAAGTGATGACTCATCTCCGGAGAAACAAAACACTTGGCGAATCAACTGTGTCGACACCTGTAGAAAATTCTCCCCCTGCAAATTCACTATAAAGCACTTACCAAGATACATTTAAGAAACCAGCCAATAGATAAATTCGGGAAAGAAATGAGCTTCTGGGATACATGCATACAGCACACCAGATTTCTTCATGGCAGAAAAAACTGGGGAATTCTTGACATTTAGGGTTACTTGATGATAAAAGAGGGGATGATTTATGGAAGACACAGTATCTTGGATGTCTCTCTCATTTTCCATGAGGGAAATGTGGCTAGTCAAACCAGGTAGTGCAAATCACTTGGCCATGGCTGTACCGACAATAGAAGTAATCCATAAAGTAATGGAGAATGAAAAGGTGGCGACGACATGGCTCAAAGGGGAAAACAATTACAAATGATTTGAAAATGTGATAAATATCAATTTAAAAGCCGCACAAACCCATAATAAATGCCTGGAATGACGTGTAAAAAGCCTTTGACAAGGTTTATCATGGATTACAATTGTCTTCCACTTTTCCTCATGATGTCATTGCGGAGGCTCCTAGAGTACGGTGACAAACTTTGGATAGTCCCCCCACAATGAATCTACACCGTTGATCATTGTTTATCCCGTGGTCAAACAGGTCAACTGCGGGGGCACTTGATTCAATAACTCACGAGCTCTTTGCGCCTCTGCACTTTATCATTCGGTTATAATCTTCAATACTTGCTACTTCCGCTCGGAGACTTGCTCGACGTTTAAACATGAAACTATAATATACATCCAAATAAAGTTTAACAATAAACTTAATTTGCATCGAGATTTTAGAAACATTTTTTTTTTATGTTACAGTATAAAAAACATTATACTATAGCATATACTTTTTCTGAATTTCAGATTTTTTTGCCTCTTTTTTTTTTTTCAAAATAAAATAGAAAAGGATATGAATATGATCCACAACACAATTTATGAGGGGAAGTTAAGATGAAGGATTTTTGTGAAAATTTAGGGACTTTGTACCAATCTAATTCTCTCATGAACCAACATTTCCTACAAATTTTTTTGTATAATCTAATGATCAAGGATATAGACTCAGTGTGAGAGCATCTTAATGCCTTTAATAATGTGGTAATTCAATTTTTATCTGTTGATATTAAAATTTTAGATCAAGATAAGTGCATCTGATATTTTTTTTCTTTACCATATCAGTGGGATAATCTAGTTGTTGCAATAGGTAGCAATACAACTACTTTGATGTTTGATGAAATACTCTCATCCTTGTTGTTGGAAGAGATGAGACAG
Source organism: Pinus albicaulis (assembly GCA_034641835.2). Classification (NCBI taxonomy): domain Eukaryota; kingdom Viridiplantae; phylum Streptophyta; class Pinopsida; order Pinales; family Pinaceae; genus Pinus; species Pinus albicaulis. The sequence continues at coordinate 1,767,654,179 of CM076580.1, read as the reverse complement.
AAAAATATGGAAGGACTGAATGGAGATTCCTTTTCAGAACAAGGACGATCCCAGAACAGAACATAAATAATTCCTTTAGTGGGAGATATAAATCTAGAGGGAGACCTAAATCTCCAGGAAAACCTGTAAAGGTGTGTTGGAAATGTGGAAAGGAAGGGCACTATAAAAATGATTGTAGATATAAAGATCCTGAGAAAGAAAATGGATCTGGTGATGCTCCTTCTAGAGAGGTGAAGACCACCTCATATGAAGGTGGGGATGTGTACTTAGATTTTTGATCAAGTACACACATAGATCATGAGGCATGGTTGATTGACTTAGGTGCTTCCTTTTACTTCAATCCTGAAAGTATGGAGAATATGATGGTGGATATTTCTTCTTAGGGGATGAAATGAAGGCTAAAATAATTAGACACAAAAGATTTAAGCTGAAGTTTCAAGGTGGAAGGATTAGAAAACTTCTTGATGTTTTGCATATTCCTGCATTGGCCATAAATCTTATTTCTGTAAGCAAGATGGATAATTCAGGTGTAATTTTTTTCCGATAATGATACTGTAAGATGGTTTTGGGAGCATTGGTATTGATGCGGGGAGTTCAGATCAGAAATATTAACAAGCTTCTGGGTAGCACTATTATTGATTGGTGCAACATTTCTGTGGTTCCTAAAAGTGGATCTCAAAACCTTCTGGGCTTTGGAGAAAAGATCATGTTATGGAATCAAGGACTTATACATCTTGGAGAGAAGGACCTTCGAATAGTCAATGGTAATAGTATGGTAGAAGGTATGTCTAATTTCTCTTTGGATTTCAAATTTTGTGAACATTTTGTATATGGGAAGAAGAATTAGGTGAGTTTCCCCTCTAGTGATAAAGGGAAAACCAAATATTAGAGCTTATTCATAGCTATGTGTTTGGACCTGTGTGAGCTCCATTACTGGGTAATTCTATGTACTATGTATCATTTATACATGAATTCTCAATGAATTCATGGATATATTTCCTGAGGAATAAATATCAAGTATTTTACAGGTTTAATAATTTAAGGCTATATTGGAAAAATAGATAGAGAAGAAGATAAAGGTGTTGAGGATAGATAATGGTGGAGAGTTATGCAAGAAGAAATTTTAATAGTTCCGTAAGAAGTGTGGTATATCACGGCAGAAGAATACTCCATACACACCTTAGTAAAATGAGGTTGTAAAAAGAATGAACATGACAAATAATGGAAAAGGAAATAATATCGCTTAGTGGTGTCAGGTTAGGACAAGAATTCTGGCCAGAGGTAGTGGAGACTAGACGTTACCTCATTAGCAGATCACCTTCATCAGTGTTGGAGGATAAGAATCCACATGAGGTATGGAATGGCAAGAAACCCTCTCTTTCATATCTAAGGGTATTTGGATTTGATGCATATGTACATGTTCCAAAGGAGAAAAGAACTAAGTTGGATGGTAAATTTTAAACGTGCATATTTATTGAGTATAAGGATGATTTAAAAGGTTATAAAATTTGGAACCCAAAAATAAGGAAGGTTGTGTACAACCGAGACCTGGGGTTTATAGAGGTGAGAACTGTTATTAAACATGAATTACTACCAAAGGAACTTGAGAAGATAGAGTTTGAGTTAAAGGAAGAAGAAACAAACTCTATAGGAGAAAAAGAATCAGAAGATGAAGAACCACAAACTCGAGCTTTTAGAAGATCAGTTTAAGAGGGAAGGAAACCAGAAAGGTATATTTAATTTTCTTTCTATTAAAATTTTTCTTGATACATTACTAATTATGATCCAAATAACATGAATGGAATTAAATAAAGTGAATGGCTTTTAATTGTGCTATTATCCCATGATGGCCCTTTTTTAAAAGCTTCTCCATTTGATGCAAGCTAATGTTAATAGGGGCACATTCTCGGAGTCCCCATAGTGTATGAGTGTGGTCGTTATACTTAAAGCTTATATATAACTCCTGGAAATCCATTGTGATATGGCCTAATGTGTGGAGAAATTCAAAACCCAAGGAAATGTCACAACGTCCCATTTCCACGGAAAACATGTGGGTTTTGAGGCGATAATCCCCCATTGGAAGCTTAATATTTTCACAACGTCCTTCACATTTCATGAGCCCCACATTCGTGATAGCTAATTGGAAGTTAGATACCACCCTAAAAAATTAATGAACTACTTATGCTACTCTCTTATGGAAAACATTATTTGTTTTGCGATATCTATCGGTACCACTACTAGACTATGTTTAATAAAACCTCAGATTTTGAGAGTCTCGGGAGAAGAAATGTTGACCAGGTCATGGAGTGATATAATACGCTCATCCAACACAGCTGGAGTATTAGTTTCTGAGCTTGATATGGGTTAAACCTTTTCCTCCTCAGCCACTTTATTTGATGGAGCTTGATCACTAAAGCTATTTTTAGTAGCATCAATTTGAAATAATTTTAGTTCCTTGAATTTATGTCCCACGAAGTATTTTCATCACAATAGTAGTAGAGTCATTGTTTCCTTATTTTTTCCATTTATGTCGGATACACATTTTTAACATTAAGTGTTTGGGTAAGCCCTTAGTTGGTGTTGGGTACCGGATTTATATACTTTTCTCTCCCATTTTATCCCATATTTCTATATCTTTGTACCATTATTGTTCTTAAACGGATTAGGTAAACCCCTTTCTTTTATCTTTCATGGGATATTTTATTAATGAAGTAATTGTCATGGAGGTTTTAACGTTTTGAAATATTAACTCTGATATTTCTACAGATTCAACCAAAGTGGGAAGGTTACAGTTGTGAAGTCAAGGAAAAACCCATTATTTCCAGTGCTTTCTTCACTTGTTTTTAAAACGTAAGAGACTATGTTTCACACCAGCATTATTTCAGGCATTTTCATGGTTTCCTTCTAGGCAACTAGGTTGTTGTTGTAACAAAGTGTATTTTTGTAAATATTCAGTTGCTGTAGGGAATATGTGATTTTCACAAAATTTGTATAAAGAGGGCCTATGGGCTGTGAATCGAGGTTAAGCCCGTCATATACAGATTTTGTAACATTATATTCATAAATCAATTGAATACACAACATCGTGCTGTTTCACTTGTAAATTGTGATTTTTCCACAGCCATGGTCAGAGAGTTGGGCCCACTCTTCTGATTAGGTGTTGCATTTCCTTTTCTTCATTTTTTTCATGTTTTATTTTGATTATGTTGCTATTGTGCCAGTGTAATCTTTCAATTGTTGTGAATGTCTCTTTGATTCTGCAATCTATTTACTTTTTGTTACAATAGTCTGCGTGTTTATGGATTTAAGCCTGTGATCTACAACAGGTCATGTGATTGCTCCTGCATATATTGTGTTGTTAGTATTGAACTAAATAACACCCTCGGGTTGATAATTTATGTGGAAAAAGGGTTGATTATTGTTCATATCCAGACACCAACTTTTTGGTGCCATTTTTGGGGAAGGCTAACAGGTGCAAGAATAGGATTTGCAATTGATCTAAGGGCTAATATCTCATCTTGGGGCAGGAATTTATTACCCTAATTCGACTCCTGAGTGTAGTGCTCTGTGTTTTCTTTCCTGCTTTTTATTTTTTTTCTTTAGAATTGATCTCTTGTCTTGGGGAGGGCATCTATTACCCTGCTTCGAGCCTAAGCATAGCATGCTATTTTTTTTTTTCTTGCTTTAATTTTTATTAAAATTGATCCCTCATCTTGGGGAGGGAATTTTTCTACCCTGCCCTAAGTCTTGGGCATAGTTACAACGTTCTGTTATTTTTTATTCTTTTCTGAAGGGCCAAGTTCTCATCCTGAGGAGGGTGTTCAGTTTCCCTACTTCAGGTCTTGAACTTCGATTTTCATTTTATTTTAGTATATTTTTTGTTTGAACCTACTCTCACGTCTCGGGGAGGAAGCCATATGTCCTACTCCGGGTCCTGAGCGATTTCGTTACTTTGATGAACCTTTTTTCACAATTTGTATGAACAAGGACCTGAATAAGAGGGGCAGAGGAAGACCCCCAAAGAAAGGAAAGGATCTGGGAAGGAAGAAAAATATTCATGAGATCATTGAAAAATGTAGATCTGAGGCATCATCTCATGCCGCTCTCAAGGTAAGAGTTTAAATGAAGTCCGAAGGGAAGTCTGTGGAGCAACTAGTGCCATCCACGGTACGAGAAGGTATGATTTCGATAGCGGAAGAATTAATAAATAGGTTATTGGTGGAGGATACATCCTTACCATCAGTAGAAGGGGAAGAAATAGCAAGTAGGGGATCAAAAGAATTGAGTAATTCTAATTGGGAAGAAGAACCTCCAAAAGGGTTTTCATCACCACAAGACCAAGGTAGTGTTGTAAAACCTCCTCCAATCAAACTAAGAAATTTCGAATTGGAGAGAGAATTCCTAAACGTTTTCAAGTCACCAAGAGACCAGCTGAGTGTTGTGAAACCTCCTACAGTCAAATCACTCCAAGTACCAGCTATAGAACTAGTTGAAATTCCAAGTGAGTATTGGAGGGTATTTATGGCACCTATAAGTTCTTCTATCGATTTTCCAATCAGAAACATTGCAGGTGACACACCAATGAGACCCATCCCTTTAACAACTGTGCCTAGTTTCCATAGGCTTTCTTCTGAAGACCCTGATACATTCCTCTTCAAATTTGACATTATTTTTCGAGGATATGATTATATTACTGATGCTTAGAAATTAAAAATATTTCATGCTACCTTAAAAGGGACAGCCTTGAGATGGTTCATGGGTTTAGGAGGGAGCATGATTACCTCATGGGAAGGGATGAAAGAAGCCTTCTTGGAAAAATACCATGACTAATGTAAATCCCGTGACATTAAGGAGGAAATATTTAAGTTTTCGCAGAAAGAGGATGAAAACATGGAGGATTGTGTGGAACGATTCAAATACATATTTAAGAGGTCTAGCCATAGTCACCTGGACAAGGACATCTTGAAGATCATTCTTCTCCGATCACTTAGGGAAGATTCCCTACAACTTTTGAATATAGTAGGAAAAGGGGATATTTAGAAATAAGACTTCCACACGATACATGACTATTGCATTAAGTGTTCGTAGGGGGTTTCAAGGAGTGGACAAGGAATTCGGTCATCAAAGACTTCCAGTGGAGGGGTTACAAAGGCAGAAATTGGAAACCTACTGGACACCTAACGACTAATATCCTGAGTACATTATCCACCCAGATGGACACTCTGCAAGCAAAATAGAAAAAAATGGATTTGGAAAGGACTATGGCTATATTCTGCCCACAGTGCAGAAAAAATAATTCTTTGCAGGAATGGTTGTTAAACATAGTGGAGGCCTATGCAATCTGTGAATAGACTCATGCAAGCATCTCATGTCCTTCCTTTCCCTGTCTGAAGGAAGTTTTTCAAGGGGAAAGTGAAGAAAGTGTGGTAGACCGGCTATACTTCATGGGGTAGAAGAAGCCATGGCAACCCCGAACACTAGCTATGAATCCAATTATGTTTCAGGACCCATCTCAGTATATCAATCATTTTAATATGGGTCCCCAATCTACACCTTTTTTAGCTATGTGGTTTCAATATCAGTATCTCCCTTGGCAACAATGGGTTCCCTAGGCTAGCGTGAATCGTTCATGGAATCAGAACTAGAATGGACCCTCTCCTACTGGTCAGTTTCCTCAGTCTATGCCTCAACAACAACTTCAGTTTCCCTCCAATGTACCTCCAAGAAACCTAGCCATTAGACTCCAGCTTCCTATTCGGCCCAATCTGAATCCTAATAATAAAGGGGTCCAACAAATAGAGACTCTTAACCTTCCATATTATATTATTTCTACCGTTGGACTTAATGAGGTAAACTTACGATCTGGCTGGGTAGTAAATGCACCCACTTCACCTATTATTATAGAACAAATCAATAGTGAAGATACAGAACCAAAACAACGGACATATGGGGATAAATCAGACCAAAACATAATGAACCGGACACCTCCCCAATCTATTCCTAATCAAGGTCATTCAACTTCTCCTCCATATCCTAAAATATTGACCTTGAATAAACCAAACCCTCAAGCAGAGTTTGATTTCGTGGGGAACTGCAAAATCTCATTGTTAAAATACCCCTTCTACAGGATATGAGGGATGTACCTATATATGCAAAAAACCTTAAAGAGTACAGCTCTAAGAAACTATGGAAGAAAAATAAGGATCCATTAACCATTCATGTGATGGGAAGATTATCTGACATTATGTTAGGAAATATCATGCCTATAAAATATGGAGACTTAGGAAACCCGATTCTAATAGTACATATCAATGGGGTTGAAATCCCAAACTTAATGGTAGATTTAGGAGGTGCCATCAAAATTATCACCTTTGAAACAATGAACACATTAGGTCTTGGAAACATTAAACCAACCCCTACTATCCTGGAACTAGCAGACAAGTCTACAATTAAACCAGTAGGGAAATTGGAGGATGTTATTATTTCAGTAGATTCATGGCATCACCCTGTGGACCTCCTTATATTATAGACACGATCCTCAGTTGGTGGTCACCCATTGTACCTGGGAAGACCTTGGCTCACAACTACAGATGCCTACATAGGGTGCCGATCTGGACATATGATCATATCAAATGGGACAGTTACAAATAATATTAATCTTTATCCTCTTGCAGAACCTAGCCCATATGAAAAGTTATTAACTAGTTATAAACCTATACCTGTAGAAGATCCTGAACCTGAAAATGAAGATGTTAGACAAGTCCTCACTATTGGGCACACCATTCAATTTAAAACAAAAACTGAGGACGATGCCATTAATTCTTTTATTAATGATTCAAGTTCAGTTTCTGATTCAACTAGACATATTCTAGAATATTCTATGAGCTGTGAAACACAGGAAAAAATTGAACTAGAAGATGAAATTGAAGACATTCCAGTAACCTCGTCCCATGATAGTATCCAAATTAAGATTGAACTGGGGAAAACACTTAATATCAACCCAAAATTATCTGAATCCCAGACAAAACAGCTTTTGAAAGTCCTTCAATATCATCAGGAAGCCTCTTCTTGGGATTATACCAGCATAAAGGGCATCCCTGATAACTTATGTACTCATCACATTTATATTAAGGAAGATTGCTGCCCTGTAAGACAGCCACAACAAGGAATGAACCCTGCTCTCAAGAACATTGTTAAAGAAGAATTACAAAAATTATTGGATGTAGGATTCATTTACCCCATCTCAGGTAGCCAATGGGTATCTATGCTAGTGATTGTTCCCAAAAATATTGGTAAATGGTGGATCTGCATAGATTACAGGGAACTAAATAAGGCAACTCAAAAAGACAATTTCCCTTTGTCATTCATTGACCAAGTCCTAGATACCTTGGCTGGGAAGAAGATCTTTTCCTTCCTAGATGGATTCAATGGATATAACCAAATCCAAATAGCCCCAGAAGACAAGTATAAAACAACTTTCACATGCCCATGGGGAACCTTTGCATACAGGGTCCTCCCATTTGGCTTGTGTAATGCTCTTGCCAACTTCCAGAGGGAAATTTTGGGAATATTTTCTAATTTGGTAGATGATAGCGTTGAAATATATATGGATGATTTTACTCCATATGGAAACGATTTTGAGGAAGGATTGGAAAATCTGGAGAAAGTACTCAAAATATGTAAGTAGACTCATGTATCTCTGAGTATAGTCAAATGCCATATGATGAGGGAAGAAGGAGGAGTATTGGGAAATTTTCTTTCAGCTGCTGGAATTCGAGTTGATCCAGCTAATGTAGAGGTAATATTACACTTCTCGGTACCTAAAACACCCACACAAGTATGTAGATTTATTGGTTGTGCTGGTTATTACAGAAGCTTTATAGAATTTTTTTCTAAAATAACCCATCCACTTTTTCAATTTCTAACAAAAGATGCAGAATTATTTTGGACTGAACACTGTGAGACAACTTTCATGAAAATTAAAGGGCTGGTTTGCACGACCCCAATCCTCCAAGGACCTAATTGGGAATTATCGTTTCACAGACATACTGATGCTTCTCAAACAACAGTAGTGGCTATTTTAGGACAACAGGTAGACAAAACGCCGTACACAATTTACTATGTCAGCAAGAATTTAATTCCTACTGAACTAAATTACACAATGACAGAAAAAGAATTCTTAGCTGTCATTTATGATGTCAATAAGCTCTGGCACTACATCACTGGTTATTCTACTATTTTCCATACTGATAACGCAACAATTAGGTATTTGATCAATAAACCTATTACTCCTAGCCATGTTACAATATGGTTGCTATTGCTTCAAGAATTTGATATTACAACAGTAGAAAAACCAAGAAAAGATAATGTAGTCATTGATTTCCTATCTAGAATGAATAACAATGACAAATCCACACCTATAGAATATATTTTTCTCGATGAACATATTTTTTAGTTTCTACTAAACCTCTATGTTATGCAGATATTGCTAACTATCTTGCTACGGGGAAAGTGCCTCCTCATTTTTCATACAGAGAACAACGAAAAATTATTCATCACAGTGCCCGATATTATTAGATGGCAAGATACCTTTGTTATAAGTCAATTTGGGTGCCATTCCCAATGACCTGGTTAACTGTGCATCATCTCCAGGACCAATGATCAAGGGTCTATCATTCCCTATCATTTCAGTTGCTACATGCCCTAAGACAATAAACAAGACAAATCGAGCAAGAATTTCATCAAGCAAAGGTTTCCATGGTTTGAATCTTATTATATAACATATGGGAGCTCACCAATGCAGGCTCTAAGGGGCATAAGTGCGTTGCATATGCAGGTAGCCCCATGCAAGGCTACTCTGCAAAGCACTTTCGGACATTCACAGGTGCATTGGTCACATTGGGAGCGGAATTCTCATTGTTCCGGAATCTCCACTTGGCCAGTGTCGTCTAGGAGAGTTCACGTGTGTCAAGCTTTAGATCCAAGTGGCTAGTTGACATCTACATGGCTGGAAACATGTCTTTCCTATTATTGGAAAGTCATTGATTGCAAAAAAACCTACATTTCATCTATAAATTGAGCACAGATGTAAGTGCTTGAGAAGGAAGAATTTGAGTAGAGAAGTGCTGGAGAATTTTCAATTGAGAGCTAGATTTGTGAAGTTGATGCCACAAAGATTTATACTGTGATGAGGTTTGGGAACATTGTTGGAAGGTCAATTCAAATCAGTCACTAGGTTGTAACCTCTCCTTCTATCATCAATAAAGAGTACTGCTTATTTTTCCCTATATGAATCTGTATTGGCTTTGATTTTCCATATTGCAAGATATTATTTGATGTGTATGGTTTATGCTTTACTGATTTAGCTAACTATCTTGAATAGATATCAACATTATTGCATCTTCTGCTATTTCAGTGTTCTTTCTTGCAGGAATCATTCAGCTCACAAACTTCTTGAATTTGAAGTTGCAACATAAGCGACAGAAGGAGCCATTTGGAAGCGACTGAACAAGTAGGCTTCCAATTCTCTCTATATATCTATTCTGCATTAGGAAAAATAGTCTTATAGTCTTTCTCCTATTGTTCTAGACTAGCACCTATCTAGGGAAGTGTGATTTATCTGTAATTCACAATTCTGGCCCAAAAAATTGATGACTCCACTGGGGATAATTTCTCTTAGTTCTAGGTGTTTAAGCCTCTAATTTTCTTTGTTTATCTACCCAGTAGTTGTTACACATAAATATTAAAATTTTTAAGAGCTTAATTTGCAAAGACAATGAGTTAAATAGTAGTATTTTTCTTTGTATATTGCGCCCAACGCACCCTTAGACTGGACACAGTGCTTTGCAGAACACTGACTCCCTTCCTACTCTGCATTGCATAGCACTATCTCCCCTTGGAGACTGCGTTGACTCCTGAAGTGCCCAAATTCCCTTGAATTTGACTTTTCAACTTGCTTCAGTTTTGTTTACTGCTATGTTCTGAAAACTTTGATGCTCAATTGACTAGTGACACTATATACTTCTTCGTCCTTTGGCAGAAAATTTGTTGAATGTTTGTTTAAAAAAAAAAAAAATTATCATTGACAAGTTGATTTCAAAGTACTTTTTATGGTCGCATTAAGAATCATTTGCTTTCAAAATAGGAAATTGTTGTAAAATATTCATTTCCTTGATAGGAGAAATTGTTGTTGAAATCCTTGTTTTTCCTTCAAAAGAGAAACTGAAAAGAAAAACTTTCATTAGAATGGAGGATTGTGTGTGTTTTTCAAAAGGAACATTATGATATATTCATTTAGTTTTTGATTCATTGATTTTTTTTTGTTCATTGATTTGTTTGCTCACAAATTATTTGCTCTCTTCCCTTAGTAGCTAGGCTCTTCATTGAAAAAGTTGAAAGTGAAATTTTGTTTATCATTCTTAGCTTGCAGTTTAGGAATTTCATATACATCATCGTGGTGAACCTTTGAAAGGGAAATTGTTAAGCAAGATCAACATAAAATTAATCTCAATTTAGTTAACAACACATTGGAACCATAATGATAACATTTAGAAGGTCTAGGCTAGAGACGTATTCCAGTGTTGTAAAACATAACAGCTATCCTTAACTTGTCTGCGATACATTCCGAGTGTGATACCTCAATCCACACACGTAGGTATATCGTAGCTCATCCACATACTTTTGGGTATATCATGCAGTGTTACAGTATGATAAGTATAAAGGGGTACTCTCACTGTGCAGTTTCATATCAAACAATGCTAATACGGACTTGGGCCTCCACGTACCTTCGATTATATTTCGGAGGAAAAATTTTAGGTGCTATCCATCCATAGTGAACCGAGTTAGCCGCCCTAAAATTGTGATACACCGAACACAACATTCGGGGAGATTACCTTCTTGTACTTCTTGGTTCACCAGGAGGTATTCTGTATTTCATAGTTTCTTGGTAAACCCTTTTGCCTAGCATTACCCTCTTTTTTTTTTTTTTTTTTTGGATAAAATAAATCATTAATCTTGGAATAAAAAAATCCTATCCCCCATTGTTCATGTAGATTAGCTTTAAAACCACCTTTACCACTGAAAGTTACTTCTGGAAGGAGAAGGCGACCACGATCTGCCGAATCAAGTACAATTCGTACCTCTAGTGAAACATAATCTTTTAGCCTAGAGTTAGCTCAAATTGTTTCCACACATCCCGGTTCGTCTAGTGTTGTCGAAATGGATTCTTCACAGCTACCCGTGATCATGATCCATTCAATCGCTGAGACCATACCTCCTGTAACCGACGTTGTTCAATCCCAAATTGATCCAGATCCTGTCTCTTCTTTGCTAGAAAATCTGAATCCTGAATTTTAACAACCAGAAGTTGTTCCTACCTTGGTCATCCCATAAATGTATGTAGCCATTGAAACTCCTATAACACACAGTAAACCATCTGAAATATATATTGGGCCTGATGGTGAAGTTCCTCCTCCTGGTTTAATTGCGATTGAAGAAATCCCACAAGATGATACACCTTTAACTCCAACCCATTTTGGGGGGGACCTTTACCTGTACTAGTCTTTTCCTCAATATTTTCCATCTGCTTTTGTTGATCCTATTGCCATTCAATCTCCCGTCGATTTTTGAGGGTATACATTTGGTCAAACAACCATGTCTGAACCAACATCTTCAGTTGGGTCTGTTGTTACAATTATGTCAGCTCCTACCCTGGCTACTTCGTCGATGTTCACTACCTCACCAGAGTCATATTTGCACAGTGGCCCTTCGGTCCCAACAGGTTAGAAATAATTGTCTGGCACTCTCTTTGGTGCAACTTCACGTTCATGGTCTTTGCCAATGTCATCATCTGGTGTTTTAATTGGAAGTCCTATCGTTATTACTGAACGACTTGATTCATTACATACATCATTAGGGCAATATCAAGTGAGTCCTTTTGGGTCAATTCCTTTAAGTACCATATCCACTGGACTCCAAGCATTTGGAGAAAATTATTTTCCATCTTATTATCCTCCTTATGATGGGGGGAAACCTTTGGTCACCCAATATGACAGTACTCAGTCACTTTTTGGTTAGACTAATGTTGACATGAATGTTTGTCAATGGCAGCCCACTCTGCCTATCCAACCATAAATGTATGTACACTCGTATCAACCGGTTCAACCTGTTACACCCACTTCATTACCACTTGTTAATACATTTATACCCCTATTACAGAATCAAAATATTGTACATCAACCTTATCAGATAGGTTCTTTGACTCAATATCATCAAATGTTGGTTCCAAAGTACTTTGGTTAATTTACAACAACCTGTATCAGGAATCATTTATTCACAAGTTGGTGTACCATTTTATGGGATGTCACAAACACAACCTGGTTATACATATCAACCAAATCCAACTTATACTCATTTGGGTTATAACATTCTTGGAAATACCCCTTGAGAGCCACAAGTACAAATCCCTCAAACTTCATTTCAACAAGTATCATATCCAAGTTTTGGTCAACATAGTTCTCAAGAGTTTTCTATGCAAAATAACCCCTATCTGGGTTACCAAAAACAAATTTCGTGTGATGGTGCTCAAATTCCTGTCTCCCAAGAAATTCCATCTTACCCTCTCTATGCTCAACTTGACCTCAATCGACAGTTGCCTTTTGTTGCAACCTTGGAATTACCAGATTTAAACTGGTTAACCAATGATCCTATAATTTATGCTCCTTGGTGGCTGGTGATACCTCATAAATTACCCTCTCATATTCCTAAATTCAATGGAAACCCTAGAGAAGATCCGTCGACTCATGTCATGAATTATCATTTATGGTGTTCATCAAATTCCCTGAATGATGATTCCGTTCGATTACGTCTTTTCCAGCATATGCTCACAGTTCTGGTTGCTAAATGGTACATTGAGTTACCTAGAGCTTCTTTCGAAAATTTCACTACTTTAGCTACTGTCTTTTTGATCCATTTCCAGTTACCGATCAGATACGAAATTGGAATGGAACTCTCAACCAAATTCAAAAAAACTAATGCTACTCACATTTCTAATCATATTCATGAATGGCATCGCCGTCGACGAATGGTTAAGACATTTGTTCCCAATCAACTCCTTGCTCAATGGTTCATTAATTCCCTGTTACCATCTATAACTGAGGATGTGGCTACAGTTGGTGTCATCACAGAAGAGCAAGTTGTCACTCGTGCCCAATATTTAGACTTGATTTCTAATTAGCCCGGAACGCTCAATGAAAAAATTCCTAATGCACCGCGATCTAATTTCAATGTTCCTCCTCAAATAAAGGACTCTCATGCCAAAGATGGCTTGATAGGCACTACAAACACACATTATGCTACTGCATCTGATTCTGCTCCTACTTCTGAAATTAATTTCGTGTCATTTGACAAAGGCAAAATTGACAAGCAACCAGGAAGTAAGAAAAAGGGGAAATCAAAGAAAAAGAAAACTTCTAACCTGCAGGAAAGATCATCTGATCAACTGTATAGACTACAAAAATCTCGTTATCCATGCATAATCTGTAATGAGGAACACTTTGTTAGGTATTATCCTCACCGTGCTGAAGTCTCGAAAATCTTCAAGACTTCTCATGCATCAGCTATGTTGACAGGACCATTTCCAAATCCAGACACTAATTTGGTTGCTACAGATCAAACTCCTAGTTCCCAAGTGTTAATGTTATCCACCACAAAACCTTCACAAGATATTTTGGTGTCAACACAGAATAAATACTATGGTATTCTGGCCACTGATCAACCTACTACCTCGAAAACGAATCCAACTAATGAATCAGTACCACCTAGTGTCCTTCCTGAATGGAAAATTAAGCTACCTAAGGGATTAATTCATAAATCGATATATAATCTGTGAGCAAGAGTTGCACAAAATTATAATATAGTTGAATATTTGGGTCAATCCCCTTTAGCTATGTCTACTCTTGAGGTATTACAAAATTTTCCATCCCAAAAGTAGGCTTTATTGTCAGCCATTGATGAAATTGATCTGACTGATTCTAATCTTGTCTTCTTTAATCATACGGGCTATGTGCCACAATTACCAGTAGAATTGGCATTCTCCATACAAGTAAATTTTCTCAATCACTTTTTTCATCGCACTATTATTGTTGAGGGAGTGTCTACATGCAGTATGTCTCTAAACTGTTGGAAGTCACTTGGCTCGCCGCGATTTTCACAATCATCAATGATGTTGAAGGATTTTGATGGAAGAACATATAAACCTTGTGGTATTATAAAAAACATGCATGTTGAATTAGGGGGAAAAGCAGTAAGTATTGATGTTGAGGTTGTTGATGGACACCTTGACTATAATATTTTACTTGGAAGACCATGGGTATATGCAATCACTACCATTTGTTTTACATACTTTAGAATGATTGCCTTTCCAGATAAAGGTACAAACACAGTCATTAATAAATTATCCTTTTTTTTCCTCTACTTTGCAGATAACTGGAAGCGTTCCATTTGTTCACTTACCCCAACAAGAAATTTAGAACATTGGTGTAGGAATCTTAAAGGATTCCACTCTTATGGGAACCTTTGCATTACTGTTGCCTGCGATGTTGGCAGAAATTGCAAGCATAGAGACCTACTACATGATCTCTTCCACTCTATCTAGCTTAAGGGAGAGTATGGGTGATTCAGATATTTCTACATTGGATGATGTTTTAACACCCAACCTTATTGAGTTGGCATAGCAATCAATCTATTTGGCTTGGGTGGAAAATCCGAAATCAGCATTGCCGAGTGTTTGGGTTGATTGTTCCTTAGATTTCGGTACTCCACCTGATCCATTTTCCTTAAAATTTTTGACAAATTAAAATGTTTTGGAAGCTATGATGTCAAAAGGAGAACCATGGGAAGATTATCATCATCATTCCCATCTTCGTGGTTATGAAGAAAACAATCTCAGTGAACTATATCACCCATCCATCAAAACTTTCTTTTCGAATTCTTTACCGATTAATGAAATTGAATCTGAGTGAAATTTCGACCAAACTTGGAATTGTAGAAAATATTCATGTCGGTGTATCTTGTTCTCCATCAGAATTTGATTCATATCGCTCTCTTTTTCATGAATTTTGTGACGTATTCATTTGGTCTTATGAGGAAATGCCAGGCATAGATACTAGTATATTTGAATACACTATTAATATGTCTCCTGATGTCAAACCGGTGCGTCAACATCTTCGTCCTATTCATCGAACGAAAGCCATTGCCATCAAAGCATAAGTTGAAAAAATTTTACATGCTGGTTTCATTTACCCTGTTTCGCTAACTGAGTGGGTTTCCAATATCATTCCTATTGAAAAAAAAAGAACCATTAGAGTGTGCGTCGATTATCAGGATGTCAATCAGGCTTGTCCAAAAGATAACTATCCTACTCCCTTTATCGACCAGATTATTGAAGATTGTGGTCTATGTGAAATATTTCATTAATGGATGGATTTTCTGGCTACAATCAAATCAATATCCACCCAGATGATCAGCATAAGACAACATTCATCTGTCCCTGGGGCACATTCGCATATAGGAAACTTCTGTTTGGTTTAAAGAATGCTCGGGAAAATTTTCAGAGAGCAATGGATTATGCTTTCAATGAAATCAAGTACATTGTTCAACCATATGTAGATGATTTACCAATGCATTCATGAAATTAGACTGATCACCCGATGCATTTGCGAGCTATTTTCTTACGCTTTCGACACTACAAGATATGCCTCAATCCACATAAATGTGTGCTTTGTGTTGGTTTTGGTCGATTGCGCAGATTCGTAGTCTCAAAAAAAGGAATTCGAATAGACCCACTGAAGGTTCAGGCCATTATTGATTTTCCTGCACCATCAAACTTAATTTAGATACAGAAACTTCAAGGAAAGGCTAACTTCCTGATAAGGTTCATTCCAAACTATGCTGAAATGGCTAAAAGATTTACTCACTTATTGAAAAAGGTGGTTCCCTTCCATTGGGACCAAGTTGTGCAAGAGTCTTTTGATGCTGTCAAGGACCATCTTGTCTGAGCATCATTAATGTATCCTCCTAATTATCAAAATGATTATTTCCTATATATCGCCACAGCTGAAACGACCATCGCTATGGTTTTGGTCCAAGTGGAAGAAGGAATTGAACATTTGATCTATTATTTGAGTCATAATCTCAATGATACTAAATTTAAGTACTTGTACGTGGAAAATCTTGCCTTGGCAGCTGTTCAAGCTGTCCAAATATTTCACCATTATATCTTGCTCTGAGGAAAAACAATAGTTTTGTATTGCAACCCCATGACTTATATTTTATCACGTCAATTTCTTGGGGGGCAAATATTCAAAATGAATTGGCATTTTGCAGGAATTTGATTTGGAATTCATCAAATCCAAGTCATAGAAGTCTTTATTTTTGGCTGAGCTTCTCTGTGACCTTCCCTCTGATAGGACTGCTACTACGTCGGAACCATCTATTCTAGACGAGTCTCTATTTTTTATTGTAAAATCCACACACTTCCAGCACCAATGCATCCTGTTGTCTCTGCTAGACCATTTACAAAATGGGGTATTGACTTCATGACCTGTAACCCTCCTCAATCCGGGGGGCATGGTTATATTATTGTCTCAGTCGACTATTTTACCAAATGGGCCGAAGCGATGCCTACATTTAATAACACAGGACAGACAACTGTATTTTTTTTCTTCAACCACGTTATTGCATGGTTTGGGGTCCCACAGGCTATAGTTATGGATCATGGGAATAATTTTTGCAACCATATGATGTGTGAATTGACTATGAAGTTAGGATTGTCGCATGATAATTCTACTCCTTATTATCCACAATCAAGTGGACAAGTTGAGGCTATTAACAAAATTCTTAAACGAATGCTTCAACGAATGATAGGAGTCCGTAAAAGGAATTGGAATTTGATCCTGTACTCCACCTTGTGGGTGTATTGAACCTCGATAAGAAATGCAACCAAATTTACTCCTTTTAAATTGGTGTATGGTTTGGAAGCTATCTTACCAATCCAATGTGAAATATCATCATTAAAACTCACGATAGACTTGTTACCTGACACCTCAGAAGAAGAAGTGCGTCTCCTTAACCTCATCCATCTAGATGAAACATTTCATGAAGCCCAATTGGGCAACGAAGTGCATAAGAGACGTATAAAGGCGCAATAGAACAAAAATTTCAAGCCTCGCATCTACTCAGAGGTCGACTTGGTCCTTATTTACGATCAAGAAGTTGATGTAATAGGTACAGGGAAATTCGAGCCATTGTGGCATGGCCCCTATATTTTCAAAAGAGTTCTTGCTAAGGGTACCTATGAGTTAGTTGATTACAATGGGATTCCATTGGCACAACCTAGAAATGGGTTGTATTTGAAACGTTACTATGCTTAATCATAAGCGTAGTAATTTTTTGTATTATATTGTTTATATTCTATTGATTTGCATTCACTATCTTAATTTTCTTTTAGAGTCTTCTTGACGTTAGTAATCCGCCTTACATTTTATGGCAGATGTTGGGTGTAGGAATTACACTTAAGAAAACTCCTCAACACTTAATCTGTCAACCCCGGGGATCTGTAAACTTAGAGACAAATTACAAGCAATGCCAAAGATGGTATGAATCTTCCTAATATAAATCCCTACTTTCTTTTAAGGAAATATTGCAGAATCAAATTAAAAAGAGAAAAAGGCAACTTGAACCATCAAAATAATCTAGGACTGGAACAAGAAAGAATGCATTTTGAAGAGGGAATTAAAGATAAAAGGAAATCACTCTAGCTAATTATTGTTTAACTATTGAGTGTGTGTTTTTCTTTAGCAGATACACTAGCAGTCTCATCAGATGGGCCCTTAAACTTGCTCCTTTAGAGATTTCCTTCTTTCCCTAATCTATCCTGCACTTTCATAGTCTACTTGCACTACTGTGGGAACATATATTTATGCAGAAGGTATAAATGGTGTCTTTAATAAAGGATTTTTTCTTCATGAAAGGGGCTTGAACTTTTCCAGGTTCAAAGCACTCAGATCCCGTGGAAAGAAACTAGTTCTTGCACCGGATCAGAGCTTCCTGCACTTAAAATTTAATTCTTAAAATGAGTGCCTAATTATTGCAAGTGTTATTATACTGTTAAATCAAATTGCACGCATAAAAAGTGAATGTTTCTGATCTTAACAGAGTGCATGAATAAAGAAACAATGAATATACATTTATCCTATCATAACCATTTAATGAAAGAAAGAAGATTACGAGAATTATACTAGGAAGGCTTGTTTCATCACACCAACATGCAATGGTGGAGGTTCATTCCTCCTGCTTGGACCAGACGGGGAAAACCAATCAAACAGAATTGCAAAAAAGGAGATATCACACCAACGTGCACTACTGCAGGTTCATTTCTCCTGCTTGGACCAGGCAGAGGAAAACCAATCAAACAGAATTGCAGAAAAAGAGATATCACACGAACATGCACTGGTGTAGGGTTATTTTTCCTGCTTGGACTAGGCGGAGGAAAACTAATATTAAATCCAGTGCAGGAAAGGAAATTGCAGAAAAATGAAATTTATCTACTTCACACAACGAATCCACTTTCACTCAGACAGAAATGCATGTGCTTAAAGTTAAATCACACTTGACAACGTAAACACAAATTATAGGTAAACGAGAAATGGGGTAAACTTGCTAGGTTGGTTGGGCCCTAGCCAACCAACACGTTTCCCTTTTAAATAAAAATGATGTTTGTTGGTCGCTTTAATTGTTTTAGCAATTCAAGCTCCACATAAATTGTCAACCCGGGAAGGTCTGTTTATTCCAAAGACAACCACGCACTGGATATGCTCAATTCCAAAAGCAAAATAATGTTGTAGTAAAAGTCACACAATTATCAATCATACAAATCTAACTATTCACACCCTGTTTTAACAAAGCTGAAGTCTATTTGTGTTATAGTAGAAGCAACTCCTCTATTGTAGTCTTTCAAGAATCCTAATGAAAGGAAATCACCGTGTAGGAAAGGAAACCAATGAACCATAACAGGGAACAGGACCCTATTCCTCCAAATAGGAACTTCAGCACCTGCTGCCTGACACTAATCACACTGTAGAAAAGATAAATTCAAGAAAACATGACACTATTCCCATGAATAGGAACCTTCAGCACCTGTCTCCTGTTACTAATCACACTACAGGAAAAAGAGAGTCAATCAATGGGGAACAGAACCCTATTCCTTTGCACAGGAATCTTCAGCACTTGTTTCCCATCATCAATCATACATTCAAACAGATAACAAAAAAAGATGTCTTGGCTTCTTTAAGAATGAATGTTACCAAACTCATGCAGCTTTTAAAGAAAACATAATGCTTAAAGAACTATAGAACTATGCAATTGATGTTTCAGGAAACAGAATTAAATTAAGGTGCAAATATCATAAAGAAACTCAACACACTACAGGAGAAATCGGGTGAATCTTGTGATGAAGGCAGGCCCTTTCCTTCTCACAAGATTCCCCAGGGAAGAGTTAAATTGAAGCGCTCAAAAGAAACCTTTATTCATCTGTCAAAAAGGAATGATACATTACAATGGAGTCTAGCTCCTTTCCGCTCAAAACAATGTTTCTCCTGTAGTCTGTAACTCCCCTTCTAATGATGATGTCTCCTCTTTTTAAAGAGGAGACATCTATTACAGTTACATCAGAGAAAATCTATGTTTATCCAAATCTATTCTTCTTTCTTAAAACAGAGCCCTTCTATTCTTCCATAGAAAAATATTGTTACAACAGATACAGAAAAAGTACTGGCTTCAGAAAAATCCGTGTAACCACTTCCTTGCTTGTCTTCATCTTGTTGCCATTGTTCCCAAAATACTCTTCCAGAATCGCAAATCACGAGTAGTGAAGGAATTTGCGTGCCCACTGACTGTTTCAGCAACAGACGATTGTTTCAGCAAAGCACATACCTTATCATAAATTATCTGCGATCTTTTAGACTTGTGTTAGCAACAATCTAACTTCGATTAATGATGAAATATAAGAGTAATGTGGAGTTATATGTAAACAAATTAAATATATAGTAAAGAGGAGGATTTCATATACCTTTGGATAAAATGAATGAAAATGATGATGGAACCCTTTTTAAATATAGTTATAAAGGGTAAGGTGGTGTCAATATGTATGGTAAAAATGGTACATTGTGAGGTCCTAACATCCCCCCCAGCTGAAAGGGTTGCATGTCCTCAGGCAACTCTTAGTCTGAGTCAGAGTTTGAGTACTGACTCTTTGCATGCAAGTTGTTCAAGCAGTAACTGGGGAAGGTGGATTCTGTCGAAGCTCGGAATCCCTGGTTGTTCTGCAATTTCTGCCATGCTATTGCCTCATCCCTATTAGCCAATTGGTAGTGAGACTGGTATTGTTCTGTCGGCATCCATAAGATCGAGAAGTGAAAATGATAACCAATCCAGTTCTCGACACATTGTTGAATGCATCTGATGTAGTTTGGTACCCTGGATAGTGCAGCTTGAAGATTATCAGGGCTAAAAGGGTGATACTCTTGTCTTTCCTTACATGATTGTTGCCAGAACATGGTGTTGGCCTTCAAGGCAGCAGTTTCCTTAACTCTGATTAACTGATGACACTTTAGAAGTGTTGAGGCTTGCAGTTGTTGTATGTAGCGGCGCATTCCTGGCTTCTGCAAAAATCGGTGATATTCTGCTACAAAAATGGCCGGATTTGAAGGTTCTGGTCTAATCCAAAGGAGGCGATTCTCCTCATTATGCCTACTTGCAATAAAAGCAGTTTTCCATGTGATTTGATTGGCAAGAAATGAAACAAATGCCCTAATTTGTACATCACCAACAATTGGAGTAAGGTTGACCTGTCTATTTTCTGGCATAGCCTCATTATGAAGATAAAGTTCACATAACAAATGTTGGTCACTAGCGGGGGCCTCAGCAAATGTTTTAACAAATTGTTTCGCTGTGAGAAATTCATGAGGTATCCCATCCTTAATTGCCTTCAGTTGAAAATAAACAAGGCGTTCGGAAAGGAACAGAGAATAATTCAAGAAGGGTTTCCGGGTGGCTAACAATTTTTGCACTAATGAAAACATCAAAACCAGTTTCTCTTTTAATTCCTTGATTTCTTTCTTAGAATCCTTGAGTTGTTGCAGTGTTTGCTCCCAATTATCCCAGTTGACATACATCTGATTCTGCCAGGCCAACTTATGCCGTTGTAATATTTTATCTTGATCCACAACATACTGCTTCTTCCAGTTATTCATTATTTCTAATTGTTTCCATGGTGGAGTCTGTGTCCCGGCATTATAAGTACTGGGTTGGGGCATTGTCTGAGTAGCTGAGCTGACTAACACAGGGCAGGATATCTATGGTTTGGTTTCTTTTTCCAGACTTTTTGAGGGCCCTACTGGTTCTTGTGTGACATTAGGGCGTTCTTCTTTAATTGCAACTGATGTGGATGCCTCAGGCACTGGAATTTTGACTATTTTGTATTCTGCTTGTTGGTAAATGTTTCCACATTCATGGCACATGTATTCTTTGCATGGATCCTTATTTTATGCTGATACTGTGTGTGCCAACATGTAGAGATTTAATTCTCTATCAAAGGCTTCCCTTGCCATTATCAATTCTTTCTTATAGGCCTCTAGTTCTGACTTCAAAAACTCATTTTCCTCCAATAAAGATGCCATAGTGGGTGAACCCTATGTGCTGGTTGATTTTGCTGGAGTTTTCTGCTGATCCTCAGCTGTAGCTAGTTCTTGTGTTTCAACTACAGCTGGTTTCCTTGTATTATCATGCTTGGTGTATGATTTTTGTACCTCAGTAGCTGGTTCTTGTGTTTCAGCTTCTCGGTGAGTAACTAGTTCTTGTGGAGCAGTTACTATTTGAGTAGTAAATGATGTCATCTTACCCTGGGCATCTGGTTCTTGTGGAGCGGTGCCGCAGGACGAGACGGGTAATGGTTGGGGAATTTGGAATGGTGATGAGGATTGAAGTTTTAACAGGATAGTCGCAGGGTCAGGGGAAATGGGAGTGAATTTAGTTTCAACAGTCATTTTCATTTTCCTCCTAGGTAGGAAAGCAGAAAAGTCAGTGACTTTCCTTTTCTTTTTAGGAGAATATTATTTTCTAGGGGAAGGGCTTTCGGAAGAGGCAATAGCTTGGGATGTGGCCCTTTTTTGTTGTTTTGATACAGAGACTATTAGGGTTCATCTCTTCCTTTTATGAGTAGGGGGAGGTGGGGGCGTTTCAGCTTGAGAGTCATCGCTAGAGATATGAACAGTGGGAAGGGGTGACTCTGCTAAATGGGATGAACTTGGGGGTAGGTCAACTGGTTCTGAGGATGGAATCAATGGGGGGTCAGGGATATCTTTCAGTTGCCTTTCATAATAACTTTCGGGAGTTTCTTGGGAACTTCCGGCTTGTTGGGGAATTTCGGCTTGCTGGAGGAGGAGTGGATTATTTAGAGGGGGATTTTGCTGAGCAAAACCCCTCTGAATTAATAATTGACATAAGCGATGATGGGTAAGGGATAGTAATGGGAATTTTACCCGTCTATAGTAATATGACATGTTTTTAATACATCCAAGCAGATAATAAGGAATATTAACTAATCGACCATGCCGCAAATGATTCATTAAAACGAATTCATGTTGATAAACTACCTGGTGACACCCCTCGCATGTGAAATAGTGCTTGAAGAATTCAGCTATTGTTGGCCATGGGCGAGGTAATGAATGCAGACTTATACCGCGGCCTTTATGCTCAACCTGTTCCTCTGGAAGAAGGAAGTCTTGCTGTGCATTTAAAATGACTTCTTTCCTACTGAACTAGTGAGCACGTGTGACCACCAACCCTGAAACTTGTGCTATATCTTCCTCTGTGACTGAAATTCGGACCCCTTGAACCACTGAGTAGTCTTCCTGAAAATTCTGCGCAAACTCTAAAACTTGCTGAGGATCAAATTCTCCTAACCTTTTGAAGTATGTTATCCATCCTGCCTGCTGAAAAATTTGGTAGGCCTCCGAGAACAATTCAAGAAGAGTTATCGAACCAGGCTCATGTCTGATAGCTGAACCTCCCATAGCTACTAACTTGAGTCACATGCAGAGGCGCAGAGAACAAAAACACAGGCTTTGTTCAGGCTAATCGTTGCAATAGAGGATATGGAGTCTCAATGACGGCGGAAGTAATGGATATGAAGAGTGACGGTGGATTGGATGGTGTGGAATGATGATTCAGTTTTCTAAATTCCCCCCTTACGTATGATGAAATGATGTTTAAGTGTGCGGGGATTGTAATCACTATGAGAAAGATCCTCTCTTTAAAATATTATTTAACTGTATTACATAAAAAAAACCACATACCTTATATTTTTACCTTTGTTTTTATAATTCGAAGTATAGAGTGCTTCATAATGGCTTGATATTGATGGAAGAATCTTTAAATTTCTCTGGAATGTATAAACAGGAGCATATCAAGATCTGCTCAATACTGAATAATATTCACCCAAGGGATCTGAAGAATAAAAGTGGAGAACTGAAAAACTTGTATAGCAGAGGAAAGAAATGGTGTTTTAATAATGAAAAGATGAATGACAGGTTGCTGAAAGTGGTGTTTCAGCAATGGGAAAATGAGTGACATGTTGCTGAAAGTGGTGTTTCAACAAAGGGAAAAATAAGGAGAATGGGATATAATGACTTGGGTTTAAGACAAGTGGGGGAAGTATTTGCTAAGGGATAATTTCAACAGTAAGGGACGGGAAATACTGGCTGAAGGATGATATTTCAGGAATGGTAGAAGTGGGGAAAAAAAATGGAAAAAGGGAAAAATGTAGAAATGGGATAAGTAATAAAAGGGATATTGCTAGGAAATGGGTTGAAATGAAGGGAACAAAGCTTCTATGATTGAAGCTTCAGATCTTCTTGTGATGAATTTGTCCTCCTTAATGAGTTCTTCCATAATCTACAAAATTCAATTGTAACATGCCAACCCTTGACAGGGATTATTAGTTTTAAATCTAATCTAATGCTAGAAATTCAGTGCAGAAAATTAAATGCTCTGAGGAGCAGAAGACTCCCCTAGAAAAAGATAATGTGTATCAGTCATGCAAGCAGCCTTGAAATCCTCTTTAGAAACAGGGCGCTGGTACAAATGAAGCCTATGACCATTTACTAGTAGAGGTGTTTTAGAATCATCAATTGTTAAAAGTCTTACTGTTCCATTAGGAAAAACAACATCTACTTCATATGGTCCAAGCCATCGTGTACTTAGCTTACCCTGAAAATTTTCAAACCGAGAGTCATACAATAAGGCCCAATTACCTTTTTGGAACTGCTTGTGTTTGATAATTTTATCATGCCACTTCATTCTTTGTTGTTGAATCATGGTTGTTTGGTGAATGGCATCTAATCTCTTTTCATCCAATTCAAGAAGCTACTACAACCTAGCTGTCTGCACATCAGTCAAATCAAGATTAACAGCTAAAGCAGTTCTTAGAGTTTTAATTTCAAATTCCATAGGAAAAACAACATTTTTACCATAAACCAATTCATAGGGAGAAAAACCTGTAAAGTTTCTACAGGTAGTTCTATAATCCCATAGTGCTTCAGGGAGCCTTTGAGACCAATCCTTCCGTTTATCCTTCACTGTTTTAGTTAGAATGGCTTCTAATACTTTATTTGTGCTTTCCACCTGCCCATTGGCCTGGGGGTGGTATGGTGTAGTCATTTTATGATGAATATGATATTTCTGAAGGGTAGAATTAAAACCATGATAATTGAATGCAGGTCCTCCATCTATAAATAACTCTCTAGGAATTCCAAATCTAGTGAAGATTTCTTCAAATAAGAAAGCTAGGACAGCTTCTTCATTGGCTCTAATAAGTGCTTTGGCCTCCACCCATTTAGTCATATAGTCTGTAGAGACTAATATATAATTTCTTTGATTGGATGGAGGATTAATGGGTCCTATGAAATCCAAGGCCCATCTTTCAAATGGTTTAGATACTACCTGAGGGTTTAATGGCATTTGATCTCTATAATTGGGTTGACCCATTCGCTGACAGTTGTCACAAGCCCTCACATATTTCTTTGCATCCTTAAATAATGAGGGCCAATAGTAACCCATCCTCAAAATTTTGTGTGATGTTCTTTTATCAGCAAAATGCCCTTCGCAAGGGCCATCTGACAAGCTTTTAGTATGTCATACACTTCATCTTCCCTAATGCATATTCGGATTTCCTGATCAAGCCCTGTGTAGAAAACACACCCACTTATCCAGCTATACCTGGCACTTTGTTGAACAATTCTTCTCTTTTCTCTATATGACAGGTGTGATGGTAATTTTCCTGCAACCAAATAATTGGAAATATCTGCATACCATGGAGAGTGAGCAGAAACTACAAATAAATACTCATCAGGAAAGGAATCATCTACTGGAATATTATTATCAGCTTTTAACCATGAAAGGAAATCAACCACCACAGTTTCTTTACCAGGCCGATCTACAATTGTAATATCAAACTCCTGCAGTAATAATAGCCATCTAGTAACTTGAGCATTTGTGACAGATTTTTTCATTAAATACTTAATAGCCGAGTGATCAGTGTGGAAAAAAGTAGAATAGCCAGTGATATAATGTCGAAATTTATTAATGGCATAAATTACTGCAAGAAACTCTTTTTTGGTAACTGTATAATTAAGCTCAGCAGGGGTCATGTTCTTACCGATAAAGTAGATAGCATAAGGAAGATTATTCTCCTCTTGTCCCAAGATAGCTCTAATTTCAGTGTCTGAAGCATCAGAAGATATATGAAAAGGGAGGGCCCAATCAGGTCCCCTCAAAATAGGAGCGATAGATAACTGATGCTTGAGTTCTATAAAGGCTTTCTGACAAGGATTAGTCCACTTAAATTCAAAATTTTTCATAAGCAACACAAATAATGGATAAGCTATCTTAGAAAAATATTTAATAAATCTTCTGTAATATCCAGCATGTCCTAGAAAACTTCTCACATCAGTTTGTGTTTTAGGAACAGGAAGATTCTGAATGACCAGTATTTTATATGGGTCTACCTGAATACCTCGAGATGAAATAAAATGTCCAAGCACTACTCCTTCACTCATCATCATATGACATTTTTCAGTACTTAGGGAGAGGTGAGATTGTATACAATGTTTAAGTACCTTCTCAAGATTTTGTAATGCATCTTCAAAAGACACACCATAAGGAATAAAATCATCCATAAATATTTCCATAGAGTCATTCAGCATATCAGAAAAGATTCCTATAACAGCCCTCTGAAAAGTTGCTGGTGCATTACATAGCCCAAAGGGAAGAACTCTATAAGAAAAATTTCCCCAAGGACTAGTGAAAGTGGTATTGTCCTGGTCTTGGGGTGCAATTCTAATTTGGTTATACCCACTGAATCCATCTATAAAAGAAAAGAATTTCTTCCCTGACAGACTATCCAACACCTGATCAATGAAAGGCAAAGGAAAGTGATCTTTTTGAGTAGCTTTGTTTAAGGCTCTGTAATCGACACATACTCTCCATTTCCCGTTTTTCTTAGGGAAAATTACCAATGGGGAAACCCATTCACTGTCAGATATGGGGTATATAAATCCTGCATTAAGCAATTTCTGAAGTTATTATTTAACAATTTCCCATAAATTATGGTTCATTCGTCTTTGGGGTTGACAGACTGGTCGGCATCCTTCTTTAATATAAATTCGGTGAGTACATAGTTCAGAAGAGATTCCTTTCATATCAGTGTAATCCCATGCAAATGCTTCCTTATTTTCACGTAATAACTTCATTAACTGCTATGTTTCAGCAACTGTTAGATCAGGATTTATGTTTAATGTCTTGCCAGGTTCGATTTTGACTGTTATGCTTTTAGATGAGATGGTGGTTAATGTCTGAGATAAGTCTTTAGATTCAATCTTTTCCTCGGTATCTGTTTCAAAAATTGCAGTCAATTGTTTGTGTGTTTCAGCAATTACAGAGGAAGGTTCACAAATAAAATTATTAATTATTTCATCCTCTGTATTGTCTTTAAGAGTTAAGGCTTGTCCGATAGTTAAAATGGGCTGAATAGCATTATCATCATAATCCATCCACATAGAATCTTCATTATTAATTATGGGTGTAGCATGAGGATTAAGAGTAAGCTATTTGGTTTCATAACCATTAGAAATTTTCATTGAACCAGATCTGCAACTGATAAAGGCATCGGCTCTGGCCAGCCATGGCCTACCCAGAATTAAAGGATGTCCCCCCAGATTTGTTTTAGTTTGCAATATGACAAAATCAGCTGGGTAATTCCAGGATTCAACTGAGATAACTAGATCTTCAACAACTCCTTCTGGTTTAATTATAGAACGGTCAGCTAACTCTAGGATAGTTGGTGTATCTCTGATTGTGTTATTCAGCTGTAACAACTGTGAAGTTTCAAGAGTCATTATGTTTATTGCAGCACCTAGATCTACTAGAACTTGCAGAATCATTGTTTTACCAATTTGAACCGTCACGGTAGGATGGTCGGGGTCACCATATTTCACAGGAGGGGTTTTTCTGGACATTAATGCAGATAAATCACCCATCACATGCACTGTAAGGGGATATTTAGTTTTCCTACCAGGTTTCTTAACACAAATATCCCTTATGGTTATGGCATAAATTGGTACATCTCTCAGTGCTTGTAAAAGTGGAATTTTAACATACAAGTTTTGCAATTCCCCTAAAATATTAAAAGCAGGTGTTTCAGGCATTCTAGTTAAAACTAAACGCTCGGGGAATGGTGGTTCAGTTATTTCAATACCCTTGTTAGAGGTTGGTTGTGCTTTCTTATGTTTCTCAGTTTCCTCTTTATCAGAATCAGAAGAGGTTATGTCATCAATAATAGGTTCTACTATTTTCCCGGATCTCAAATGAATATCATTACATTGCATAGTAGGAAATATAGGCTGATTCTGAATATCAATGACTTGCACAAATTTATTATTGGGGTTAGGATTTGGTTGCACAGGTAGCTGGGGTCTCATTTGATTATTTGGTGGAGCATTTGATGGCAGAGGAAGTGGTTGTTGAAATTGAGGAAATTGATTTGGATATGGGAGTTGTTGGCTTCTCCAATTTGAATTCCAAGGGTTAAAAGAAGATGGCTGTAGTGGGGGCCAAGGAGTCCATATTGCAGGATCAACAAAGTGAGGGTTTGATTGTTGCATGGGTGAGAAATTCATCTGATTAAAGGGTGGGTATTGCATTTCATTAAAGGGAGGGTAATTTGTTTTACTGAAAGCAGAATAATTATTCCAACGATTAAATGGCATACTAGAATTCATACCTTGTCCTTTTGGTTGCCATTGTCTTCTTTGATTTAGCAGGTAAACTACTTCAGCTTCTTCTTCCGTTGGCTGCAATGCTGCCTTTATTCTTGGTAGAGAAGGACATTGTTGTGTTTCATGATCTTTCTCACAAAGGGTGCAGATTGGTATTTTGTCCAATGGGCATTCCCTTAGTGGATGCTTGTCTCTACACTTCGGGCGAAAGATAGCCAGAGCTGCTTCTGCTTCAGCCTGCTTCTTTTTAACCTGCAAAGTGTCAATTTTTGAAGCAAAAGAACTTAACATCTCAGTTTTAAATTCTTCAAGTAAATTGCCTATTTCAGCTCTTGTTTCTCCCCCACTGGCTGATTTCTGCACTCTTGAATAGGTGGGATCTCTATTACTTACTCTTTTCTTTGCAGCTCCCCTTGAACATCTTTTACAAAGTTCAACAATCTCATCATATGATTCTTTAGATATATCTCCCTTGCCAAGCATGTTTAACATGTATAAACAATCATCCCTTAATCCTCTAAGTAATATTGTTTTGCAAATTTCCTTACTTATATTCGGATGATCAGATCTCTGTAGATTATACCACAGCCTTTCTACATAGTCCTCCAGATTCTCGTCCGGCTTTTGTGCCATATTGAATAGTTCGTCCTTCTTTTCTCTCGTCTGACAATAGTCTTGATATTTAAGCATAAATTTCTATTTCATCTGTTCCCATGTTGTGATTACCTGACTTCCAAGGCTCATGAACCATCTCAAAGCATTTCCTTTTAATGTTGCTAGAAACAGTTTCAACTTTTGAGCATTAGTAACATAATCATAAATTTTGCATAATATATCAAATTCAAAAAGAAACTCATCCGGATCTTCAGAGGATAACCCATGGAAGTTGGGTAAAGCTGACAATGGAATATTCTTCATAGGAGTTGTTCCTCTAGGGAGATCACTGATAGGAAAGCCCAAGGTAGAGAGAGAATTTTCATCCCTTCCTTCTCCTTCAGGATCTACACGTCCTCCACCAAAGAATTCTTCGTTGTTTCCTTCCATTGGCTGTTCTCCTACTGCACTTGCTCGATTGTCAAGATCTTCTACTGGCTCCTCAATGTTTTCCACTGGTCGTCCAACACTCTCTATTAGTTCCTCAACGTGCTCTGCTGATTGGCTAGCACTTTCTTGTGACTCTCCAGCACTAATTGCTGGTCCTTTAATATCCGTTACTGGCTCCTCTATGTTTTCAGGGCCCACAACTTCCTCTGTTTTGTAATCCGATTGAGGGGAGTGCTAAAGTTTTGGTCTTCGAGAGCTTAATCTCTGTGATGATTTAGCCTTTGATACAATCTCGTCAATGAAAGTCTTTCTTCCTCCCCTTCCTTTGCCCTTTCCACCTATAGGATTAGTTTTCTTCTGGGTTTCGCATCCTCTCATACAATCTTCACATCTAGAAAGAAAATATTAATGCTTTTGAAATCTATAATTGCCTTCCCCGGCAACGGCGCCAAAATGTTGGTCACTTTAATTGTTTTAGCAATTCAAGCTCCACATAATTTGTCAACCTGGGAAGGTCTGTTTATTTCGAAGACAACCACGCACTAGATATGCTCAATCCCAAAAGAAAGATAATGTTGTAGTAAAATTCACACAATTATCAATCATACAAATCTAACTATTCACACCCTGTTTTAACAAAGCTGAAGTCTATTTGTGTTATAGTATAAGCAACTCCTCTATTGCAGTCTTTGAAGAATCCTAATGAAAGGAAATCACCCTGTAGGAAAGGAAACCAATCAACCATAACAGGGAACAAGACCCTATTCCTCCAAATAGGAACTTCAGCACCTGCTGCCTGACACTAATCACATTGTAGAAAAGATAAATTCAAGAAAACAGGACCCTATTCCCATGAACAGGAACCTTCAGCACCTGTCTCCTGTTACTAATCACACTGTAGGAAAAAGAGAGTCAATCAATGGGGAACAAGATGCTATTCCTTTGCACAGGAATCTTCAGCACCTGTTTCCCAACATCAATCATACATTCAAACAAATAATAGAAAAATATCTCTTGGCTTCTTTAAGAATGAATGTTACCAAACTCATGCAGCGTTTAAAGAAAATAGAATGCTTAAAGAACTACAGAACTATGTAATTGATGTTTCAGAAAACAGAATTAAATTAAGGTGCAAATATCATAAAGAAACTCAACACACTACAGGATCAATCGGGTGAATCTTGTGATGAAGGTGGGCCGTTTCCTTCTCACAAGATTCCTCAGGGAAGAGTTAAATTGAAGCGCTCAAAAGAAACCTTTATTCATCTGTCAAAAAGGAATGATACATTACAATGGAGTCTAGCTCCTTTCCGCTCAAAACAATGTTTTTCCTGTAGTCTCTAACTCCCCTTCTAATGATGATGTCTCCTCTTTTTAAAGAGGAGACATCTATTACAGTTACATCAGAGAAAATCTATGTTTATCCAAATCTGTTCTTCTTTCTTAAAATAGAGCCCTTCTATTCTTCCATAGAAAAATATTGTTACAACAGATACAGAAAAAGTACTGGCTTCAGAACAATCTGTGTAACCACTTCCTTGCTTGTCTTCATCTTGTTGCCATTGTTCCCAAAGTACTCTTCCAGAATTGAAAATCACGAGTAGTGACGGAATTTGCGTGCCCGCTGACTATTTCAGCTACGGAGTCGACTGTTTCAGCAACACCCAATTGTTTCAGCATAACACGTACCTTATCATAAATTATCTGTGACCTTTTAGACTTATGTTAGTAGCAATCTACCTTCGATTAATGATGAAATATAAGAGTAATGTGGAATTATATGTAAACAGATTAAATATATAGTAAAGAGGAGGATTTCATATACCTTTGGATAAAATGAATGAAAATGATGATGGTGTTAGCGCTCAAATCTACCTCAGGCTGAAATGAGATAAAACTCAAGGCTACATCAAACCACGCTTAGCCTCGTAGCTAGCCCTACGAGGGCAGGAGAGGGCTCTCTCCGTCAATCTCGATAAAATGAGCAATAGGGTGTGAGATGACTTATAATGAACAATGAATACTGATTTTAGGCTAGTAAAGAGATAGGAATGTTTGATTTTTGATTTTTGGGTTTTCGCTGGAGAAATGGGAAAAACAAATTTTGGGTCCAGGGATAAGGTCAGACCTTTGCAGATTTCAAGTTGGGGCGAGGTAGGTGAATGTCTTGATGCTTTCCTGCGTTATACGGACAGACTGCATCGGAGAGGAGCTAAAGAGGCAAAGAAGAACTTGGATCCTCTCCAAACAGTAGAAAACATATAGAACTAAATGAATTCAAAGGCAGAGCACAGTAAACAATGGATTCAACCTCATCTACTCATTCAATTTAGTTCAGAAGCATATGAAAGGAATGGAATAAATTAAACATGAAGAAATTACAGTAAATAGAGAGAAAAAAACATCAAGAACAAAACACCACAAGGATCCCAACAAGTGCCGCAAAACCTCTGATCTTTCCTTAGCCAAAATATGAAAAATATGTACAATGGTGCCAAAAGTCTCCCAAGAGTACAACCTCTCCAACCTCTGAAAATTATTGAGAAATTACATCATATAGAGCATCCTAACCCCTTCCCATGCCTCTAGGGGTCGAATTCCTCCTTCTAGGAGCAGTTCCAACTAATTCTAAACAAGGAGCTAGAATCTAGGCAGCTAACAACTTGCCTCTAAAAGAGTGGAAACTGATTCATTTACATGATTTTCACCTTTTTAAGAGTGAATCTTCTAGAATAGATAAAAAATAAGCCAAAGTTACATGCCAAACATAAATTTACAACATGAAAACCCAAAAATTTCATCCACAAGCAAAACTGGTCCAAACTGGCTGAAAATCTGAGCTGGAAGTTGAAATTTAAGCCAAAAATTTAAGTGGGTCGCATGCCCGAGCCAAGTGGGTCACATGCCTTTTAGCCCGATTTTTAAGTACTTCCCGGCATCCAAATTGAGCTCATGATATCTTGTTGGAAATATCTGGATGTTGGCTATCCAACCCAAGTGGAATTTTCCAATTTGGAGCTCATTTGGCCCTCCAAAACCTCATTCTCCCAGAAGTACTTCCTGCTGGTGCAAAAGGTGGCAACAAGGTGGTTTTCATGGTGTTTTTGAGCTTTTTGACCATCCAGAATCTGATGAAATGCTTTGGAAATGCCTGAGGATGCATAACTCATCATGACAAATCCAAAAATGCAAATATTTCCTTCAGCAAGTGTCCCAAAAAAATTGAGCATATGAGTGCGAGACCCGCTTAACTGAAAAACCTGTTTTTGAGACCAAAATTTCAAAATGACAAAAATTTCTCCGAATTTGCTCAAATTCGGAGTGAAGACCCTCCATCATGTATCTTTCCCAGCCAATGAAGCATCGGCCAAAATCCGGAGGGGATCAGGCCTTTTCCGCCGTTTTAGTGCTTCGCTCAACCTCCTCTTCAGAATCTTCATTCTCGCTTTGGAGACATGCATGCGAGCCCAATAATGGCCTTTCATGTGACGAAGCAGGTCTTTGTCTCTGTTGGCCTTCTCAATCAACTTCTCCAAATGAATGTTAACCCGTGTGAGCACAGAATCTCGATCAATTGGTGTCATGTCACGGGTTCGTCCTGCCAATTGTCGATCCTCACGGATTCGCCGCAGCTCATAAAGTGTGTGCTCATCCTCCAAACGCTTGTTGTGTCGCCCGCATATTTTATCACCCACTCGAGGCCTTCTACAACTGATCTTTCAACAAGTACATAAAGGTCATTCTCGACCCTTTTCTCCCCGGATGACCTCCCTTGGCCTGAGGAGGTGGGAGAGCTCGCATCAACATCAATGATTGTGAAATCCGTGTCCCGGCCTCCTGATGGACCCTCATCATGCATGGGCTTCTTGCCCCTATCCTGGATCTGTACCTGTGCTAAAGAAGAAGGCGAGACCCCTTCCACATCATGTGGAGATAATACTCACTCTGCTGATGAAGTCGGCAAGACCCCTTCCACCCTGGGTGGAGATAATACTCGTCGTGTAGCTGCAAATAAGGCCCTATGGCCTCGCTAATATGTCATAAATAATGGAGAGCTGATGTGCTCAATCTCAGGAATGCCCGGCTGGTGTGAAGGCTCTCC
This sequence comes from Pinus albicaulis, assembly GCA_034641835.2. Lineage (NCBI taxonomy): Eukaryota > Viridiplantae > Streptophyta > Pinopsida > Pinales > Pinaceae > Pinus > Pinus albicaulis. The sequence continues at coordinate 1,767,620,645 of CM076580.1, read as the reverse complement.
CGCATCATGAACTACCTCAGGAGGCGGCTGTGACGCTATGAAAAAGTCACGGGAGATGAAATCCTCCCAAGTGATGCCCTGCTGTGCCAACTGATGTAACACTATGATCTTGATCAAAGTGTAATGATATATACTTCTATGCTGTTGTGCTGGGCTCTTCTTCTGTACAAAAATCATCATCCTCTCTATGTTGCGATACATGAAATACGGAATGTTCATCATACGTACCCTTGTGAAGTGCATCAACAAACGAACATGGTATGCAAAGAGACGTGTGAATCTGCCCTCGCAACTGAAATACCGAATGATGAGTTTCATCAGCGGTGCAAACTCATCCCTCAGGAATCTGAAAGGAAAAACTCTGCCCAAGTGCCTCATATACCTATGTTTAATGTATGGCTCATAGTGGAATTTCTCTAAATGCTGACGTTTGTTCCATTCCTCTCCCATATTTGGTATGCCAGTGGCCTGAGCAATAGTCATTGGTGACAAAAAGAAATCTACTCCAGCGAGATTTACACGGCCATCACGTAAATGAAGAACAAACAGGCGAGCTATTTCACGATGAAGCTGGGTTTGTGAAATCATCTCACAAAATCGAAAACATGACAGATACCGAAAACAATCCATTGCTAATGGACATGCCTGCAACTGAGCCAAAGAAGTAGGCTCCTCCCTGCGATGATCACCACCTTTGATACCTCTGTAAAGCCTCCGTGGCACATTACCCTCTGTCGTGGAATCAATGTCCGACTCCTGCTCATACTCTGACTCTGTCTCTGACATGGCTTTGAACAAGATATTTGCAATGTGGATATTGATATAGATGCAGTGAAAACAACGTTTAATGTATGTTCAACACCCAAATATATTGCATATGTACCAAAGCATCATAGGAAACACACAGTGGTAATAGCTCTGTTTAGGTGGTTTGGGATAAAAGAATAGTCTCTGTTTTGATTACAAGTGAATTTTGACAAATGAGTACCAAGTGCAAAATGTAGGGTGCAGCCTTTAAAATACTGGATAAAATTTGTCAAAGGGAACAATGAGTGTAAGACTGTGTTTGTCAATGGGAAGTGAGACACAATGTGACAATGACCACAATGAAACAAAAAGCCATAACAGTGGTAAAATAATGATGATGACAACAGTGGTAGAACGAGTGTGAGGGCAGTGAGACTTTGACAATATATGCAGAGGTATATATATCAACCATACAGGGTGGGAAAATCTTCACAAAACCATCCATATGTATTTATAACCCTAAGGAATAAATCTGCCATGAATATAGGGTTTCACCTCTCCATTTCAAATAAATTAATTTTCCCACTTCAAGACACCACAACCATATTTAAAATCTATTGAGCAATGATTTAAAACATGTTTGGAAGCAGCTGGAGTTGATTCGAATCGAAACTGGGCGCAAAACACAATTTTCTGAGTGCTGATTTAAGTGGGTCGCATGCGCTCAAGTGGGTCGCACCCCTCAAGTGGGTAGCATGCGTTCAATTTTACACTGGCTGAAACGCCCAAGTGGGTCGCACCCCTCAAGTGGGTCTCACCCGCCCAAGTGGGTCTCGCGCCCTCCAAACGCTGTCCAGAACTATGAAACCTTGCCTACGGCCTTCAAAAACTTGACTTCGACCTCTGCCTCACGGATTTTTGGCAAATGAGTTTGTTTGTCATGTTCAGATATGAAATAAATATCTCATCAAATCAGATTGAGTTTCAAATGTGTTAGATAACCCATTCTTATAAAGTTTCTGCATTTTGACATTTGGCTATTTAATACAATATTCCTCTTTGGCTTTTCTGAGTTTTTGAACTGATAACTTTGCTGTCTTTTGTAGGGATACGACACTTTAGCTTAGGAAAAGATCAGAGGCTTGCAGTGAAGCTTCTCATGGAAATGGATATAATTATTACAAAAATGGAATTAAACAATTTCTAGTTCCAAAACAGAGTTTTGGAATAGAAATGTTTTCAAATGCTTATGATAATAAAAATATGAAATCAAAACTTGCGAAACCAACCTCATGGCCTGCGGGCTTTATGACACATATGCAAAAGACGCGAAAACCCTAGACTCTAGGACTAAAGACCCTTTTTAACGAAACTGATATTTAATGACCATGAATGAAATGACGATGAACTTTAGTACTTTTTGAGACATTTTTAAATAGCCCTGCAGGTGTAAGCATGAGGAAACAAAGGAAAACCAGACCCCCTCGTTAGTCAGTGGCATGCTCCTAGCGAAATGAAACGAAGTGGAACAAGCGAGACACCTAAGAACGAATATGCAAAAGCGAAACGATCTCTGACGGAGGGCTGTAAGGACCGACTCTAACATTGGCTCCAATGGGGATGGTGGCTCCATGGAGATGCCAAGAACGGCAGATCTCTGGGGAAGTCAGACAGTGCCTTCATCCATTGGGCGATGGAGTTATTATTTCAACTGATAAAACAAAAACTTTGGACATATTTATTGACTGCAGATTTGACTAAAGACTGACTAAAATTTGACCAAAACTGACATGACTTTAAAACTGAAAGACTGATAAAACTGACTTAACAATTTCAAACCAACCAACCTCCATCTCTAGAATTATAGCCTTCGCTCCGGGCCCCAGACTAAAGATGAGAGATCAGTACACACTTGCAATAAAACAGAAGTAAAACGATATGTACAATGATGATGAAATCAGCAGAAGATATTGATCGGTCCTCCAGGACAATCATCTCCATTCATTTCTTTGAGAAGAAAGGCATTTTGACCCCGATACGCTGCGATCTTAAAAGGACCCTTCCATAGATTTTCAAATTTGTCGTGCTTTCCCTTATCTTCATTCCGAGCATCCCATTTCAAAACTACCTCATCCAACTGAAACTTATCCGCTTTTGCCTTTCTGTCGTAGATCTTCTTTATGCGCTCCTGCAACTTGAAAGTATTTTGAATGTTAGGTCCCTATATCACTAGTATAGCCCCTTATTATTGTTAGATTAAACCCCTTATTGTTATTATTGTACCCTTGTAACCCCCATTTTGTTATTATTGTGCCCTTAAATTATTATTGTTAGGTCGGCTAGGATTACATTGTGGCCCACTAGGATTACATTATGGCCCCATGGACTCCTATATATAGAAAGGAGGTTTTGTGAATTGTATCATAGAAGAATTGTTCATTTATGTAATGTATTGGAGGTTTCCCACTCGAAGTGGCTCATTTATAAGGCGTTTATATCTCTTTTCTTCTACTTTTGGAGCTCGTTACACAACATTTGGTATCAGAGACTTGGGATTCTAGGGTTTCGCTGCTCCAAACAGGTCATCGTGGCATTTTCGCTATAAATTTTGTTCTACGACGTTTCAGAAGCTGAAATTTTTAGGGTACGAAGAAAACATCCTGAGGAAGCTTTTATAAAAATTTCAGAGTTTGGTTCGCAATAATTTCGGAGATATGATCTGTGGAAGTCAGGTATTTTTTCAGGCTCCTAAACAGGTCATCGTGGCATTTGCGCTATAAAATTTTTAATACGAAGTTTCAGAATCTGAAATTCATATGGTGCGAAGCTTAAATCCTGAGGAAATTCATCAAAAACTTTCAGAGCTTTTTTCGCAATATTTTTGGAGATATGATCTGTGGAAGGTAGTGCTTTTTCAGGCTCCGGAATTTCATCTCAAAGAGGTGATCGTGGGAAACGTTCAATAACTCTCTCTCTGAAGATTGGATTGGAGTGCCGTCAAAATCGGTCGCAAGTACACGGCCTGGAGTTTCTTGGCTATAAATTTCAGAGACAAAGGACAAAACAGTGACACGTGGCAAGTCGTACAAGTGCGCTCTACTGAACCAGTCCAGAATTAGGTCATTGTGGGAGATTGGACACAACTTTGTCTTGGAGAATCAAAATCAGGTCAGACTTGTGGCATTTGAAAGAAGCTTCAGAGGGCTACTACAGGGCTGAATTTCAGATATCGAAGATTTTCAATTACAGAGATAATTCAATTTCAATACCGAGCTCCTAAAAGCTAGTAAAAGGTGTGTATTTTTTTTTCCGAATTGCATAAGTCTTGTTTGAAGAATCAAGTTGAATTGATTCCAAGGGAATCTTGTAGAATATATATCAATATTGGATTCTAAAATGGCCCCTAAAAATAATTCAACACCCATTAAGCCTTCAGAAAGCTCTACTATGACTCATGAAGATGAAGAATTGCAACATGATCTATCAAAATTACAAGAGCAAGTGCAACAAATTTCACTCTCGCAAAGAGCAACAAAAAATGAAATGGAAGTTTTGAAGAAAGGCATGGAAGTGAAGATGGACATTTTGAAGAAAGGCGTGGAAGCTAAGATGGATGACATGAAAGACAACATGGAAAACATGAAGAGTGATCTAAAAGCATACATGGAAGGCTTGATGACAAGCTTAAAACCGGAAATGATTCCTAATGGCGGAAATATAGGAGAAGAACCTCATGATGAGAACAAAATAAATGTTAATCGTGATTTCATAAACTCGAATGTTGGTGGGAAGAACCACCATATTCCAAAAATGGATATGAGGAAGTTTGATGGAAAGGATCCTGTAACATGGATACTACGGATGGAGCAATATTTTGATCTCCATAATGTGCAAAACACACAAAAGGTACGCATTGCAACTTTACATTTAGAACAAAATACATTTGTATGGTATCGATGGCTTTGCTCCCATAAAAAAATTGTCACTTGGTCAATTTTTACGGAGGAAATGATAGCACATTATGAGGATACAAAGAGCAACACCTTCTTTAGCCAATTGATAAATCTCAAACAAAAGAGTTTAGTGGGGCAGCACATTGAGGACTTCCAAAAATTGAATATAAGGGTAACTAATATTCCAGAGGAACACAGGATTGATCTCTTCTTAGGTACTCTAAAGGATAACATCGAACATGAAGTTCGTGTTTTGGAACCTGATTCATTAGAGAAGGCATTCAGGTTGGCAAGAAAAGTTGAATGTAAAATTATGGCGACAAGGAAGCCTACCACTCAATTCTATAAAGAAGGAAGTGTTGCTACGCCTAGATTTCCACGACCTACAAGGTTGACACCACAACAATTGGAAGAAAAAAGAGCAAAAGGGCTTTGCTACAGTTGTGATAGAAAATACACTAAAGGTCATAAGTGTGCTGAGAAGAAATTATTTTACATAGATTGTGAAGAAGAAGAAGAAAATGAACAAGAAGAGGATATACACCGAGAACCACCCCTAGAAGATGAAGAAATGAATCCGACCATATCGTGTAATGCACTGGCAGGAATTACCACTCCTCAAACTCTTAAGATAGAAGGACATATAAAGAAGAAAAGGGTAATAGTGTTGATTGATTCAGGTAGCACCCATAATTTTATTCATTATAAGGTAGCCAAGGAATTAAATTGTTTCCTATACCCAGCACCCGAATGTCAAGTGATGGTTGCAAATGGAGGAACTATAAATTGCTCTGGAAAATGCCATAATATCAAGCTAACCATGGGGGAATATGTATTGACTATTCCAATGCTTGCCATTCCTATGGGAGGTGCTGATGTTGTACTAGGAGTACAATGGTTGCAATCTTTGGGGACGGTAGCTTTTAATTTTCAAGAACTTTTCTTGAAATTTTTTTCAGAAGGAAAGGAAGTTGAATTACGGGGTATTGAAGGGAAGCCGGGAAGGATAATAAGCTCTAATGTCATGACAAAGCTTCTAAAGAAAGAACGACGAGGCGTAATTGCACAATTATGCTCACTAGAAGTTTCGATATCAAAATCATCTATTTCTGTAGATCTCCAACAAGTCTTGGACAATCATTCCAAGGTGTTTGAAACTCCCAAAGGACTCCCACCTATTCGTGATCATGATCATGCTATTCATTTGATTCCGGGAAGTGTTCCTCCAAACATCAGGCCTTATAGATATCCTTACTTCCAAAAGAGCGAAATTGAACGTATGATTGCAGAAATGTTAGAGGCGGGTATTATTCAACCTAGTCAAAGTTCTTTCTCTGCTCCTGTAGTATTGGTACACAAGAAGGATGGATCATGGCGAATGTGTCCGGATTATAGGGAGCTCAATAAGCTCACCATTAAAGACAAATTTCTCATTCTTGTGATTGATGAATTATTGGATGAATTACATGGAGCAATTTATTTTACCAAGTTGGATCTTCGTTCAGGATATCATAAAATTAGAATGAAGACTGAAGATATTCCAAAAACGGCATTTCGAACTCATGAGGGTCATTATGAATTTTTGGTCATGCCTTTTGGCCTTACCAATGCACCTTCTACATTTCAAGGGTTGATGAATTCCATTTTCAAACCCTTCCTTAGAAAATTTGTGCTAGTATTTTTTGATGATATACTAATCTACAACGGGTCTTGGAAGGATCATGTTGAACATGTTGACAGGGTGCTCAAACTATTGCAGGAGAAACAATTATATGCAAAAAAATCCAAATGTTTCTTTGGAGTACAAGAGGTGGAATATCCGGGTCATATTGTATCTCACGAGGGTGTTAAAGTAGACCCTAACAAAATTAAAGCCATTAAGGAATGGAAAGTTCCCACAACCATAAAGCAGTTGCGAGGATTTCTCGGGTTAACGGGGTATTATCGCAAGTTTGTTAAGAATTATGGGAGAATAGCAGCACCTCTAACAACATTATTGAAGAAAGATGCATTTTCATGGACTCCTGAAGCAACTAAGGCCTTTGAACGTCTTAAAGAGGCAATGTGCCTAGCACCGGTCTTAGCTACACCGGACTTCACAAAAACCTTTATTGTGGAATGTGATGCCTCAGGAAATGGAATTGGTGCAGTTTTAATGCAGGAAGGAAGACCCATTGCTTTTAAAAGTCGTCCAATCAAAGGAAAGTATTTACAGAAACCTATTTATGAGAAGGAAATGTTAGCAATACTACATGCACTAAAGAAATGGCGAACTTACCTAATGGGAAGACACTTCAAGGAAAAAATTAACATGATAGTCTTAAACACTTTTTGGAACAAAGACTATCGTCAGAAGAACAACAAAAATGGGTCACAAAGATGTTGGGTTATGACTTTGAAATAATCTACAAAAAAGGAAAGCTGAATGTTGTTGCAGATGCACTCTCAAGAAAGAATGAAGAGGTGGAAGCATTGCTTTGTGCCATTTCTATTATCCAACCAGATTGGATAATTGAAGCAAGAGATGAATGGAAGAAGGTTATAGGTGAAAATCTTCCAGTTCAAACAGTATTGCCAGAACTTGATGGGGAAGGGAAAATCATATTGGAACTTGAAGAAGTCATGGAAAAAAGAACTCGACAACTACGGAATCGATCAATTTCAGAGTATCTCATCAAGTGGAAGAACTTACCCACTGAAGATTCTACATGGGAGGATGAGAATTTTATACAGAAGCACTCGGAGCTACTCAAGTGTTGAGGACAACACTTTTTTTGAAGGAGAGGGGCATGTTAGGTCCCTATATCACTAGTATAGCCACTTATTATTGTTAGTGTAAACCCCTTATTGTTATTATTGTACCCTTGTAACCCCCATTTTGTTATTATTGTGCCCTTAAATTATTATTGTTAGGTCGGCTAGGATTACATTGTGGCCCACTAGGATTACATTATGGCCCCATGGAATCCTATATATAGAAAGGAGGTTTTGTGAATTGTATCATCGAAGAATTGTTCATTTATGTAATGTATTGGAGGTTGCCCCCTCGAAGTGGCTCATTTCTAAGGCGTTTATATCTCTTTTCTTCTACTTTTGGAGCTGGTTACACAACATTGAAATACCTCCTCCCATGTCTGATGTAAATGAATCATTTGATTAATTCTCCATTGCATGGGATCTTCCTCACTACCAGCTTCCTGAAGCAATTTGACCACCGGGACAGCAAGTGAAGTAGGAAATACCGTGTCTGTTCCGTACACCAGCTCAAATGGAGACATGCCAATAGACTTTTTCTGACTTACCCTATCAGCGCACAGTGCATTCACTAACTTCTTGTGCCAGCCCTTTTTGTCGATTTCCAGCAATTTCTTAATAATATTCACCAAGGATTTATTTGAAGATTCCGCCAGGCCATTCCCTTGTGGATGGTAGGCAGTCGAATGTCCCAAACTGATATTGTACTTATAGCAAAATTCAACCATCCTTTTAGACTTGAAGGCTGCTGCATTATCTGTGATTATTTTACTAGGACACCCAAAACATGACAGAATATTGTTTTCAAGAAAAGAGATAATTTCCGCATCCGTGGCCTGTCGAGTGGGAATCGCCTCGATCCACTTTGTGAAGTAGTCCGTAGCTGTCAATATCCATCTATGCTGTTCGGAAGATGCTAGGTGGATTTCCCCGATAAAATCCAATCCCCACTGCTGGAATGGTGCACTAACTTCAATTGGTTTTAGAGGCAAAGGCTGTAGTTTCTGCTTCCCTTCGAAAATTTGACACTCATGACAATTTTTAACAGCCTTAAATACATCAGAAAACAAATAAGGCCAATAATGCCCTGCCCTTAGAATATTATTCACTGTGGTCTTCCAAAACAAATGGCCTCTGCAGTCACCTTTGTGAAAGTCCTCCAAAATTTTTTGAGCTTCCTCCTCTACCAAACAATTCAACAACACTCCTCCAGGGTCTTTCCAATACAATGCAGAATTCAGAATGCAGAATTTAGCAGCTCTCAACTTCAATGTTCTACTCGTATTTCTAGGCATCCCGGGAGGTGGAGACAAATTCTGAAGCATGTATAAAATGTCAGCATACCAAGGGGAAGAAACAAAAATATCGGATACCTGAACTGATGTACTTTCCTCATATTCATCGTACATGGCAGCGATCAAATTTATATCTAGAGCATGCAGATTTGTTTCAGCCATGAGCTTGGCGAGTCCTTGTCCTTTGATCAGCTTGGTTGGTTTAATCTCCACCTCGTATTCTAACAACGCAACGATCCACTTACCCCGTCTTCCCTCTAGATCTGCCTGTACCAAAACATCTTTAACTGCTGCGTTAGAAACGTATGCTATAATGTGGGAATGCAGTATATACACACGGAAATATTTCAAGGCCTTTACAAGCGCCAGTGCTTGTTTCTCAATAATATTGTACTTCAATGCTCCATCCCTTATGATCCGACTGAAAAAAGCAATGGGCTTCTCAACTCCATCCCTTTTTTGCATCAAAACAGCTGCCAATGTGTGCTCAGAAGCAAAAGAAAATAAAATGAAGTCCTCTGTGTAATCCGGGCTGATTAAGATAGGGGCTGAAGAAAGAGCTATATTTACCAAATTGAATGATTTCACCGCCTCTTCTGTCCACTTTACTTGACTGTTCTTTTTCAGCATGTTCGTGATTTCTCTAAGATGCTCTGCAAGATTTGGAATGAAACGACGCAAAAAATTCATTTTACCATTAAATGACTGTATTTCTTTCTTTTTCCGGGGCTGCTCAATCTGCTGTATGGCTTCAACACGTGCAGGGTCAACACGAATGCCATCTTTTGATATGATGTGGCCAAGGAGCTTGCCTTCATCCATGGCAAAAAGGCTCTTTTTTGGATTTAGCGAAATGCCATATACTCTGCACTTCTGGAAAACAATTTTCAAATGATATAAATGTTCTTCATCAGAGTTTGAAAAAACAGTTAAATCATCAAGGTAAACAACCAAAAATACGTCTTTCTCGTTGGCAAAAGCCATGTCCATGGCACGCTGAAAGGTGGCACCTGCATTCTTTAAACCAAACGGCATTTTTGCATAATGAAATGTTCCCCAAGGAGTGGTGAACGCAGTTTTATCACGATCATCTTCATGCACTAAAATCTGATTATAACCTGAGTATCCGTCGAGTAGTGACATCCTTGATGCTCCAACTACTCGCTGCAATATATGGTCCATTTTTGGCAGCGGATAATTGTCTTTTAATGATACCTTATTCAAATTTCTGAAATCGATACATAAACGGATCTCACCTGTTTTCTTTCTCACGGGCACCAAATTTGATATCCAATCTGAAAATCGGATAGGCACAATAATTCCTGATTTATACAACCTGTTTACCTCTTTTTCGATCGATGGTAGCAGCTTTGGATTGATTCTCCTCAAATTTTGACGGAAAGGCTTCTGATTTGGTTTGATGGGGATAGTATGCTGAATGATGTTAGTATCATATGTTTTTAGATCTGAATAATCCCACGCAAATGCATCAGAAAATGTAGACAATAATTTCACATATTCTTCCTTTACCTTTGGCGACAATGACCTTGATAACTTAACCATCTTGGGATTATCAGCTGTCCCAATATTTACCTCTTCCACACCTTTTTCCGTGGGCCTCAATGTCGGTTTGCGGGCTACATCATCTTGATCAAACAATTCTTCCAATGGAATCAATCCCTTAGGAATGATGTTATCCTTAAGTTGCATCACTTCCATTTGGTTTATTTGTATGTCATCACTACCATCATCATGTTCTGTATCTATGGAGGTATCTTTAAACTTACCCTTATTCTGCAGAAAATCACTAATCTCCTCATCATCTTGAAAGACTTGCCAACATCGCTGATTGTCTGGAACGGTGGGGCGGTGTTTCACATGAATCTCAAATTTGTTGCTGGAATTCATTGGAATTTTAAGATTTCTTGCTGCCTTAGCAAGACCATCAGCAACACCATTTTGTATGCGAGGCACACATGTCAAGGTATGATCAGAAAATAATTTCAGAATGTCTAAAACTGCATTACGGTAAGCCCTCATGCGAGGATGCTTGGCCTGAAACTCACCTTTAACCTGCTTTATCACCGATTCTGAATCACCATATACTGCAATCTTTTTCGCTTTCAGCTTCTTAAGAATCTTAAGGCCAGCAATTAGAGCCTCATATTCCGCTTCATTATTAGAACAATCAAATGCAAGCTTGTAGGAACACACCCTCACATTGCTCAGAACCTTATCCGGAGTGGAAAACGGACTACGAATCCACACACCAATCCCAGCACCATCACTGCCCACTACGCCATCAAAATCCATGGTCCAAAGACCATCTTCATCGTCCTCTAAATGCTGAAATTGCGCCGGCTCTGTTTTTTCTGTTTGCTGCCCATTGTCTCCAGCTGATTGCTCCACAGTAGATTGTTTTTCTCTCCTTTCTTTTTGCAGAACTTCTCTAAAATTTTCAGTGATTTCTGGTATATCTTGTGCCTGAACTAATTGACTTTCTATATCATTAAAACTATCAGCAAGCAACACAAACGATTCTAAATCGGTATGTAGATAATTTACAGGATGATTGATGTGCTTCTCTTTGCTAGTTATCATATATTTCATCTTCTGCTCTCGATATAACTTTCTCATTTGACCGAAGACTGGAATTGTAGCATAAGAGAAATCTAACTGAAGTGTACCTTTCAACTTTTCCCCCAAGATCTTGAAAGGAGCATACCAAATCGCAGAGGAATGTCGGCCACCACCACGTCCATTAAAACATTCTTTGCTGGAATTTGATCTAAGCTTACAACCAAATCTTTGATGAGTCCTATACACCTCACACGGCTGGAATAAAATGAATACAAATCATGATATTTTCTTGTAATGTCTAGTCCCAACTTTTCCATGATTGCCTTTGGCATCAAATTGTGCGAAGCACCCGAATCGAACATGGCATTATGCAAAACATATTCATGCAGCCTCAAACTGATATAAAATGGAGGAACATCACTGTCAGGAGACTCACCATCTAATTCAGGCCCAAAAATCAATTCTGGCTGATCATCCTCAACATTTATTGTATCAAACATTGGATCAAAGTTCAGAATTTTGGAGACTTGACCTCGGTAGCTGCTATTCTTCATGATTTCTGTCAAAGGAATAGATATTTTTAATTTGGAAATTTCATTTTCCAAACTAAATGCTGAAACTTTCTCAACCTCTTTGACCGGAACTTCCTTCTTTTCATCCTTGTCTTTCACTATGTTTGACTGATTTACCTTTTCTGCTGATGATACTTTACTAGCTGCGGGATCAATTATCTCTTTTCCTTTCTTCTGTGGTATCGGTGAATCCGTCTTTGGTGCTGAAGCTTCTTTTCGTTTCTGAATTGGATTTATGGGCACATCTCGGTTTCTCAATGAGTATTGCTTTTGTTGGGCATACAAAGCATTCAAATATCCTCTTTGGTATTCATCTGACTCTTCCTCTAAATCTGCATCATTAGCTAGAATGAAATCTTCATCTTTCTGAACAGCTGAACTTTCTCCATATTCTTCATCCTCGGTAATATAAATAGGCAAATCATCGGGGGTGAAGAAATGATTTTTCTCACATGCAACATCATCATCATCGTCTGAATCTTGACTCACAAAATTCTGCAAAAGAGGTGTCTTGATCTGCTGTTGGGCTGCTGGCTCTGGTGGTCTTTGTTCATGCTGCTTTATTATGAACTGTGGTTGCTGCTGGCCATGGTAATTTGGATTCCGAATCTACGTTTCCGATTTGTCAAGATTCATTCTTTTTAACATTTTTTCCATCTCACGAATTAAGTGCTGTTCGGATGTAGATGTGAAAGGCTCTTCTTTTATAGTCACTCTTTTTTCTGCTTTCAACCGTGCTCTCTTATCGTTCAGATTTGCCTCAACACTAACGGAAATCTTCTGCATATCTTCTAAGGTAGGCGGATCTCTGTCACGCAGCGAATAAGCCATCTCCGGATCAAAACCATCCGGGAATTTAAGAAGAGCTGACTTTTTGGACGGCCTTAAGTCATCTGGGATTGCATTGTACACTATATTGAATCTAATGATATAATCCTGAACGGACTCACCAGGATTACGCTTGATGTTTGTATACTCTGAAGTGATCTGCAGTGGATCCTTTTTCATCTCCCATTGATCTAAGAACTGTGTCTGAAGGTCTTGCAACGTATTGATAATTCTGGTCGGTAATGCTCTGAACCATTTGCGAACTTCTCCTCCAAATGTCTGGGCAAACAATCTCATTGAAACATTTTCTGCATCAATTTCATGCAGATCCAAGAAGTCTGTCATTCGAACAATATGCTGCTGAGTTGATATACTTTGTGGGGTGCCATCAAATATAGGAATTTTTCTCTGATAGTCAGTAGGCATAGCATCTAAATTGGCCAGCAAAACAAGAGGGGCAAATCTGGTTGCCATGACTCTTGGCGGATTGATGATAATCTGTTGTCTAGGAGAAACAGGAGGACTAGGAGCAGTAGGTGTGCGAGGTGTATGAGGTGGAGACGGAGGAGAAATTACTGTTGATTGCTGATCAGAAAATTCAGGCTGAACCGGAATAGTAGGGATAAAGGGAGGTTCAGTGGGGATCCGTGAACTAGATGCAAATTCAGATGGTCCAAGAGTTTGTGAAGCAGATTCAGTGAATTCGGGAATATTGGTAGCCACAACGGAATTTTGCAACTGTCTATCCAAGTGATATGAAACAAATCTGTATTGCAAATCTTCAGCAAACAATGGATCCGGAACTAATCTTGATAATTCAGTTTCAGAAAAATTTACGAATAAGGATGTTTCAAATCGTGCATCAAAAGGAATTCCGTCAACATATATAATTTTCATAGGACAGGATGCAGATCTAGAAAGCAATCTGGAACCCCCAAAACTCACTTGAATTTCTCTTTCAGAACTTTCTTGACTTCCTTGTCTTCTAAGGATCCTAGGAATCAGATTTGGATTTTCAAAAATCGTTGGTGGATCAGGGTCAGGATTCGACCTAGTATTCCTTCTTGAAGCCAGTGTATTAATCTTCTCGGGATAAATTTCAAGGAGCACAATCAATTATCTTCAGCCTTTCGACTTCTAGACTCAATCATCCAAAGGGTCTAGAACGTATAAGTATACTGGGGTGATTTGCAAATCAAGTGCTGCATTCACAAGCTTACTGGAGATCGACTGAAGCAGTGTTTATCTACTACCGCTTATGCATAGCAAAAGCATTTCGAAAGCTACCTGGCGTGACTTCAGACTCCGTCTAAGACTCATGAAATGAACACATCAACAAGAAAACCATTGAGATTGATATTCCCTAGTATGGTCGCCACTATGTTAGCGCTCAAATCTACCTTAGGCTGAAATGAGATAAAACTCAAGGCTACATCAAACCACGCTTAGCCTCGTAGCTAGCCCTACGAGGGCAGGAGAGGGCTCTCTCCGTCAATCTCGATAAAATGAGCAATAGGGTGCGAGATGACTTAAGATAGGAGATAATTTTAGGCTAGTAAAGAGATAGGTAAGTTTGATTTTGATTTTTGGGTTTTCGTTGGAGAAATGGGGAAAACAAATTTTGGGTCTGGGGATAAGGTCAGACCTTTGCAGATTTCAAGTTGGGGCGAGGTAGGTGATTGTATGGATGCTTTTGATTGGATATACGGACAGATTAGACTGACGAGGAGCTGAAGAGGGCAAAGAAGAACTTGGATCCTCTCCAAACAGTCGAAAACATATAGAACTAACTGAATTCAAAGGCAGAGCATGGTAAACAATGGATTCAACCTCATCTACTCATTCAATTTAGTTCAGAAGCATATGAAAATAATGGCATACATTAACCAGGAATAACTTACAGTAAACAGAGAGAAAACACCATCAAGAACAAAACACCACAAGGATCCCAACAAGTGCCGCAAAACCTCTGATCTTTCCTTAGCCAAAATATGAAAAAATATGTACAATGGTGCCAAAAGTCTCCCGAGAGTCCAACCTATAGAATGTCTCAGAAATTACAATATATAGATCACTCTAACCCCTTCCCATGCCTCTAGGGGTCGAATTCCTTCTTCAGAGATCAATTTCAACAAATTCTAAACAAGAAACTAGAATCTAGGCATCTAAACAACTTGCCTCTAAAAGGGTGGAAACTGATTCATTTACATGATTTTCACTTTTTTGAGAGTGAATCTTCTAGAATAGGTAAAAATAAGCCAAATTTACATGCCAACCATAAATTTACATCATGAAAGCCCAAAAATTTCATCCACAAGCAAAACTGGTCCAAACTGGCCGAAAATCTGAGCTGGAAGTTGAAAATTCAGCGAAAAATTTAAGTGGGTCTCTCCTGAAACAAGTGGGTCACGCGCCTTTCAACCTAATTTTGAAGTACTTCCCGGCATCCAAATTGAGCTCATGATAGCTCGTTGGAAAGCCCTGGATGTTAGCTATCCAACGCAGGTGGAATTTCCCAATTTGGAGCTCCGTTGTGCCTCCAAAACTTCATTCTCCCAGAAGTACTTTCTGCTGATGCTAAAGGTGGCAGCAAGGCGGTTTTCATGGTGTTTTTGAGCTTTTTGGCCATCCAGAATCTGATGAAATGCTTCGGAAATGCTTGAGGATGCATAAATTACCATGAAAAATCCAAAAATGCAAAAATTTCCTTCAGCAAGTGTCCCAAAAAAGAAAATGAGCATATGGGCGTGTTACCCGCTTAACTGAAAAACCTGTTTTTAAACCAAAATATTTCAAAATGACAAAATTTTCTCCGAATTTGCTCAAATTCGGAGCGAAGATCCTGCATCATGTATCTTGCCCAGCCAACGAAGCATCGGCCAAAATCCGGAGGGGATCAGGCCTTTTCCGCCGTTTTAGTGCTTCGCTCAATCTCCTCTTCAGAATCTTCATTCTCGCTTTGCAAACATGCATGCGAGCCCAATAATGGCCTTTCATGTGACGAAGCATGTCCTTCTCTCTATTGGCCTTTGCCAGCAAATTCTCCAGATGGATGTTTACATGCGTGAGTACAGAATCTCGATCGATTGGAGTCATGTCACCAGGTCTCTTCCGGGCCAACTGTCGATCCTCATGGATTCGCCTCAGCTCATAAAGTGTGTGCTCATCCTCAAGCTGTTTGTTGCGCTGCTCCAGATAGTTTATCACCCACTCAGCTTTCTGCAATTGATCTTTCAGCGTGTCATTCTCGGCCCTCTGCTCCTGGATGATCTCCCTCAGTTTCGAGCTAGGAGAGCTCGCATCAACATCAATGATCGTGAAATCCGTGTCCCGGCCTCCTGATGGACCCTCATCATGCATGGGCTTCTTGCCTCTGTCCTGTATCTGTACCTGTGCTGAAGAAGAAGGCGAGGCCCCTTCCACATCATGTGGAGATAATACTTGCTCTGCTGATGAAGTCGGCAAGACCCCTTCCACCCTGGGTGGAGATAATACTCGCCGTGTGGCTGTAAATAAGGCCCTGTCGCCTCGCTGATATGTCATAAACAATGGGGCACTGGTCTGCCCAACCTCAGGAATGTCCGGCTGGTGTGAAGGCTCTCCCGCACCATAAAATACCTCGGGAGGCAGCTGTGAGACTGTGAAAAAGTCACGGGAGATGAAATCCTCCCAAGTGATGCCCTGCTGTACCTACTGATGTAACACTATGATCTTGATCAAGGCGTAATGATATATACTTCTATGCTGCTGTGCTGGGCTCTTCTTCTGTACAAAAATCACCATCCTCTCTATGTTGCGATACATAAAATACGGAATGTTCATCATACGTACCCTTGTGAAGTGCATCAACAAACGAACATGGTACACAAAGAGACGTGCGAATCTGCCCTCGCAACTGAAATACCGAATGATGAGTTTCATCAGCGGTGTGTGGAGTACTAAAAAGGTATGATTTTGATGATTACTTCAATGACTTTTTAATAGAATTTGTGAACCTTTTGTATCATGAATTTGGAAAGTAATAAGGAACTATAACCAAACATGTGAGAATTGATGTGCATAACTTAGCCACTGATAATGGTTATTTTCTATACAGGAAAAGGAGAAAACGAAGAGTTGCCGCTCCAAAGGAAAAGACAAAGTGGAGATAACTGCTGTCTCTCTGGATGAGAACCGAACACAAACATAGGGAAACAGATCGAAGCAAATCGGCTCGGGAAAGAGGGAGAAGACACCAGCTCAGCGCGAAAGAAAAGACAGGATGAAGAGTTAACAGTTTGGCGAATCCCTCAGGATCGAAGATCCTGAGGGATCGCTGCTTTATTTATCTAGTCGCTTGGACATCTCCGCCATCGTTTTTATATAAAGACAGCACTGTTAGCTTGATAGATATATGATAGCGAGATAGGATGCGTTTTATGTAATCTTCTGTAAAACATCAGATTTGGTTATTAAGTTTTGTTGAAGACTGGTTTGATGTATTTTTGAATCGATGCATTAATAAAGGCTTGGTGATTATTCCATCTTCGCGTGCACATTAACCTAAAGCGGTGTATCCTTGGAGGCTAAGGGCCCGGCCCGAAGGACACTTGCACATGCCATTACGGCTTCATACGTGTGGTTTGTTTATTCTTGTTATTTGATCATTTGATATGCTTTACAAGTTCATATGATATGCTCTGTTCAAGTTCGAATCATTAAAGTTTCGACAGATAGAACTGTATGTTGACTCTGTACCAAGTTATTTATCCTTTCAAGAGTTAATCGCACATTCTTACTGTTATATTACAGAGCTGTTATACTAAAACGTTCGTGTGGTGTGCGTTCCTAATTTATCAGTGCTATTCTATAATTCATTCGTTGTTATTACTGTTCCATTAGTGTGATCTGTGTAAATCGCCTTTAGAGTGACAGAATGTTCTTTGATTGCAAAGAGTGTATAGATTGAATTTGGTTATAACCCGCGGGACTTAGTTATTCAATTGCTGTTCCATTTTAGAGTTGCTGTTCCATTTCAGAATTGCGGTTCAATCCTTTATTCGCTTTGTTGTTCCATTTACTTGCAGTTGTTGGTTTGTTGTGAGAGATGATCTAAGGCTGTAGTGAGCAGTAGCAGTTACTGTCTAGCTCCCAGGCTTGTGATCTATGCTCTAATTCCTTTTCCATCAGTTTCTGAAGGGATGGGTTATCATTGCCGAACCCTTGACTGATAAGTTATTGAGTTTTCTGAATGTGTGATTTGTTTCTTTAAAGTAATTTGATTTTAGTTAAGCATCCGTTTACTCTTGTATTTCTTAAGCACTGTACTACTAGCATTACTCTGACAAATGAGCCTCGGATTGAGTCACTCTTTGTAATGACAAAACGCTCTCGGGTTGACATATTAATGTGAGGTAATTAGAGGTGAAAGAGACCCTTTTTATAGCTCTACATTTTGGCGCCGTTGCCGGGGAAAGAGTGAAGCCATTTGTCTTTTTCAGAGTGGTGTACAAGCCTGCTAGGGAGGAGTTGGATTCTAAAAACGGAAGGTAAGAACCTACGTGCAGAGCATGTAAAAGACCTGCTCACTATCCGCTTTCCTAACATATTTGTTTTTGCTTGTTTGAATAGAAGTTGATAGTTTATTTTTTGAGTGCATGACTAAGCAGAAAAAACCAGAAAAGAATATCAAACCCCCATCCAAACCTGAAAAAGCTAAGGGGCCGGTGACCCTTGGCCGAACGACCTTCATAGACGAAATTTATAAGAAAACAGAGTCTCAGCCATCAGTAGGTTTCAAGAAAAACACTTCCAAACCACCTACTAGTTCCCTTCAGGCCACAGGATCACCATCTGTAGCCTGTACTGAGGTGCATAGTCAAACTGAGGAGCAGGACTTTCAAGAAGTTGAAAATTCCACTCCAGAATTATTGCAGGAAGGGAACTCTAGTAACTTTTGTGAGGGAGAAGGAGAAACAGGGGAAACAAAGGAACCAAAATCCCCTATTAAAACAAATCAGCCATTAGATAGCCCAGATAAGGGGAGTGCTGCGGAAATCATTGTTGAAGGAATTCAATCTCCTCAGACACCTGGTATTCCCATTATTCCAGATAAAGGAAGCGCTTTTAAAAAGATCCCTGTCAAAACCATTCCCACTCAACCTAGGAATACCCTCCTAGATATCCCAGAAGGTTATTGGCATATATTCGATTCCATGGCTCAAAACCAACCAAACGCTCAAAACCAGCCAAATACTCAAACCTCTACATTACAATATCCTATAGCGGATTCTGCAGCAAATGCACCCATGAAAGCTATCCCTCTTCAGCATATCCCCACATTTCACGGACTCACATCAGAAGATCCGGATGCATTCCTATTCGAATTCGATGTGTTATGTCGGGGGTACGATTACACCACCGATCCCCAAAAATTGAAATTATTCCCCTCTACATTGAAAGGGGCTGCTTTAAGATGGTTTATGGGGCTAGGTGGTGGGGTTATCAACAATTGGGATCAAATGAAAGAATCCTTCTTAAAGAAATACCAGGATTATTGTAGGTCTAGAGAATTAAAAGACGGGATATTTCAAATGTCAGCCAGACCAAATGAAACACTAGAAGAGTATGTGGAACGTTTTCAGTATAATTTACAAAGATCTCCTTATGCATCGCTACCTCTACCTGATAATGTGTTAAAAACTGCATTAATGAGGGGCATGAAGGAACAATGGATTGAAACATTAAACATTATGAGCAAAGGGGATATTTATCAAGAGAGTTTTTCTGACATTATTGATTTGTGTGTCAGGAGTTCGAGAGGCAGCACAAGAATAAAACCGTCAGAATATGATTGGTTTGCAAGAGATAACAAAGTATCAGCAGAAGGAGTAACACGCACAGAAATTGGAAATTTATTAGAAAATTTTAAAACTGATATTATGGGGACACTAACTACACAACTTGATATGGTGCAGGCTAAACAGAAGCAGCTGGAGGCAGAACAGAATATGGCAATCTTCTGCCCCCGATGCAGAAAAAAACATAGCCACAAGGAGTGTCCATTAGATAAAGTCCAAACATGCGCCATCTGTACAAAAGATCACCTTACGGAGAGCTGCCCCTCACTTCCTGGATTGAAAGCAGTATATAAGGAAGCAGAAGAAGAACCGGAATCGGTGAATTCAATCAACCAGCGCCGCCCGTGGCAGCCAAGACAACCTGGTATGTTTCCAGACCCAACCTCTTTCTTTCAAAACCCACAGTATAATGCTCAACAATATGGTATGTGGCAAAATCAATCTCAAACCCCATTTACAAACTGGTCACCACAATCATTCCCTTCTTCAAATCCATGGCTGAATCAAACAAGCCAAACTGGTTGGCCGAACTTCCCTTACACTCCACCATATTGGCAAAATGGCCCGTATCCTTCACAATGGACTCCCTCTACTTCACAAAGTTCACCCTGGCAGACAAGCTGGAAAAGACCGATGTACCACCCAGCTGGAACTATTCCACTCTCTCAACCTACTTTGCCAGCTTTACAACAAAATCCCCAGTCTAACTTGAGGCCACAACTCGCAGCCCAACCCGATCCCAATCCAAACAACAGGCAGGTCCAATCTATTCAAATCATAGAATCACCAGAACCAGGACCCGACTTAAGGGAGTGCAATGACCTTCAGTTAAGATCCGGACGTATCATTGAAACTGAGGGAGATAAAACAATTCACATTGAAGATCAGTTACCCAGAGAACATCAGTCACAACAAGAGGATGTAAATAAGCAACAAACTCATAATCAAGCAACCACATCCTCTCCTCCGTTCCCAGAATGATTAGCCATACCTCGACCCATACAATATCCTGACTTTGACATTCTGGGAGAATTACAAAATCTGTACATAAAAATTCCATTCCTCCAAGCCATTCAAGACATTCCCATATACGCAAAAACTATAAAATAATTGTGCATAAAGAAACCAAGGAGGAATATAACAAATAATCCAAGAGTCCAAGTAGTCGGTACCTTATCTGACCTATTGTCTGGAAGAGAAACACCCCTTAAATATGAAGACCCCGGGAACCCAATTATAACTGTTCAAATTTATGGTCGGACCCTGTCTAATGCCTTAGTTGATCTAGGGGCTGCAATTAATATTTTAACAACCACAACTTGCCAAAAGCTCGGCATTACATCTGTAGAACCCACCTCCACTCTGTTAGAATTGGCTGACCGATCTGTGGTTAGACCAGAGGGTACTCTACATGATGTCATGGTCTCTGTAGAATCCTAGGAGTATCCAACCGATTTCCTGATAATTAATCCAAAAACCCGACTTGATGGACACCCGCTAATTTTAGGTAGACCTTGGCTCGCTACTGCCGATGCCTACATTGGCTGTCGGCAGGGAAATATGACCATAACCAGAGGACCAAATAGCAAAAATTTAGTTCTATATTCTCCAGCGCAGCCAAGTGTCACAATGATTAAAACTAATAAGCACCATGTATCATATCTTACTGATAACATCAGATCTCCATTAACTATACAAGAGGCACTCGATTTCAAAGATCAAACAGAAGACGATGCCATTAATAATTTCATTACTCAAACTGAACCTCGCACACAATGTCACATGATAAAAGCAGCATTTGATAATGAATTAGAAGAAGATCCCCTAAAAGATATTCATGATCAAATAATACCTGTCACTTTTGTTGCAAATAGTAAAACTGTGGAAATTGCACCGGGGAAAACTTTAAATATCAATGCTAATCTCACACCGGAACAAGAAACAAAGCTCATCCATCTGTTAACAAAATATCAAGAAGCATTTGCATGGGACTACCCTGATATGAAAGGAATCGATCCCCAGTTATGTACACACCACATTTACATAGAAAAGGATGCCAGACCTGTGCGTCAGCCGCAAAGGAGACTTAATCCCCATCTAAAAGACGTTGTAAAAACTGAACTTCAGAATCTTTTAGATGTGAATTTTATCTACCCTATTTCTGATAGTAAATGGGTCTCTCCACTTGTGGTGGTACCAAAAAAGAATGGGAAATGGAGAATTTGTGTGGATTATAGGGAACTTAACAAAGCAACACAAAAAGATCATTTCCCCCTTCCTTTCATAGATCAAGTATTGGACACTTTAACAGGGAAGAAATTCTTTTCTTTCCTGGATGGCTTCAGTGGATACAATCAGATTCAGATTGCCCCTGAAGACCAGGATAAAACTACCTTTACTTTCCCCTGGGGAACATTTGCCTATCGAGTTTTACCTTTCGGCTTATGTAATGCTCCTGCCACATTTCAGAGGGCTATCCTTAGTATTTTTGCAGATTTAATCAATGATGGACTTGAAGTTTACATGGATGACTTTACACCATATGGAGATGACTTTGATCCAGCTCTAGACACCCTAGAAAAAGTCCTACAACGCTGCATTGTTACTAGGCTTTGCTTAAGCAACGAAAAATGTTTCTTGATGATGACTGAAGGACTTATCCTAGGACACTATGTCTCAGCAGCCGGCATTCAGGTAGACCCGGCCAAAATCCAAATACTTTTGCTTATTCCCACTCCTACTACTCGAACAGAGGTACGCAGTTTTCTTGGATTTTCAGGTTATTATAGACGATTTATAGAGCATTATTCGCACATTGCTGCTCCTTTATATGCACTGACTGGTAACGTTGATTTTCTTTGGACAGACAAATGTGATCATGCTTTCGAGGATCTAAAGAAGCTGGTATCCATAGCCCCAGTCCTTCGAGGACCAAACTGGGACCTACCATTCCAGATATCATCTGATGCCTCAGATACAGCCATTGGTGCAGTCCTTGGGAAGGAAGAGGATACAAAACCATATGCTATTTATTACATCAGCAAAAATTTATCCCCTGCTGAATTGAATTACACTGTTACTGAAAAAAAATTCCTAGCTGTAATACATGCTGTCAATAAATTTAGACATTATATCACAGGCTACCCTGTTATCTTGTATACAGACCATTCTGCCATAAAATATTTAGCAAATAAGCCTGTCACAAATGCCAGAGTAACTCGATGGTTAATCTTATTGCAGGAATTCGACATCACAATCAAGGACCGCCCTGGCAAAGAAAACCCTGTAGCCGATTTTCTTTCAAGAATACCAAAATCAAGCGATGCAGCAGCAGTGGAAGAACAATTTCCGGATGAGCACCTGTTTGCTGTTGCTGTTCAAACACCCTGGTATGCTGATGTTGCCAACTACCTTGCAGTAGGTAAATTACCAAAACATTTAACTCCTAATGAGCGTAAGCAGATTATTCAGAAAAGTTCTCGATTTTCGTGGATTGGAGGTTATTTGTTTCACACAGGAGCAGACATGCATATCGGGCGATGTGTTAGAGAGGATGAAATCTTTGACATCCTAAAAGCCTGTCACGATGGACCGTGTGGGGGGCACTTCGCTGAGCGTAGGACTGGACATAAAGTATTGCAGACAGGATATTACTGGCCTACGATCTTCAAAGATGCAAAGAAGTTTGTCCAAGCCTGTGACAGTTGCCAGCGAGCAGGATGACCTGGTCAAGCTGATGAGATGCCTCTGAAACCACAGTTAGTCATCGAACCATTCGAGCGGTGGGCTCTGGATTTCGTTGGACCCATCAACCCTTCATCAAATCAAAAAACATATATTTTGGTGGCAACAGAATATGTCACCAAATGGGTTGAGGTAGAAGCATTGCCAAGAGCCACAGAGGACTCTGTCATACAGTTCCTGTTCCTTCTATTTGTTCGTTATGGCCTTCCCAGGGAAATAATTACAGATGGAGGACCACAATTTGTTGGGCATAAATTAGCTGCAACACTTAACAATTATCATGTCCAGCATAAGATCACTACTCCATATCACCCACAGGCGAATGGGCAGGTAGAAAGTAGCAATAAGATAATAGAATCAATCCTAACGAAAACCATTGCGTCACATAGGCGTGATTGGGCTACCCGACTACCTGAAGCACTCTGGGCCTATCGAACCATATGGAGGAGCACCACTGGTTACTCACCTTATCAACTAGTGTTTGGAAAACAACCCATTTTTCCCATAGAATTCGAAATCCAAACACTGCGAACAGCACAGGAAGTTGGCCTAGATTTAACTGAGGCACAACTCAATCGACTACAGCAGATCAATGAATTAGACGAAATTCGGCTCTCTGCATTACAAAATACAGCATTAGTTCAACAGCAGCGAGCCAAATGGCATGATGCGCTCATCAAGAACAAAGTCTTCCACGAGGGAGACTGGGCTCTGTTATACGATTCTCGGTTTCAGGACTTCCCTGGAAAACTTCGGACTCGATGGTTGGGACCATACGAAATCCAGAAGGTGCATGACAACGGAACCCTTACTCTAATCACCATTGACGGTTCTGGATATGCATTCAAAGTAAATGGCCACCGAGTCCGTCTCTATCGTAAACCACTCACTCGGGAATCCTTCTGCCAGCAGCTACGCCGAGATACTGATCTAGAGATCTTAGGAGAGGAAGAGAAATCTTCCTCACCTGTAATTCATTAAGGGTCTATTTATTTTTGCAAATTGTACATAAATTTCTTGTTTTTTAAGTGATTCTTGTACATAAGTTTGATTTGAATATTTTCTTGTCATTTTTTTGCTGTTCCTTTTTCTTCCACAAAGTTTGATTTTTGCTCTTCTAATAGCATATGCGTGTTTTTTATGATGTTGGTCTTGCTTGTTTTGCTGTTCCTTTTCTAAAGGAACAGCATTCGGATCTTTGCTGTTCCTTTTCTAAAGGAACAGCATTCGGATCTCTGCTGTTCCTTTTTCAAAGAAACGATATTGTTACATTTTCGCTGTTCCTTTTGGTTATTACTGTTCCTTTTCCTTCAAAGAAACAGCGTTCTTTTATTGCTGTTGTGTCTTTTTCAACGGAATGGCATGTTGAGTGTTTTATAGTATGATTGCCATTCCTTTTCCCAAAGGAACGGCATTTGCATTTTTTTCCTTTTTCTATTATCCATCGTTGTCTCTTTTCCAACGGAACACCATTAGCATACTTTTGATCTCTTTTGCTGATTTAAATTGAGGATGCTTTTTGCCCGTCTTCTTTCTAGTCTTCAAGCTTCAGCTATGTATTTGTGCGATGAAATATAAAAACACAACATACCGAAATCTGTAAACCATAAATCGCTATATCTATAAGGCTCTGCATTAATAAGAGGACAAATGGAAGGACATACTTATTTCTTACCTTTTGTTGACATGGTTTTACTAATTTTGCCCTGATTGGTTATCTTTATCATGCTGATTCCCTTAAAAAAATTTATTAGTACTTGGGAATAAGAGCAAAGAGTTTATATCTTCCTATTGAGATAATAAGACTTCTTCCACCATTCCTACTCTTAAGGAGTGCTGAACCACCCTTTGTGTATAAATAAGGAAAAGAATTCTATGAAAAAGAAAAAGCATGTCAAATGTCAAATGCAGGATAGGGGGTCTCATCGAGAGCCGGCCTACCATGATCATGAGGATGGAAGTGAAGTGGCATTCCCATTCTGGCCACCACACCAGGGATATGGTCCAAAAGGTATATCAAACAAACAAACCTTGGAACAGGAGGTCTCATCACGAGCCGGCCTGCCCACGTTTCGCTCTTTCCTCGTGAATGGCATTATGGTTAACTGGTCACCAAGCCATCATAATGGTCTACATTTTGATATAACAACATTCCTAGGTATACACAAAGGATCATGGTTCCGAGGGTGAAAAAAAACTCTGCCAAGGTTATGGACACCTGTTGGCAGCAGAGTAATGTTAATGGTATCGAAGTCACCTTGCTTACACCAATAGGTAAGATACTAACACTCTTTTGTTTTTATATCCTAGGCACTAATCATATGTTATTTCCCGATTTATACACCGCATGAATATTTATCATTACCAATCATGGAAACAGAGGTGACCATGACCGCTTAAGATTGGCAAGTACGACACATGCCCTATCCATCAGCCTCAAATCATAACACAGCAGCCTCCTATATAACACGCGATCCATTCTCCGCCTCGATTTCGGTAATCTGTTGTCCTTTTTCAACATGGCATAAATCCACATGCTGTTCCTTTCTGACTTGATTGCAGACTGGGTGCCGCTCCTTTATTTGCCGGCTGGGACAGCCTATCACACTGCGGGGGGGGGAGGTTAACCTCATCATTCCCTGTCTTACGTGTCAATTCACCATTCGAAACAATTAGTTTACAACGGTTTGGCATGGTTTCACGGCATGGCATATTTTTATTTTTATTTTCACACAAGTTGTTTTTGCTGCACTGTTGCATACTCTGTGTTTTCTTTCACGAAACCTTTCTCTCTGTGTTTCAAACCGAAAACGTTTTTGCTGTTCCATTTAGAAATCACAGTGAAAACATGGGGGGAAAGGCAATTCGAAGTGAGCCTCAACAGCTAACGATCTCTGCTGCTGCCCGAGAAATCCTGGAAAAGGCAGGATGGTTGAACTATTTCAATCGCTTACATGAGGCTAATGAGACAGTAGCAATGGAGTTCTTGCAGAATTTACAAGATGACCACTCCACAGTAAGAGGGAAACGGATAGCGGTCACTGATGCCATAATTGCAGAAGTCTCAGGACTATCAGCTACCGGACCGGTATGGACATTCAAAAAGGAACGATTACAGAAGGTCATGGAACTGTTCCAGGACGAAGGCCAGAATTTGACGATTAAAGGAAAGGGAGTTCTGCCAGCAACCCTAGGTGAACCCTGGACGGAGCTAGCAAGAATAGTACAGAGCTACATTACCTGCGAAGGAAGAAAAGACGTGGTAAGACCACGACACCTTAAACTTCTAGCTGTTCTAAAACAGAAATGCTCTGTGAATTTACCGGCACTCTTAAACTCGTTATTGCATGATGCTGCACAAAGTATGAAAAGGGCACAACACGTAGAGGCAATTGTTAGTCAACACGGGTTGATTCGACTTGTTGTTAGTTATAGTCTTACCCAGCAGCAGAGCAGCTGGGAAGAGCTCATTGCAATGATTGAAGGGGGATCGACAGAACCATCCCCGAAACGTAGACATTCTATAAACCCACCAGAACAACCGGTAAAACGCAGAGAAGATGTTGCTAGTACATCACAACAACCAGAGACACACCAAGAATCGGCAAAGCGAAAGCATGTCGTTGATTCACCCGAGCAACCAGAGGAACCCAGGAAATCAGCTCGGGTAGCTCAGATGAGAGGAAGCATAAATAAACCCAGAAAATCAGCCCGGTTGGCTCGAATACGAGGAAGGCTGGAGAAGCTCCAGGAAAGCGCCAGCCAACCGGTAGTAATTGAGGACGAACAGTCCGAAGAGGGGGCAGAGGATGAACAGGAGGAGGAAATAGAACAGCAGGAAGATAGCCCATTACAAGACCTACTGGGAGAAGATGACTTGGCCGCCATCCTAGCCAATATGAGTAAGTATGTTCAACCTTCTAGTTCAGAGAACCCCCACGACCAACCCCAGGAAGAGAACATGCCTGTTCATGATGAAGAGGAGGAAAATACTGAACGGGAACAATCTATTCCCATGTCACATGAGGAAGAACCCCAGGAGGAAGAATCAGAACCAGTCGAGGTGCATACCCCAGAACAGCCGGAGCAGAGCAGTGAGGAAGAACCCTAGGAGGAAGAGTTAGCAACTGGTCATGATCCAGTCCACCATCGACAGACTGCCGTTCCTTCAAATGAAACAATGGAAATTAAGAAGTTGCGGAAAGAACGAACTAAATTGTTAAATATGATAACCCAGCTCAGACAACAAATTAGGATTATGAAAAAGAACCAGAAGGTAAAGAGGAAAAAGAGGGCCAACAAACGGCCTGCTGTCCAAAACCCTGAGGATCCAGCTGCCGTTCCACATGATGCTGAGGTTCGTGTTAAAATAGAAAAGGATGATAAGCAAATTCAGACAGAGGCACCGCCCTCAGGTGTAATAAGGGTTCTGAACTCCAAACAGCATAACAAGAAGGTTCAGGTAAAACTCCCGGCCTCCACTGATCTATGGAAGAAAGATCCAAAGACAAAATCCTTGCACAAGATGATGAAACAAGCACAGCAAGAAGTGGAGCAACTTAAAGAGCAAACGGTTCCCCTAGAAAAATATGAAGAGTTGCAACAGCAACTAAGGGACGTCAGTCAATCTAAAAGACAGGCTTTTGAAGGATGGATGAAGGAACAAGAGGAAGTCACACAGGTAACTTGTAGACTAGATACTACTATCAAACAGATGAATGACTTGTGTTCTTTATATAATAATGTTTTAGCATGTAGGGCCCCTGCTAAAAAATATGCTCTGTTTCTATTAGAACGGTATTTACAATTACAAATAAAAGCTGTTAAGGCAGGCACCCCTATACAGATCAACAATGTCAATGATTTTATAGACTGTTGTAAACATTATGGAGTGAAAGTCCAGAGAATGTTGTGTGAACTTTATTTACACGACCTTGTGCTAAGTCAGGAGACTGAATTGAACCCTGGTCCCTCCATTGGCGATATCCAATTCCAAGCATTCATTTCATTCGGGGTTAATCAGATTAAGTGGCTCAAAGCCTATGACACCTTCCAGAGTCAGGAAAATGGTCTAGATTTACGAGTTAGGGCTGAGCCTAGGAACCCAGTACAGTTATGGAAAGCTCATATAAACCACATAAGGACTCCGGGTGTCATTGTAACATTAGGGCCTATGCATGAGGCACTCATTCAAGAGAGTTTAGAGTATTTCCTTTCTATCAAAGACTTGGCCATTAATGCAGCCAAATTTCGATATCGAATCTCTGATCCACACATCCAGCTCAGAGAACCATTTAAGTATGAGAACTTCGAGTTAGCTGCTGACCGTTTGAATCTCTATGGCCAGAGCATTCTGAAAGCAGGGTCATCTTGGTTAGGGTATAGATTTCGTGCTCCAATTATTTGGCATCCTGCGCATGGATACCAGGCCCTGTATGATATGCCTGAGGGGCAAGCAGGTCAGTTCTTTGATTATTTAATCACTCAACATGGTTGTAGGCCTCCGCATGAGACTCCTTCTCCAGCATACTCTCTCACTGCATTACATGTCAACTACAATGTTTTCATGAGGACATGAAACAAGGTAAGCAGGGGGGTGTGTGGAGTACTAAAAAGGTATGATTTTGATGATTACTTCAATAACTTTTTAATAGAATTTGTGAACCTTTTGTATCATGAATTTGGAAAGTAATAAGGAACTATAACAAAACATGTGAGAATCGATGTGTATAACTTAGCCACTGATAATGGTTATTTTCTATACAGGAAAAGGAGAAAACGAAGAGTTGCCACTCCAAAGGAAAAGACAAAGTGGAGATAACTGCTGTCTCTCTGGATGAGAACCGAACGCAAACATAGGGAAACAGATCAAAGTAAATCGGCTCGGGAAAGAAGGAGAGGACACCAGCTCAGCGCAACAGCAAAGACAGGATGAAGAGTTAACAGTTTGGCGAATCCCTCAGGATCGAAGATCCTGAGGGATCGCTGCTTTATTTATCTAGTCGCTTGGACATCTCCGCCATCGTTTTTATATAAAGACAACACTGTTAGCTTGATAGGGAGATAGATGATAGCGAGATAGGATACGTTTTATGTAATCTTCTGTAAAACATCAGATTTGGTTATTAAGCTTCGTTGAGAACTGGTTCGATTTATTTTTGATCAATGCATTAATGAAAGCTTGGTGATTATTCCATCTTCGCGTCTGCATTAACCTAAAGCGGTGTATCCTTGGAGGCTAAGGGCCCGGCCCCGAAGGACACTTGCTTCTGTACCATTACAGCTTCACTTCTGTGTGGTTTGTTTATTCTTGTTATTTGATCATTTGATATGCTTTACAAGTTCATATGATATGCTCTGTTCAAGTTTGAATCATTGAAGTTTCTACAGATAGAATTGTATGTTGACTCTGTATCAAGTTATTTATCCTTTCAAGAGTTAATCGCACATTCTTACTGTTATATTACAGAGCTGTTATACTAAAACATTCGTGTGGTGTGCGTTCCTAATTTTTCAGTACTGTTCTATAATTCATTCGTTGTTATTACTGTTCCATTAGTGTGATCTGTGTAAATCGCCTTTAGAGTGACAGAATGTTCTTTGATTGCAAAGAGTGTATAGATTGAATTTGGTTATAACCCGCGGGACTTAGTTATTCAATTGCTGTTCCATTTTAGAGTTGCTATTCCATTTCAGAATTGCGGTTCAATCCTTTATTCGCTTTGCTGTTCCATTTACTTGCAGTTGTTGGTTTGTTGTGAGAGATGATCTAAGGCTGTAGTGAGCAGTAGGAGTTACTGTCTAGCTCCCAGGCTTGTGATCTATGCTCTAATTCCTTTTCCATCAGTTTCTGAAGGGATGGGTTATCATTGCCGAACCCTTGACTGATAAGTTATTGAGTTTTCTGAATGTCTGATTTATTTCTTTAAAGTAATTTGATTTTAGTTAAGCATCCGTTTACTCTTGTATTTCTTAAGCACTGTACTACTAGCATTACTCTGACAAATGAGCCTTGGATTGAGTCACTCTTTGTAATGACAAAACGCTCTCGAGTTGACATATTAATGTGAGGTAATTAGAGGTGAAAGAGACCCCTTTTATAGCTCTACACGGTGCAAACTCATCCCTCAGGAATCTGAAAGGAAAAACTCTGCCCAAGTGCCTCATATACTCAGGTTTGATGTATGGCTGATAGTAGGTTTTCTCTAAATGCTGTCATTTGTTCCATTCCTCTCCTACATTTGGTATACCAGTGGCCTGAGCAATAGTCATTGATGACAAAAGGAAATCTACTCCAGCGAGAGTTACATGGCCATCACGTAAATGAAGAACAAACAGGCGAGCTAGTTCACGATGAAGCTGGGTTTGTGAAATCATCTCACAAAATCGAAAACATAACAGATACCGAAAAGAATCCATTGCTAATGGACATGCCTGCAACTGAGCCAAAGAAGTAGGCTCCTCCCTGCGATGATCACCACCTTTGCCACCTTGGTGAGGCCTCCGTGGCACATTACCCCCCGTCGTGGAATCACTGTCCGACTCCTGCTCATAATCTGACTCTGTCTCTGACATGGCTTTGAACAAGATATTTGCAATATGTATACTGATATAGATGCAGTGAAAACAAAGTTATAATGTATGTTTCAACACCCAATAGATATCACCCACTGCCAAAGTATCATAAGAAAACAAAATTACAATGAAGATGGCTCTGTTTTAGTGGCATGAAAACTATCACTATTTTGACTATAAGTGAGTTTCACAAATGAATGCCAACTGCAAAGTATGGGGCAAGCTTTTGGTAATGATGGGAAAATTTTGTCAAAGAAGCAAACAAGTAGAGGACTGTGTTCATGAACTGGAGAACAGGGAGAAGACCATGACCATTGTGACACAAATTACTATCATAGTGGTAATATAATGATAACAACAGCAATGGTGATATTATGGTAATGAGGGCTATAAATTAGTCGACATAAGACTGTGCAAAATATGAAAGAGCATGAACAACAACGACAAGATGATAACTGAAGGCGTGAGGATCATCTATACAACGTGCTAGGGTTAGAACATCTCCACCATTTGAAGGTTTTCAAATTTTCCACAAAACTGCCCATATAATTTCAAAACCCTTACAGAATTGACTTGCATGTGAATGAAGGGTTCATATATTTTCTCCAAGGATGGCTTGTTTCCCCAACATCAATGACATCACAACCATATTAAAAATCGAATGAGCAATGATTAAAACCTGTTTGGAAGCTCTTGGAGTCGACTAGAATCGAATCTGGGTGCAAAAAACGAATTTTCTGGGGTCTGATTTAAGTGGGTCGCACGCTGGTTTAAGTGGGTCGCACCCCCCAAGTGGGTCTCACCCATTCAAATTTACACTGGCTATGGCGCTCAAGTGGGTCGCGCCCCTCAAGTGGGTCTCACCCGTTTCAAGTGGGTCGCGCGCCCTCCAAACACTGTCCAGAACTATGAAAACTTGCCTACGGCCTTCAAAAACTTGACTTCGACCTCTGCCTTGCGGATTTTTGGCAAATGAGTTTGATTGTCATGTTTATATATGAAATAAATATCTCATCAAATCAGATTTCTTTTCAAATTTATTTGACAACCCACTTTCATAATGTTTCTACACTTTGTCATTTGGTCTCTTATTACAATGTTTCTCTTTGGCTTTTCTGAGTTTTTGGACTGATAACTTTGCTGTCTTTTGCAGGGATACGACACTTTAGCTTAGGAAAAGATCAAAGGCTTGCAGTGAAGCTTCTCATGGTGAAATGAATATAATTATTACAAAAATGGAATTAAACAATTTCTAGTTCCAAAACAGAGTTTTGGACTAGAAATGCTTTCAAATGCTTATGATAATAAAAATATGAAATCAAAACTTGCGAAACCAACCTCATGGCCTGCGGGCTTTATGACATATATGCAAAGACTCGAAAACCCTAGACTCTAGGACTAACAACTCTTTTTAACGAAACTGACATTTAATGACCATGAATGAAATGACGATGAACTTCAGTAATTTTTGAAGAATTTTTAAATAGCCCTGCAGGTACAAGCATGAGGAAACACATGACAACCAGACCCCCTCGTCAGTCAGTGGCATGCTCCTAGCGAAATGCAATGAAGTGGAACAAGCGAGACACCTAAGAATGAATATGAAAAAGTGAAACAATCTCTGACGGAGGGCTGTAAAGACCGACTCTAACAGATGGAACCCTTTTTAAATATAGTTATAAAGGGTAAGGTGGTGTCAATATGTATGGTAAAAATGGTACATTGTGAGGTCCTAACAATGTTCAGTACCTTAATAAATTCATCACCTCAAATAAAGAGATGAAATTTGTGAAACATGAGGCAGAGTTCCATTTTATTAATTCATTGAGGCAAGTACATACATTAATACATCGTCCAACCCAAATTCGAGCAATAAAAAAATACAGCAACCTGTTACTGCCTCTCTAGCTATGTCTCTCTTCTCTTCTTCTATCCAAACTTCCTCCTAGTCCTATTTACATTCTACATTATATATATCTTTAGCCAGAGGCCAAAGTAGATCATTCAACCGATTACATAACCAAACGCAAAATTTAGCTTTTCAGCCTTGAAAATTAGATAGTTTAGCCAAACTGGCCGTAGCCAATCTCCAGCTTTCATCCTTCATAGATTCGGTCTCAGCTGCCTTTGGGTCAATCTTGTTGTCATGGCTAAAGCTGCTTAGAACGAGGTGGTGATCAAGGATGTTCGCATCTGCTACAAGGATTTGTTGTGCTGGCAACGGTGCAGGATCTAATCCAACACTGGGATGAGCGGTCACGGTAAGTACTCTAACTGCCAAATAAACATTGGAGATATCGATAAGTTACAAAGAGTGATTAAAAGTAAGAAATCATGTAATAAATAGTTAATTAATGCTAAGTTGAATTAAAAATATAAAAAATAAAGTTTATGCTAAATATGTCACTCTGCTTGGACTAGTGCAAGATGAGGGTGCCTAAAAGAGGTAAAACAGAGGTAAATGGTTATGATTTAGGAAGGGGAAAATGGAAAAAAGAGAGAAAATTAGAGGGCTAACATCCTCCCACCCCTAAGATTTTTGTGTCCTCACACAATTCTTTAGCTTTGCAAAAAACTTTCAAAACTTTGAGCATTCCAGCTCAATCTTACTATGACATACTGACATAATCCTGCAATGTTTCATAATTCTTTTTTCTGATGTTCTTTAGTTTCTTTTTCACCTTTTTATGTCACTTGAAACATTGCATAGCTTGGTACTTCTAGACTCTAACTTCTCCTTTATTTTTCGAAATCTCCGCAGTTAATTCTTCTTTACTCTATTCTTTATCCTCGCACGCATTAGCTATGAGTTTTTCTAAGTTCTGCACTTGAAGCTCTAGTTCAACTATCCGAGTAGCAAGAGTTACCAAATATTCTTCTTTTTTTTGTCTCAATAGGGGTTGTGTCTTCCTCAGGGAACTTAGTATCCCTCATGGTTTTCGCAAACACTTCTTCCTCTTCTTCTTATTCTTCTTCCAGTTCTTCTTCTTCTTCTGGTTCTTCTTCTTCTTCTGGCTCTTCTTCCTCTTGCACTGGCACAGAAGGGGATTCAACGTCCCGTGGGGACCGTGGGTCTTTGCCTGCACTAGATTCTTCATTCTTTTTCTGGGCCTTTTTAATGAAATCAACTAATAGAGTGTCATCTTCGACCTCTACAAAATTTTCCGTGTCCACAAGGATTGACAGGTTGTATTCTTTAGGGGTCTGTGCCTGTACGGGCGTCATAGAAGGAGTCTCTTCAATAGGTGCACTAGATGTCTTCTTATTCAGAGATGAGGCCCTTTTTTTGTTGATTTTTCAGGTCATTTCCTTTTTGCACCGGTGCAAGAAGGACTCCCCTTTAAGTTGTTACTCGGACCCTTGGTTGTGCTGGTGGGGTCTTCTGTCTTCTTTCCAACAGTTGTCATTTTATGTAGTTGTTTTAACAATACTTCCCAAGTCATTCCTTTAACTTCTAATTGTTTCTAGACCAAAATATTTATCATGCCATGGCGATATAACTTCTTGTCAGCCTGGTTTGCTCGTCCATCCCACACACCCTTGGCCATTCTTTCCAAGCTCTTTAGCAAAAAATGGTGGAAATTAATCCTCCATCGGGTGTGCCAGCTGACTTCAAAATGTTGCAACATCCTAAAATGGTACACAAAAGTGAGGGAGTACCTTTCCTCATAGGTTACTAATTTCTGTAGGATGAAAAGGAGGTCTTGCCACTGTCCCAGCAAGGCGCTACGCGGAATTCCATTCTTCTAATCTACCTTCATCTTCTTGTCGATGATGAAATGCTGCCATCGCTTCCTTTCTAATTTCTGATTTTAAACCACTACTCACCAATATTTCCAAGCCTGTCGCTGCTGCTATAAACTCTTCCGTAACCTCAAAGTTTAGAGGTCCAATTTTTACTTGGCCATTTTTGAAACTTCTAGAAAACTGTAGGGCCACTTCACTATTATACCCACCAAAATTTTGCAAGAATTAAAGAAAGCCTGAGTCTCGCAATCGTACAAGACTATTGCGATACTTAGCAGTCTATTCTACCCTACTGAGAGATGAAGGTTCGCTTCGAACAGGGGGCATTGCTGCTTAACAGTTATTAACAGTCAAGAATTTACATGCAACACTGGGAAAATTGGTTCTTGTGGATAGGGATCCAACCGTGCACCATCCCTTCCATCTTATCACCCATTCATTCCATTGAAATAACCATGGATGTGCGACATCTTTGAGATCGTGCTGGATTGGTACACGCGGAGGCATTTTAATGGCTAGATGAGGTAATCATTACGAGTGAAATAAATCTAGGACTATGGAGGAAAGGGGAAATTATATCCAAGTAATGGTTAAACACTTACTCACTCCTTCATAATTCAAGAAAAGAAATTTAGCATTCATTAAAAAATGATCATGATTCTTAACTTCAAAACACCTTGTACTTTAAATAATTTTCTCCTAGTTAATATGACAGCACCAGTACTCATCAACTAAGTGAAAGGACTTCTTATAAAATTTCATGATGACCACTTTCCTATGACGTATGTGATGAAAAGAAAATTTTTTATTATGTTTCTAATAGGGTCTGTGCTTGCACCGTTCTTCTTGCACCGCTTAAACTATGCTATTCTGTTGGTACCATTCTACTTGCACTTGTGAAAGCATAATATCTGAAAAAAGAACAGGGAATTTAAGTAAAATATAGGCTGGACTTCCAACATGGCTTCTTGAACTTATACTAGAAATTTTCTTCACCCTTTCTTGATGCTTCAGAGCATGTCCTTTTTCTCTTTCTGCGCGAGATCCTACAATGAATTCATGAGGGAACAAAGAAGTGGGAAAAGGGAAATTTCAGAATGGGAAGGAATTATGTTATATGGATTCCATGAATAGTACTACAAGAGGGGATAAACGTCAGTGGGATAGGGAAAAAAAATTGAAGCGTAAGTTAAGATTTTTACGAAACAGACAGGGTAAATTCAGAAGAATATGGGAAGGTTAGTAATTCTGGGATTGAAGAAGAAAAATGAGGGAATATTATGAAAGTGGAATATGAAGAAATGTAGAATTTTTTTTGGAAGGTTTTCCTGCACTGGTGCAAGAAAAATAACTGCAGCGAGAATTAAGCGTTACTTGAATAAAAATATCCATGCTAATTACCCAAATTGTATAAAGGTTGGTTTTGCTGAACCTAATTTTACTTGGTGGTCGCTAGCATATCTAAAGATCAAGCAACATCCTATTTTTATTAGAAAATTTTGATCTTCCTACTAGCAAGCTGGTGTCCAGGTTGATCCTTCTGCAATCATGTCAGCGAACTGATTTTCATAATTACAGAAAAATATTTTTTCTTTACTTTTTATTTAATTTAATTTAATTTAATTTTTAATAAGAAGAAGAATTCATGTTTTCAAAAGGTTAGTATTACCATTCACCACTACCGTCCTGAATTGCTGTTGGACTTGATGTGTAAAATCTTCCCTGGCAAGTGGCTGAAAATAATTTTTTAACCTATGTCCATTTACCAAGAATAAATAATTTTTTCCATCAATAGTTTTAACTTCTACTGCTCCATTCTCGAATACTCAGATCACTTCATAAGGTCCCATCCAACGTGTATGGAATTTCCCTTTAAAATTTTTAAATCTAGAATCATAAAGGAGCACTCAATCACCTGGTTGGAATTGCTTTTTTTGAATAGAATTGCCATGCCACCTTTTGCATTGTTGCTGAATTATTATGTTCTGTTGAACATCATCCCTACGAAATTAATCTAACTCATTTAATTGGATAAGACACTATTGCCGTGCCTTAGAGAGATCTAGTCCTAACTGAACTATAGTTCTGAAAGTTTTGATCTAGAATTCAATTTGTAACAGAACCTGTTCACCATATACCAGCTCATATGGTGTATGTCCCGTGCTATTTTTCCAAGTGGTTTTGTATGCCCACAAATCTTTTAGTAATATTTTAGCCCAGTCTTTCTGATGCATGTTTATTGTCTTTTTAAGAGTGGACTCGATCACTTTGTTTGTGGATTCCACCTGGCCATTTACTTGCGGGTGATACGGTGTGGATTTCTTGTGCCAAATATTGTATTTCTCCATCACACCTTGTACTAGATTAGAAATAAATTGTGGGCCATTGTCGGAAAAAAATTCTCTAGGCACACCAAATCTAGTAAAGATTTCAGTAAAAAGAAAATCGACAACAAATTTTTCTGTAGCAAAGGAAACAACTTTAGGTTCTACCCATTTTGTAGCAAAATCTGTACAAACCAAAATATGCTTTTTACTTAATGACGTTGGATATATTGGCCCTATAAAATCAATAGCCCATTTTTCAAATAGCTCAATCATAACTTGGGGGCATAAAAGCATTTCATTGGTTTGATTAGGCTGGCCCATTCGTTGACATCTATCACATTGCTTGACATACTATTTAGTATCCTTAAACAATGAAGGCCAAAAGTAACTAGCACACAATACTTTATATGCAGTCTGCTTATCAGTTAAGTGGCCTCCACAAGGTTCATCATGAGCAAATTTCAATATGTCAAACACTCCCTCCTCTCTTACTCATCTATGGATAGTTAGATTTGGACCAATGTAAAAGATATCTCCTTGAATCCAGGAGTATGCAGCACTTTTCTGAATAATATTCCGCTTTTCACGAGCGGACAAGTGGGGTGGTGTTTTCCCAATAACCCAGTGATTAGCAATGTTAGCAAACCATGGAGAATCTCTTGACATAGAAAAAAGATGTTCATCCAGAAAATCATCATTAACAGGAGCTGCTTCACCAAGATTATCTAATCTAGAAATAAAATCTGCTACAACATTAGATTTTCGTAGTCTACCAACAATAGTAACATTAAATTCTTTCAACAATAGCAACCATCTAGTCACTCTAATACTATTCAATGGTTTTCTCATCAAATATTTAATCGTGGAATGATCACTATGTACAAATACTTCATATCCTGTAATATAGTGCCTGAACTTATTAATTGCAAAAATTACAGCTAAAAACTCTTTCTCTGTAACTGTATAATTTAATTCAGTGGAATAAAAATTCTTAATAATATAATAAATAACATAGGATTGCTTATTTTCCTCTTGTCCTAAAGCTGTGCCCATAGCCAAACCTGAAGCATCAGAGGAAATGTGAAAAGACAGGGACCAGTTAGGACCTCTAAAAATTGGTGCGTGTACCAAATTTTCCTTCAATGTTTCAAAAGACTATTGGCAAGTTGTGGACCAAGAAAATTCGCTATCCTTGGCTAGAAGTCGGAAAAGAGGGGAAGTATCTTAGAAAAATTTTCAATTAATCTTCTATAGTAAACAGCATGTACT
Organism: Pinus albicaulis; assembly: GCA_034641835.2. Lineage (NCBI taxonomy): Eukaryota > Viridiplantae > Streptophyta > Pinopsida > Pinales > Pinaceae > Pinus > Pinus albicaulis. The sequence goes on along the minus strand of CM076580.1, from coordinate 1,767,582,415 downwards.
AAGAAACCTCTTACTTCCCGTTGAGTTTTGGGTGCAGGAAGATGCAAAATTATTTCAATCTTTGTTGGGTCAACCTGGATACTTTTAGCAGAAATAAAATGGCCAAGTACCACTCCCGCTCTGTACATCAATCTAAATTTCTTTTCACTCAAGTTGATATGGGATTCCTAACAATGGAGAAGTAATTTCTCCAGATTTTTGAAAGCTTCTTGAAAAGAATCATCAAACACAGAAAAGTCATACATATAAATTTCTACAAATTCTAGATCAACAAAAATGGCCAGGACTGCCCTTATAAAGGTATTTGGGGCATTACATAAACCAAAGGGAATCACTTTATAAGAAAATGTACCCCATGCACATGTAAAAGTAGTTTTATTCTGATCTTTGGGTGCAATTTGTATCTGGTTATAGCCACTGAAGCCATCGAAAAAGGAAAAATATTTCTTTCCTGTAAGGGTATCAAGAAAATGGTTAATGAAAGGGAGAGGGAAGTAATATTTGAGAGTGGCTTCATTTAATTATCAATAATCAATACAAATACACCATCTTCCATCTTTCTCAGGTACTAGCACTAATGGAGAGACCCATTGACTATCGGAAATAGGATAGATAAAACCGACATCCAAGAGTTTATGTACTTCTTCCTTCACAATATCTCTTAGAGCTGGATTCATTCGCCTTTGGGGTTGTTGGACAGGTCAGGTTCCTTCCTGAATATAGATATGATGTGTACAAGTTTAGGAGGAATACCCTTGATATCTTCATAGCCCCAAGCAAAGGCACTAAGATGGTTTTGCAACAAATTCACAAGCTGCTCCTGCTGAGATGAGTCCAATTCTAAACTAATATGCAAGGATTTACCAAGGCTAATCTCAACAAGAGTAGTATCAGGCTTAGGATTACTCAAGGGAGTGGTCAAATGCAACGGTACAGAAGAGTGAGAATCATGATTGTCTTGAAAATCTAGGATAGAAATCTGGCTCAATGGCTCAAAATTAGGCATAGTGTCTAGATTATTCAGGAAATCTTGAATCTCATCTTCTTGTGAAGACCCAATATATTGATGGATAAGGGAAATGGGTTGAGTCTCCTCATCACTGCTTTGATCCAACCATAAAGTATCTCAAAGGTCCTGAATGGATCTAGCAGGGGGGTATAAGGTAACTTTCTTCCTAGAATCTCCATGTGAAATATACATATCACCGAAATGACATCCAATATATCCATTAGCTATAGCAAGCCATGGTCGACCCAAAATCAAGGGATGTCCTCCTACTGGGTTCTTTGGATGAAGCACAATGAAATCAACAATATATTCCCAAAAATCTAATGAGATGATCACATCGTTCAATACTCCTTTTGGCTTAATTTTAGATCTGTCTGCTAATTCAAGCATAGTGGGAGTAGGGCGAAGATGAGATAACCGAAGTTGATCCACATTTTTCTTAGTCATGACATTAATGGTTGCCCCCAGGTCTATAAGAACAATAGAGACAAGGAAATTACCAATCTAAATTGGGACAATAAGGTTTCTGGGATCAGTATATTTTTCCATAAACACACATCCCGTCATCAACCCTGCTGCCCTACCAACAAATTGAATGGTTTGGGGTTCCAATCTCTTCCTCTTGGGTTTCTCGAGACAGAGTTCCTTAATAATCTTGGTACAAATGGGGATCTCTTTAATGGCTTGAAGCAAAGGTATCTAAATGAAAATATTTCGAAGCTTAGATGCAAAACTAGTCTAAGAAATAGGCTTCTTTCCATTACTAACCTCTCTGAGAAGGGAGGCTGGTTGGAAGAAGATGGAAAGGATTCAGAGGGTAAGGGAAAATTAGTGACAACTTTGATAGAATGGTTAATAGTTTCCTCTTCTCCTTTCTCTTCAAAAATCACTATAGGTTGCTTCTGATTTTTTGATCTTATAGTCCTTCCCGATCTTAGTTGAATATCATGAACCCCAACTGGAATAGACTGGTACTCTAATGGTAAATTTGGGTTTGTTACATATATCATTTTCATTGCTTTATTAATTTTAGGATTGGGCATAGGTTGAGTAGGCAACTGAGGAGGTCAAAAGGGTGGGGGTAAAGGCAATAGTGGAGGAGAATGACTTGGAAGTTGAGGCATTGAATAAGGTGTATGCGTAGATGGATATATCTACATAGGTAGCTGGTTGGGGTATGGAGAATGATTTGGCCCTCTCCAACCTTTTTTCCATGGTTGAGAAGGTTTCCCATGCTGATATTGATTCCCAGACTGCCATTGCTGATTAGTGTTAGGATAAGAATATGCATGTGAATTATAACCAAAATATTGTGGAGAAAATATAGGAGCCATACCTGCACCTACCTGAGGCTAATTCATTCTTGCTCCCATAGCATACAAGTATTCATCTTCAGGTTGTCCCCCTATAAATACAACTTTAAGTCTTGATATAGAGGGACATTTTTCTGTGACATGGTCTTCTGCACAAATAGCACACTTATTATTTTCTTTCAAATTAAGAGGACACTCTTTAGGAGGATGCTTATCTCTACATTTAGGACATAAAATACATAATGACTCTTGTTCCTTCATGAGTTTTTGCTGAAATTTTGAAAGAGTCTAACTTTTTGGTAACAGTATTCATTATATAAATTTTCATGTTTTCCATTTTATTTTCTAGACCAATAATCAAAGCATCAATAGATTCAGTTTTTCTATTTCTATTTCGAGTTCCTCTACCAGATCTATACTGATTTCTTGAAAATTTCCTGCATAATTCACAAATTTGTTCAAAATTTTGCTGAGAAATATCACCTTGTCCTAACATATTTAAATTATTTCTAGCATTATCAGTAAGTCCTCTTAAGAACAAGGTTATAATAATACTGGGATTGAACTTAAGTTTCGAACTTTGTAAAATATACATAAATATTTCTAGGTAATCTTCAAGAGTTTAATCATCATCCTGTATGATTGTAAAAATCTCATCCTGCATGTCCTGAGTTTTGCAATATTCTTTATATTTAGACAAAAAAACTCTCTTCATCTGATCCCAAGAGTTTATAGTGTTTCCTCCTAACCCCATAAACCAACATAGAGTTGAGTCCTTGAGAGTAACAGGAAATAATTTTAACTTCTAAGCATCAGTTAAATAATCATAACTTCTACACAGAGTATCAAACTTGAATAGAAAAGAGTTAGGATCTTCGTGAACTTTACCATGGAAATGAGGGAGAGCTGATGGTGGAATATTCTTCATTTGCACCACACTATCGGGATCCACAATTGGAAACACAAAAGTGGAATTTTCTTTACTTACATAATTTTCACCAGTCCCCTCCAAATGATCTTCATGGTCCACCATTGTTTCCCTTTTACTTGTACCGCTCTCAACAGCCTGATCCACACCTGAGTTGTTGTCACCAGAATCCAGGTGGATTGTTCCTGCGTGATGGGTTTGAATTGGATTGGGATTCCTGCTTACAGAAGGAGACCCAACATGAGTTTTTTTTTCAGAATTCTTTTGGCCCTTAGTGGGCTTCGAACCCTTACCTTTTCTAGAAATTCATTTAAAAAAAAAGGAAAAATAACAAACAACTTCTAGTAAAAATGCTGTCAGAAATAAATTAACACTAGTAAAATTCCTTCAAAGAAGCTTTTCCAAACAATACTACAAAAATAAAGGAAAAATTACCTCTATTGTATAATCAGAAAATTCTTGCCAAATCAAATCGCCTCCCCAGCAATGATGCCAAAATGTTGGGTGTAGGAATTACACATAAGCAAACTCCTCAACACTTAATTTGTCAACCTAGGGGATCCGTAAACATAGAGACAAAACACAGAAAATGCCAAATATGGTATGAATATTCCTAATATAAATCCCTACTTTCATTAAAGGAAAGATTTTGGAATCAAATTAAAAAGAGAAAAAGGCAACTTGAACCATCAAAATAATCAAGGACTGGAACAAGAAAGAATGCATTTTAAAGAGGGAATTAAAGATAAAAGGAAATCACTCTAGCTAATTATTGTTTAACTACTAAGTGTGTTTTTATTTAGTAGAGACACTAACAGTCTCATCAGATGTGCCCTTAAACCTGCTCCTTTAGAGATTTCCTTCTTGCCCTAATCTGTCCTGCACTTTCACAGTCTACTAGCACTACTTCAAGAATAGAGATTTATGCAGAAGGTATAAATGGTGTCTTTACTAAAGGCTTTTTTACTTCATGCAAGGGGCTTGAACTAGGTTCAAAGCACTCAGATCCTGTGGCAAGAAACTAGTTCTTGGACTAGATCAAAGTTTCCTGCAATTAGCATTTAATTCTTAAAATAAGTGCTTAATTATTGCAAGTGTTATTATACTGTTAAATCAAATTTCACACATAAAAAGTGAATGTTTTTTATCTTAATAGAGTGCAGGAATAAAGAAACAATCAATAAACATTTATCATGTCATAACCATTTAATGAAAGAAAGAAGATTGTGGGAAGTAGACTAAGAAGGATTGCTACATCACACTAACGTGCATTGGTGTAGGTTCATTCCTCCTACTTGGACCAGGTGGGGAAAGCCAATAAAAAATAATTGCAGAAAGGGAGATATCACACCAACGTGCACTAGTGCAGGTTCATTTCTCCTGCTTGGACCAGGCGGAGGAAAACCAATCAAACAAAATTGCAGAAAAAGAGATATCACACCAACGTGCACTGGTGCAGGGTTATTTCTCCTGCTTGGACTAGGCAGAGGAAAACCAATCTAAAATCTAGTGCAGGAAAGTAAATTGCAAGAAAAGGAAATTTATCTACTTCACACAATGAATATGCTTTCACTCAGACAGGAATGCATATGCTTAAAGTTAAATCACACTTAACAACGTAAACAAAAATTACAGGAAAATGGGAAATGGGGTAAACGTGCTGGGTTGGTTGGGCCTTAGCTAACCAGCACATTTCCCTTTTAAATAAAATTATCCTCAGTACCTTAATAAATTCATTAGCTAAAATATAGAGATGCAATTTTTGAAACATGAGGCAGAGCTTCCTTTTATTAATTCACTGAGGTAAGTACATACATTAATACATCGTCCAGCCTAGATTCGGGCAATAACAAAATACAACAACTTGTTAGTGCCTCTCTGGTTGTGTCTCTTTTCTCTTATGCTATCCAAACTTCCTCCTAGTCCTATTTACATTCTACATTATATAGATCTTTGGCTAGAGGCCAAAATAGATCATTCAACCGATTACATAACCAAATGCAAAATTTAGCTTTTCGGCTTTCAAAATTAAATAGTTTACCAAAACATGCCGTAGCCAATCTCCAGATTTCGTCCTTCACAGATTCGATCTAAGCTACCTTTGGGCCGATCTTTCTGTCGTGGCTAAGGCTACTCAGAATGAAGCGGTGATCCAGGAGGTTCGGATCTGTTGCAAGGAATTGTTGTTCTAGCAACAGTGCAAGATCCGATCCTGCACTAGGATTAGCGGTCACGGTAAGTACTCTAATACGAAATAAACATTGGAGATATTGATAAGTTGAAAAGAGTGATTAAAATTAAGAAATAATGTAATAAATAAATAATTAACGCTAAGTTGAATTAAAAATTTGAAAATTAAATTTTATACAAAATATGTCACCATGCTTGGAGTAGTGCAAGATGACAGTGCATAAAAGAGTTAAAATAGAGGTAAATGTTTATGATTTAGGAAGGGGAAAATGGAAAAAAGAAAGCAAATTAGGGGGCTAACAACAGATGTCTGAATCTTCAGAACCATTTTTTGGATATGCTCATGATGCTAGTTGTATTACGCAGAATCTATCCTCTGTAGCATGGGCCATTTTCACTCTGAACGACGAGTTAGTGATTTTTCAAGGGATTTGTATTGGTAGAACGACGAACAATATCTCTGAGTATAACGCATTGATCCAAATTCTCTCTGATGCCATTTCATTTTGTATTAACCGCATAATCATAAGGTTATACTCACAACTTGTGGTATTACAACTTACTAGTGTTTATACTGTTAGAAATCCAACACTTCTTAGATTTTTCCTTAGAGTTTGACTTTTGGAAAGACATTTTGATTTCATTCAATATCAACACATTTCCAGAAATTTGAACACTTTAACTGATAAATTAGCTAATCAAGTTTTAGACAGACATTTGCGACATAGGTAAATAAATCACATCAATGAATAGGATTGCACATTAAACATAAGAAAAAACTGTGAAATCATATAGATAGATAGTTATAGGTTTTTACAAAATTTGTGCCCAAGAGACATTGGTCATCTGACCTCAAAATGTATGCAAAATTTCACAAGTAAACTAGTGGTGCTCATGGAAACATGCTATAGATCTAGAAATCCTATGGAGTAACCACATCCAATGGTTAGGGACTCCAATAGTGTGTCACTGCAGTCGCATGGGAATCTCTTCAATCTAGAAATCTAGAATCCTGAAGGTCAACCCCTCTATGTGCTGCTGAAGCTCAGCCAGAGTCTCACCCATATCAAGGTCCTGAAGAACTGATCTCTCGAAAGCCCTCTCTATTGCCGCATCTGATTCGCGCTCTAGTTCATCTACTGGCTAAACACGACCAATATCTACATTACACCAAACATTTAGTTTAGCCTTGGAAATAAATAAAAACACAAAAACATTGTATAAACCTTAGAAAAATAAAAAAACATAGTCAAATCATTCTTACCTATTGCACCACATTGAGCGCCTTCTGGTAATACTAGATCTGGATCTCCTTGGAAGTCAACACCTACATATGCATACTCATCGATGGCGATGATATATCACTGGAACCAAGCGAAGAATGTAGTAGAGAACACAACGGTCGATTGACCTGCATGCCAACCCATGAGTTCTACCCATCTCTGCATTCAAGGATCTCTAGGACTGGATATATCCAATGTTACAGGCTGTGGCTGCATCAGTGGAATCCATTCCTAAGCGAAGGAGATAAGGATTGTACCATAACTGCAATTTTTGTTACTTCCTCCCTTTTCTTTATTCAGTTATTCATTTATCTAAGATAGAACTCCTTCAGAATAGTTGAATATTGTTGGCTCTAAGCACTCTAGCGCATACTGCATATATGATCTGTTTGCTACATGTAGTGTAATGGTGCCAGCAAGTTTAGCAATCTTGAAAAGGATGGTTCTCAAAGGAAAATCCCTAACATTTGGGATGTTTATTTTTCCATCTTTGCTAGGTTCTGCCCCTAGATAACAATATTGCATAACATAATACCTCACTGTCTCTCCTCCAATGGTAGACCTTGTGAGAGAAATGGGAAAACCTCTCCTCGAAAAACATGTGAGAAAATACATGTCCTCAACTATTATGGGAACCACTTTGTTTTTAATGTGAAATGCCTCTATCGTCGGATCCCATGCTCGAACTAAGAACTCAAAGAGTTCTATTTTTTGCCTCATTCCCGACAATTTGAAGTACTTAAGTAGTCCACAATCTCTTAAGGCTCTTATACTACCTGGATCATTCAAGCCAATCATATATTTTTCTTCATGTTCTCTTTCCCTCCATGTAATCATCATTTTAATCTGATGGAAACCTAAAATTACACCATAAGATCCATTAGATTCCATTCATTGCAAAAAAATAGGAAAATTTTGGGCACAACTTGAAACTAAAAAACTTGAACTACACCCAAAGCACTCCCTGGGCTAAGAAATTGCATTGTACATGTAGATACCCTTCACTGTACTTGCTATGCAGTGCAGGATTCGACATTCGGGGGTGCGTTTCCCTCATTTTGGGCAGAATTTACCCTAGGGGCCTTAAAACCCTAAAAATCTACAAATAATTTGAATGAAATGAATACTAAAGGGAAGAGGAGGTTCATGGTACTAACCTAGATCAAACAACGATGAAATCCATCCACAGAAATGACCACAATCAATGACTAAAGTTTGGGAGAAAATCAGGTTCAGAGCTCCAAAATGCAAATGGTAACTAGGGAATGGTAAAAATGAATAGTGAAACTACTTTTTATAGTCATTTAATTGTTTGCAATTTAAATTTATTGCTATGAATATAGTTTTATTATGTTTTTATCATGAAATAGGTATTTTTAATCCATTTGATGTTGTTATGAACAAGAAATACAACTGATGAACAGATTAGTCGTGTAGATTTATTCAAAGAATGATTTGACCAAAAAGCATACTTTTTCTCCTTATTTTTCGAGCTTTGTTAAAAACAATAAAGGATTTGAAGCACACTTTTATCTCTTTTTTGAGCTTTGATAACGGCAAAAAAGGAACCCTTGGAGTCTTCTTTCAGCTCTTTTCAGACTCCGATAATGTGAAAATATTGCGGAACACTTGTATTTTTGAGCTCGTTAAAGTAAATGAAGTGATATGTACTCAGTATAAGTTTAACCCTTTTCCGGACTGAGATATATTATTTACGAAAAAGGAATACCTTGGTTAAACATGACCAATGAGGTTCTCTGAGATATTATTTTACACTTTTTCGGATCTGAGTGGAAAATTTACGAAAAAGTACTTTTGGAGTTGTCTTTCATCCTCTTTTTTAGACTCTATAAATATGAAAAAGGACCATGCTATCACTGTCGTTAAGCTCGTTAAAACATAAAACAATGAGAGGCTTGTCGATGATGGCAAGAATAGAGTTTCATTCATCACTAGACTCGTTAAATTTTTAAATATCAATACATTTTTTCCCGAAGGGTTGAATTACAAATCAAGAAAATTTTATGCTCCTCAAGCTTGTTAAAAAATAAAGACGTGCTAATCGACAAATGACTGGGGAAAATTTGGGAAAAGTAATCAAAGTTTCTTTTTGGTAGCAAGTCGCACTTGAACATGACACTTCTTTCACTCCATATTCGTGACTGTTTGGGTTGGGTAATCATCTTGAAAGTTCATTCACACCTATGGTTCATCATACCTTCACTTCAGTTTTGGGTCAGTGCTAACAACTCATCAGAGCGTCACTGATATGTTCAAGAGAAGTCATCCAGCGATTAAAAACTCATCCTTCTGCAATACTTGTTAACCTTTATTTTCATGACCTTCATCCTTGAAAATTGCTATATCAACTCATACCCTTGTCTCCAAAGTCAGTAACTCCAGTTTTGCAATAAGGTGACTTCCTGTCGATGAAAAATCAATATCCAGGAAGTTCACTTAGAAACATCATACTCTGGTACCATGAGGCTTGTTACAGCATCGACAAGATCCTCGCTTCTGGAATTTTGATCAAAATATTTTGTTTGGCGTTCAAAATCAAATTAGCTATTCAAACCTTACAAAATGTATTGCAGTACCTTGAAGGCCATTGACATTAATGGTGGTTCTCTCGCGTTTTTCAACAACACACATCATTGGCTGGTAATCAAACGATGTCTTTCCATGTTCGACTACAAATCATATATTTACATGGCTAGACTTGTACCCGAATGATCGAGTGAATGAAATAATAAGACCCCAGAACTAGTTTCATCCATCCAAGCTGTGATTTCAGGATTGTTGTACACATCATCTATATGGTGACCTTACATACAGATTGTCATCAAAACATGGGCCTATATCTGTAGGCATGTTTGCATCTGGGCAACATTCCAATGAAGATGACTTTTTCAATTATGTACATGTTATTAGATTTTTTTATGTGCTGAACATGGGAATTCCTACCCTCTGCAATTAAGATGAAAAAATGATATATCATGATATAATGTATTGTAATATTGATGAAGGTGACCACTCTACTTAATTTCCAGACTCATCACAGTGTAAAGCATCTCAATCAAATGTTCTTATTATTTGCATCTCATGCTTTAGGTGGAAATTGTTATAGGTCAATTCGGGTGCCATTCCCAATGACTTGGTTAAATGGCCATCATCTCCAGGACCAATGATCAAGGGTCTATCATTCCCTATCATTTCAGTTGCTACATGACCTAAGACAAGAAACAAGACAAATCAAGCAAGAATTTCGTCAAGCAAAGGTTTCCATGGTTTGAAGCTTATTATATAACATATGAGAGCTCACCAACGCAGGCTCTAAGGGGCCTAAGTGTGTTGCATATGCACGTAGCCCCATGAAAGGTTTCTCTACAAAGAACTTCCCAATATTCACAGGTGCGTTGGTCACATTGGGAGCGAAATTCTCATTGTTCCGAAATACCCACTTGGCTAGTGCCTTCTAGAAGAGTTCACATGTGTCAAGATTCGGATCCAAGTGTCCATTTGACATCAAAATGGCTGGAAAAATGTCTGGCTTATTATTGGAAAGTCATTGATTGCAAAACAACCTATAGTTCATCTATAAATTGAGCACAGATCTAAGTGCTTGAGAAGGAAGTATTTGAGTAGAGAAATGCTGGAGAATTTTCAATTGAGAGCTAGATTTGTGAAGCTGCTGCTAGAGATATTTATACTGTGATGAGGTTTGGGAACATTTCTGGAAGGTCACTTCAAATCAGTCACTAGGTTGTAACCTCTCCTTCTATCATCAATAAAGACTACTACTTATTTTTCCCCATATGCATCTGTATTGGCTTTGATTTTCCATATTGCAAGATCTTAGTTGATGTGTATGGTTTATGCCTTATTGATTTAGATAACTAGCTTGAATAGATATCTATATTATTGCATCTTCTATTTTTTAGTGTTCTTTCTTGTAGGAAGAATTCAACTCACAAACCGCTTGAATTTGAAGCTGCAATAGAAGCGATAGAAGGAGCCATTTGGAAGCGACTGACCAAGTAAGCCTCCAATCCTCTCTATGTATCTATTCTGAGTTAGGAAAAATAGTCGTATAGTCTTTCACCTGTTTTTCTAGACTAGCTCATGTCTAGGGAAGCTGATTTATCCGTAATTCACAATTCTGGCCCAACAACCTTTTTCATATAGGAGCAGATAAGTAGATTCAGCGTTGTGTGTTTGAGGATGATATTTATGAAGTATTGAAAGTTTCCATGATGGCCCTTGTGGAGGGAATTTTATAGACAAAAGATTAGGCCATAAGGTGCTACAAATGGGATATTATTGGCCTTCTATCTTTCGTGATGCACATAATTATGTCAGAAGGTGTGATAGTTGCCAATGTTTGGGGTAGCCTGGTCAAGCTGATGAAATGCCTTTGCAGGCACAGGTAGTCCTCGAGCCTTTTGAGAAATGGTCTATTGAATTCGTTGGACCCTTTAACCGACCCTCCCAGCAAGAGGTCCACATCTTTGAAAGTAATGATTACATGACTAAGTGGGTAGAAGCCAATGTTGTTGTGAAAGAAACATAGAAAGTGGTCATAGATTTTCTATTTGAAGAAATTTTTTCTCGTTACAGTACTCTAAGAGAGATTGTTTCAGATGGAGGAGAGAAATTCACATCACACATGATAGCAAAGCTCAAGTAGAAATATGGGGTCAAGCACATGGTGACGTCTCCATACCACCCCCAGGCAAATGGACAAGTGGAAAGCACCAACAAGACATTAGAAAATATCTTGACAAAAACTATGGCATGCGATTGTCAGGATTAGGCTCAGAAGCTACCTGAAGCTCTCTGGGTGTACAGAGAAACATGGCGAAATACAATCGGGTTTTCACCATTCGAGCTGGTTTATGGGAAATCCCCATTGTTTCCAATAGAATTTGAAATCAGTATGCTCAGAACAGATCTTGAAGTTGGTTTGGATATGTCATATGTGTTAGGAAATTTACCGGAAGAAATAATAAATAATTTACTGAGAGAAATAAACATAAAGAACCCAGCAACAAATCATGAACATAAACACAAATGTTTATCTGGGAAAACCCCAAATCTGGGGAAAAACCCACCCAATGAAATTTCATTAACCATTGGCCAAAACCCTGGCCAATCCAGCCAAGTGAGCCTTCACCGCTCACCTCCAGGCCTGCATTTCAATGAAGTCTTCCCAGCCTTTTTATAGTCTCCATTACATGCAATACCATGGGTGCACAAAACCATGTGCCCCAAAAGCACTACTATTTACCCTAGTCAACATTGACTCTACCCCGAGTCATGTTTACCTAACAAGATGCCCATAAACACCGACTGGCCCAGCTCAATGAACCAGATGAAATATGTTCAATGACTATCCAGAGAACTATTTCTATTCAGCAGCCGAGAATGAAATGGAATGATAAGTTTATTAAGAACAAGGTGTTTCAGAGTGGAGATTGGGCAGTACTATATGACTCTCGCTTTAAGGATTTTAAGGGAAAGCTTTGCACTCGCTGGGACCTTACGAGGTGGACGTTGTATTTGATAATGGAACAGCCAGAATAGTCACAATTGATGATACATGTTCTTGATTTATAGTCAATGGAAATCACCTGCGATTATACCACCGCCCGACCTCTAAGGATCTTTTATCAAACACCTCTTGGAGAAATCTGGTTTAGTTAATGTTAGGAACTTTAATCCACATTCTGTTTTAATATATATATATATATATATATATATATATATATATATATATATATATATATATATATATATATATATATATATATATATATATATATATATATAAGAAAATAAAAAAGAAGAAAAAGAATAAAGAATTATATTGTTATTATTTATCTTGTTGTCTTTTTGCAGGAGTTACTAGTAAGGAGTAGAAAAAAAAAAAAAATTTCTCGAAGTATCGGTTGATGCTACTCATGGCGTTGTTACTCAGTTGTTGCTACTCATGGTGTTATTACTCAGTTTCTACTACTAATGGTGTTGTTACGTGGTTGCCGCTACTCATGGTGCAGTTACTCCGTTGCTGCTACTCATGATGCTATTACTCGGTTGTTGCTACTCATGATGCTGTTACTCGGTTGCTACTACTCATGATGTTGTTACACCAGATGCTGGTAGTCGATGTTGTTACTCCTTGATCGATGTGGTTACTCAAGATGCTGCTACTCGCATTGTTGTTACTCCAGATGCTATTATTCCAGATGCTGCTACTCGCACTATTGTTACTCTAGATGATGTTACACCAGATGTTGTTACTCGCACTGTTGTCACTCTGATGCTGCTACTCGATGCTATTACTCAAGATGATGTTACTCTGGATGCTGCTACTCGCATTGTTGTTACTCAAGATGTTGTTACTTCGGATGCTGCTACTCGCACTGCTATTACTCTAGATGTTGTTACACCAGATGCTGTTACTGGCACTGATGTTACTCTGATGCTGCTACTTGATGTTGTTACTCCAGATGCTATTACTCTGGATGCTACTACTCGTACTATTGTTACTCCATCCACATCATTATTTCACCGTCATCCTACCAACCTTCACTTCTTCCAGGTATGCCACTAGGTACGCCTCCATGTGACTTTTACTGATTTAATTAAATATCCCATGTGAAGACTTTAATGCTGCGGATAGAAAAAATTTAAGTTGGGGCGGTGCCTTCATAGTTCAAGGATGGAGTAATAATGACCTCATAAATCATTATGACAATCCATGTGTGGTACAAGTTATGATCCATATCAACATTTTGTATAATCATTCAATACATATTGGGATCTGTAATACATCTTTCCCACTTCATACGAAATTATTATTATTTTTATTCATTACACTTACCATATTATTTTATGATTTTCTCGATTTCCAAGAATTACCATCCGCATTTACCATTACCACCTTTCGTTTTCACCATGCTATTTTTCCGAATTTGGTATCCACCATTTCTCCCAATAGTCTATTGTTCCAAGAAGTGCTACTACAAGTCCCCACAGTATGGGTGGACTAGCTGTGAGGCTTGAGCCTGAAAACACAGCTTCGGTCCGTAGCAATCGAGAGGTATGGAAAATCTTTGTCAATGCAGGGCGGGATACCTACTTGAACAGATTACAAGGGTTTTACAGGGGAATCACAATGGATTTTGCACTTAATTTAGATGAGAATTGCTCACAGGCGAGAGGACTGAAAGTTCTTATCACAAAAGAGGTAATTTTAGAGGTTAGTGGGCTGAGACAGCAAGGGCAGCGATGGTTTTCTCGGATATTTTCTCTCCCAGAGTTTCCCGAATTATTCTTACAGGAAGGGGAAAGTGTCATTCAAATGGGGAGAGGATATGAGCCCAAGACTGTGCCATATCCTTAGAACGAAGTCACAGTTTTTGTAATGAAATACCTAACTTGCGAAGGTCGGGCCACAACTCTATGTAAGTATCACTTTAAAATTCTAACACACCTTCGATTTCCACAGGCTCAGGTGCATGCCTTAAATATGCCCTTATTCCTATTGAAACAGTTGCATCACATGGCATAGTCCGCTCGGCATTCGCGCCGGATGCCGGTAGTGCTCTCCAACCATGGATTGGTGTGTTTATTGGTAAAACATGTAATAAACAGGCTTTAGGTCTCCTTGGTGGAACTCTGTGGATCCTCAGAAGAAGAGATAACAGTCGTTATTGCTACTAGAGAAGAGGAAACAGTCTTTCCGGCTGGTTTAGCAGAAGAAGAACTTTCAGAAGGAATTGATCAACAGGAACCTAAAAAAATGGAAATGGAGGTTGATCAGGAGAAACCCAAAGAAGTGAAAATGGTGGTTGATCTGGAAGAACCTGAAGATAGGAGAGTGGAGGAGATAATTGGTGACACAGCCAAGGATGCCACACAAAAACCAGCCTCGCCTGAGGAGCCCATAGATGAAGGAATTATGGATATCATGCAGGAAGTCGATACTGTCATACAATCGTCGACTTTTGTTAATGAAGAACAGGGGAGTGAAATGGCAGACAGAGGAATGGGAAATGATACTGTCTTGAAAGAAACAACATCACCTGCCCAAGTAGATATGGATGTTGAAACAAGTGGGGGTTCTACACAAGAACCACCCCCAATTTGGCTAGAACAGGGAAGTAGGGAGCAGTTAGCCTGCAAAATCATCGTTGTCCCTCAAGAAATAGTATCGACTGTAGAAAAAGAAGAAATTCATGAGAAATTGGAAGGTAGGGAAGGAATAAATTGGGAGGTCGATACTATCCCACAAGTACTAGTATCGACCCTAGAAGAAGAAATGATGTACAAAGATCGAGAGGACAGAAGGGAAATAAGCTTCGAAATCAAAGCTTCCCTAGAAGAACCAGCATCGGCCTCGGCTGAGGTAGTAATGCATGAAGCTCCGACTCAAGCCAGAAATGAGGATGATGAGCCTATCCCCTATTCTTCGTTCCAATCCACGATGCCTAGAGTGTCGAGGGGATTTCACTCACCCAAGCAATTAATGGAGGGAGTAGTTGTTCCACCAGTGATTAAATTTTTCGACACATCCAAGATCGGCCCAGACATTACCAAATCTCTGTTGGAGAACTCAAAGACTCGTAAATAAGATAGAATTCCTGTGGAAACATCGGAACACAGAGTGGTCGATGAAAATTTTGACCAGACGGTAGGAGTCCTCGAAGGGAATATAGAGGAAGAAGCCTCTGAAGATAGGGAGCCCGGTGAGAAAGGATTAACAAGAGAATTCGTTGAGAATATCGATAGCATTTCACCTCCTCCTAAGCCTTCGATAAGCCCAGAAACTGAATTTATTGTAAAACAAGAATGGATTGAATAGTGTGAGAAAAGAAGGTTACCTCTTAAGAATAGGTATCAGCTGTAGTTCAGTGAAACCATGATACTGAAAAGGAGGTTCGAGAGTTGAAAAGGCAAGTTTCTTGGCTGAAAAAGAAGGTAAAAATCTACAATTGGAGGGCAGTAAAGCCAAAATTTGAGGTCTACTTATAGGCACACAGACTGGCCCGATTGAAGAGTTGTTTGAAGGCCAAGATTTTTTCCTAGTTGCTGAAATCCCAAAGTGGTAGTCGGCTACAAGTAATGATAAGAAAGAAAGCATGCGAGTTAGAGAAAAAGTTGTCGGGGTTGTCACAGGATATATAGATAAGTTATATAAGGTGCGACTGAAACAGGCTAAACAGAAGGAATCGAATAATTCGAAGAACAAGTGCAGCGGCTACAATCAGATAAGGAGAAGATGTTCTCCTTGGTATAGCAGGTAATGGCCTGCACACCTCTTGCACATAGCTATTCCTTACTCCTTCACGAGAAATTTCTTTTCTTTTTCCTTGAAAGCATATATAAGGAGATTTCGTATGAGATTGAGGACCCCATTCAATTTCTCCATATTTTAGAAATTCATGATATCATAGGAATGTGCAAGCTCTACATGCATGCGTATTTCTTGAGGCATGATCAGTATTTTAACCCCATTCCATTCGTGGGGTAGATTCATTTAAGAGATTTCACTTCCTATACCATCAATCAGATTAAGTGTAGAAAGGCTTGGGATACATTTACAAAAAACCAGGTCGGAAGGTTGTTAATGATAAGGAAGGAGCATGGCCAGTCCTCAAACATTTATAACAAGCATTACACATTTCTACAGATTGAGGGTAGTATAGAACACATGTCGGCAACCTAGAAATGGTGTGATGATCTATGTGTCAGACAGATTATGATGTTTCTTAAAGAAGCTCTAGAAAGTTGTCACAAAAGGTGGATGTTTTCATCCTCAACCGTTAGAGGATGAGAACCATTTGGGGCACCCAACTTTGCACAGTCTCTAGTGAGGATGTCACATTTCGTAGCATGCATTCATACTTGTGGGGTGAGATGGATGGGGATGAGGTTTTAGTTTCCCCTTATCTAGTTGCCAGCCGAGGGATATAGTCCTGCATACAATTTTGATCGATATTGGTGGAAGGATGTTGTTTTGATGAAAGGATATAAACGACTAGGGATGGAAATGGCTGAAGAATATGATCTCTCATAGCTTCATGCCAGTCACAGTCAGTCCAATCCAGATCTAAGGAGACGATCAACTACATGAGGTCATGCAGATAGACTAGTTGGGGGGAGATGTTAGGTACCGAATTTGTATACTTTTCTCTCCCATTTGATCCCATATTTCTATCTCTTTGTACCATTATTGTTCTTAAATGCATGAGGTGAACCCCTTTATTTTATCTTTCATGGGATATTTGATTAACGAAGTAAATGTCATGGAGGTTTTACATTTTTGCAATATTAACTCTGATATTTATACAGATTCGACCAAAGTGGGAAGGTTACAACTATGAAGTCATGGAACAACCCATAATTTCCAGCACTATCTTCACTTGCCCTTACAGCGTAATAGACTCTATTTCACACCAGCATTATTTCAGGCCTTTTCATGGTTTCCTTCTGGGCAACTAAGTTGCTGTTGTAACAAAGTATATTTTTGTAAATATTCAGTTGCTGAAGGGAATCTATGATTTTTGGAAAATTTGTATAAAGAGGGCTTGCGGGCTTTGAATCGAGGCTAAGCCCATCATATATAGATTTTGTAACAGTATATTCAGAAATTAATTGAATGCACAACATATTGTTATTTCACATGTAAATTATGAGTTTGCCGCAATCGTGGTCAGAGAGTTGGGTCCGCTCTTCTGATCAGGTGCTGTGTTTCCTTTCTTTTCATTATTTTCATGTTTTAGTTTGATTTTTGTTGTTGTTGTTCCATTATAATATTTCAATTGCTGTGAATGTCTCTTAAATTCTGCAATCTATTTACTTGCTATTACAGTAGTCTGTGTGTTTATGGATTTAAGCCTATGATCTACAACAGGTCATGTGATTTCTCCTGCATATACTGTGTTGTTACTCTCAAAATAACTAACACCCCCGGGTTGATAATTTAAGTGGCAAAAGGGTTGAATATTGTTCATATCCGGACACTAACAGTTGGGATGAGACGTGGCCATGCGAGAAAATTTAGATGATTGAATTAGGAATTTAAAGTGACTTCAAGCTCTATGGCCTTGGTGCATGTTTCCAACCAAGTAGTTTGGTGATGCATTATAACATGGGCTTGGATGCCTTCCTTTAAGCCAATGATGAAACATTCAAATTAAAATGCATCTCCTAGTCCTTGAGTCTGGATGGCCACTTGTTGAAAGTCTTCAGTGTAGTCTTATACCATACCAGTTTTCTTTATCTTAGTGAGACGACCCAGAAAGTGAATTTCTCGATCAAAGCGGTCACAAATGGCTTTTTAGAACATGTTCGAAGTTGCCTCCTTGCATAGAATTTCTGATGCCATTTCCAACACTACCATTGCTCTTGGTCAAAGTAAAGATCTTCGACATGTAGTTTAGTCTCATATTCCTAGGTATTTTTAAGGGATACATATTTTTCTAGTTGTGCCACTCATACTTATAGGTTAGAGCCATCAAATTTATACATGTCCAGCTTAGGTGTCCAGTGGCTCGAATATTGCTGACCTTCATGGAAATGAATGTTATGAAAGGATTCTCCTCCTATGTCTACATATACATTATGTTCTTCCCTTATGGGTTCATAAGACATATGTAAGGCAACCAATTATTCTGTGAGTTTGTTAATCTATGCTTGGAAGCCATCAATTTTTTTCTTGAGGGCTTTGAATTTCTCCACTACCTTCTCTAAAACCATAACTTGAGACCTGGTACCATAAATACACTAGCCCAAGTCAAATTGTGAGGTTACTTCAAAGTAGTATGCTTGGAAAGAGGGAAATCTCAAGTTTCTAGTGATGTTGGTCACACTATGTTACGTTTGAAAACATTTAGGACCACATGAAAATTGGGTGATTACAGGGGCATGATACCACTGCGATCAACTCTTTGTCCTGAATCTTATCGGCTAGGTCTCTTGAAAGAATCATGTGATGACCGAAGATTTTTTTTTAGCTCTGAAAGGATTTTTACTATGATCTAATCAATAATGTGGTGACCAAAATATAGAATTCATAATACTACAAAATATCTGGCGAAAATATGACATGGACTATAATAACCAAAACCTAAAGGTCTTGGCACTGCTAAATGTGTTGCTAAAGTATGATATGGATTATGGCTACGAAAATCATCACTTCACAAATGGTGTGATCTATGCTGTGAAAACCCAAACTATTGACTCTGATCTATACTGTGGCGATAAAATAACAATTGGTGGATATGATCTGGACAATGGCGACTGAACCCTGACTGCTAGATATGATCTAGATGAAAAGGTAGGGGTGATGTTTAAATAGGTGAGGGAACTAGGGTTGCAAAGGACTGTCAAGTGCTATAGATCGAAATATACAGAGGTGTCCAACAATAGTATTTGACCCAATATTTCATAGCGCTATCTAACGGGGATATATAGTACCCTTAGCCATGTTACCTGACTATCCTAATGTACATGTGATCAATCTCCCTAAGTTTTGTTCTGAGTGTACTGTAGTAGCAAGGAAGATGATGACCTAAGGTTAGGTTTCAGGTTACCCTAGGGGGGATTTCCATATACCCAAGGGTAGATGGAAGTGTAATGTGTGCAAAGTTTTGTCTAATGAGCTAATACTCAAAGGAGTACCCACATGAGTTACAAGGGAGTCCAATAAGGGTGACCACCTCTTGTATTTCCTACGTGCATACCTCCCCAAATCCATAGGTTTACGCGATCAATGACAAATCTTGTGGTTTAAAAACGTTGGAACATGTCTCTAGCCTAAAAAGAAAATATGTAAAAATTAAAGGCACAACCCTGGAAATTTCTATGATACCACTTGCTATACAATTGACTTGAAAGAATAACAATATGCTAGAAATATGAAATAATATTTCCATAAATTCACAAATATCACATGAATTGAGATAAGCTGCAAAGATATTTTATTATTTAGAATCAAATTACAATGTTTACTTACATATTTGAGGGGAAAACCTCTAACAAAGGATAGCTCAAATTAAATAAGATTCCATGAGTCTCCCCTTTCTATCTAAGACTATTTATAGCTTTATCGCATCCCAAACCCTAACTATTAGTGGCCCCTTACATAATACGGGTTAACCACTTTATTTATTAATTATGGCCTATTTATAACTAATTGCTTTACCTTTTCTAGAATGCGGGTAAACCACATACAATTATTATTAATGTGGATTAGCACTTACATGATTTATTTACTCAACTAACTAACTATGACTTTGGCTAACTCCCTTGGACTTACTACATAGCTAATGGGGTTAGGATTGGACCCTAACATCTTACCATTATAGAAAATTAAAAGGAACAAGAAAAGAAAGGAATTTTGACTTACTCGGGAGTTTCTTAAAAAACAAGAGAGATCTTACTTTAAAATTTTATTCTATGGATTCACACTTCCAAAGTCTTAGCTTCATCTAATACAGTCATTATCTATATAGGTGGATTTTATAACTCAATGTAATGTTTGTATAGTTTTTTCTATGCTCAATCTACAATTGATACATGTCCCCTTTAAAATTAAAATAAAATACTAAGAATATAAAAAGATAAATTTCTCTATAATCAACATAACACACACATACATACACACCGTTTTAATTAAAACCATTATAAAATATTAATAATATCAGTGTCACTTGGCTCACTTATTCAATTTATTGATATTATAGATTACAACCCAATATGAAGGAAATGTGTAATTTCTTTACTTTTAATCTGGACAATGCCGACCATAATAAAATACTTCAATAAAATGTTTCAATGTCAACTATGTATATATAACATAAAATTTTCAAAGCATAACATAAATAATATGATTAAAAGATTTAGAGTAGTCTAACTATTCAAACATTTAGTCGTTTTCCTATTATATTTTTTTGGCTAAAATTGTGCAAATATTTGTTAGAATTGTAAGTTTAAGTTATATAATTTACACAATCTTATCACTCAAGGGGATTTTATGTCTTTGAATCCATTTTATAGATTCAAAAGCACAATTTAAACAATAATAAATTACAATCTCCTCAAGAATTATGTATTGCTAGAACATTGTATTGGCGTATTTTCCAAAATTAAGGAGATGACTAATTTCATACATGACACACAAATATATATATATATATATATTTCGTTGTGAGATGACCGAGCAGTTGGCATAATGGGATGTTATCTCCTCCAACCATTTTCAAAAATCCCATAGGGGCGTCTTTGGCCCATTGTTGGCTATTGATGTTATAGGGACTTACGAGACCATGTTATATATATATGGATGTGTTTTATTTTAATAATAATTTTGAGGATTAGACACAAGTAACAGATTCACTCAAAACAATCTGTATATTCACACCATTCAAAGCCAAATTAAATGCCACATCTATAGTGCTTATGAGATCCAAAACTTCCAAACCAATAAATTGTTTTGTGAGAAAATCTCTCAACTAAACTCAATAAAAAACAAACTAATATTACCTATATGCTATTTTAAGCATTATTCCAAGTCCCCCCTTTAATGCTTACATTACATCATTACAAATATTATTAGAAGAATCATAAATTACATATAGTGAAATTTGTTTGGTTGGTCTTCATCAACACTCACATTCACTCTGCAATCTCACAAGCATCGCTCTTTCTTCCCCACCTCATCTTCGAGCTATCACTTGAACTCCATTTAAAACAGAAATTCCTTTAACCATCTTTCACGAACTTGCATGATCAACAATGCTGACATACTTTATTCTTCCAAGTTAGATATCTCGTTGTAACTATTTGAAAAAGTAGCCAAGTAATGAAGCATCCTATGGACAAAGTCCCATTTGTGAGATGACATAGCTCATTGTGTTTGAAAGTTATCTAACATAGTTGTCGCTTGTGTTCAGAATTTGGCCATACAATTTGACATGTTTCACAAACATGGATCTCATAAAAATAAATCGTAACTCATAGTCTTGATGCCCAAAGCACAACAATACCTATCAATGTATAAAAACCTCACAAAATAAAAATAGCAATATATTCTGTTAGCACCAAAAAAACGCAGAGAACCACTAATTTAATTTTATTCCTTTGTTTATCAATAGGTTCTGCACCTTTTACCAAACAAAAAATATAATTAACAATATAATTGTTCATATCGATAATTACTTTGTGGGCTCCCCTTGTGGATAGCCTTGTCACAAACATCCTAATACCTAGTTATTCAACATTCCCTTTTAACTGGACAAAGCCACCCAACAAGGTGTGTACCATACATGAAAGCTCTTCAATAGGTCGAGCAAACAGAATACAGTTTTTTTTTTAAAATATAATTAAATTCGTTGGCTTCCGTTGAGCTCAGGAGTAAAATACTAAGACTAAGATTATTAATTCATAAATATGCAGAATATCGTTGTAGCTTAATCCAATCGTGGTATTCCAATTCACTGCAAAATAACACTGTAAGTTGCAACAACATGTACCTTCAGAGCACATCGGGACAGAGATCAAACATATATTATGTGTGAGGGAGATCACATTGAATCACACATAATATTTTGGCTGTAATTTTATCAAGCACTTTTTGCAGTTAGTAGATGTAGGGATTTACATAGTGGATCTGATGAGAAAATGGAGATGGACTCGTATTGCAACCAACCGATTAGACGCGGAGTAGAAACAACAACATGTGATCGGGCGATACTAGATTGTAAGAGAGTTTTGCTTTACACTACGCTTCATTGGAGTACGAGACGTTCAACAAAAAATGATATCCCGTGAGATTCAACCTCCTTTATAGGCACAACCAGTGTTCATTAATTAACGTGTTAACTTACACAAAGTTCGTATACACATAGGATTCTTATCCTTTTCAAAACATGGGTTCTCCTTCAACAATAATACTCCAAAGATTTTCTCCCTGTGCCCAACAACTCTAACATTCCCGTGGTAAATCTTCTATTAGATAACAGGGCTTCTGTCAAATCGAAATCCTGGTGGACGTTGCCCCCCTCCTCTGATTCCCATTAAGGGCGGTACTCGTGGTTAGCATGAAATGAGACGCCAGATAACTGTTTGAGTGGGTTGTCTACAATGGGCCACCCTACGACTCGACATTCCAATATGGGCCACCCATCCGTTTGCATTCTTATAGGTACGCAAAGAACTTATTCCTTCTTCCCATCACCGCAACTACAAGGTAAACTCCAGGGGAAATTATGGAAACTAGATTTCCGCACAAAACATATACGAACACTCGAAAATCTCACAGAATAAATTGAATTAATCTCACACAAGTTTATGTACAAAATATAAAACATTCAGATTCTTCCATCTTACTCGACCTTTCTTTGAGGGAGTGAGGCTGGGATCTCATACCAAATACGAATTTCATTCTTACAAGTACACAAAGAACTCATTCCTTCTTCCCATCACCCCAACTACATGGTAAATGCCAGGGAAAGTATGGAAACTAGATTTACACACAAAACATATAGGAACACTTGAAAATCTCACACAATAAACTGATTTAATCTCACATGGGTTTATGTACAAAATATAAAACTTCCCATGAGGGAGTAGGTTCATATGGACTCTAATACCAAATAAGAATTTTGAGGAGTAGCCATGAGTCACAGATTCATTCAAAAGAGTATGTATATTTACATCACTCAAAGGCAAATTACATGTCACATATATAATTCTTATGAAATCGAACCATTTCCACACTAAAATATTGCTTGTCCAGAAAATATCTAAAAAAAAACTCAATAATCAACAAAGTAATTCCAAAGTCCTTTCCTATTTAACAAAGAATTGATACATGTTACACATATATGATTATTCCAAATACTTTCATATTTAATATTTAACATAGCATTGATACATGTTACACACATACATATCATTAGATTGCTACAACATCCATCGTTATAATGAATATATTATGGAATGTCCACGAACAATTATTTTTCAATTAGACATAAAATCACACATATAGAAAGGAATATATTGTGGAATGACCAAGAACAATATTATAAATAAAATATGATTAGTCAAAGAAATTTTGTCAAAAGGTCGATGCAAAGTTAAAAGAGGAATTTTGATTTGTTGAGGAATGTCTGACAACACGAGTGTTGTTGGTGTATAATTTGATTCTATGAAGCCACGCTTCCAATGTCATACCTTCATCATGAAGCATACTTTAGACAAACCTTACACTCGGACGATGCAAAGTCAAAAGGAGTTAAACGAAAAGGGAAGGGAGGATTTTTTATTTGCAGGTTAGCCGTCTAGTGTCCTCAGTGTATTATTTGATTCCGAATGTGAGGAATGACATTTTAATGGCATAGGTCATGCGTTTTAATTTCTTCATCGCCGGCCGCCTCGAATCCAATTTTAAGAAACTTTCGTCATCAGATATCACAACCTCTATTTACGCAAATAATCTATTGTACTCGAAACGCTTTTTCTTCTTCTTTACGACCTCATGTTGGATGCCTGGCCCCATAACCATTTAGAGGATTAAAATATAAGTTCATATTTTCGAATTTTGATGTGTACATTGCATGAATTGTTCGAATGTGTTAGGTCAGAGATTCAGAAAGATGTTTGTAATAAACTTGTCTATTATCGGAAAATATTTTATTTTACTTTTGGCTAGTGCATTACATAAAAAAATCCGGCTATACAAAATATCCAACGCCTTAAATCGTAATTGGATTGGATGGTATATGGAAACTCTCCATATATCACAAAACCATGTATCAAAAATCTCTCGTAGCGGTCATCGCTACCCATGCCAGGGCCTCTCAAGCTTCATCACATGTTATTCGTTCTACATAAACTGGTTATAGTGACTATCCCAGGGATCTTGCATATTTTGAAGGCTCATCTCAACAACAATTTTATTGGTTGGAAAATGAAAATTATATTTTTTAAAGACAAAAGTTGAAGGAAAATAGTTAAAAAATAAAAAAATAATGTTGGAATTGTTCAAATTCTTAAGATATTTAGTTGAAGATGTTAAAATTTTAAATAATATTTTAATTAATTTAGCTTTTAATCGGTAGCATGATAATCACCATTATTTGAGGACATATATTTTTCATTTATTATTATTATTATTTAAGAGAAAATACATTCATTAAAATAAATTGTTTAGCCATATAAATTAAATGGTAATAGTTCATTTTACATCTCACATGATTAAGATTAAAGAAAATCATAATAATTAACTAAATTACCATTTCATTTTAAATTATTATTATGTTGATAGACATGTTTACTTTGGAATGAGACTTCAAGAATTTTAGTTTAAGAAAGATGAATGGTAGGGATTTAACCTTAATAGAATATTTTATAATATTTGTAGTAGTATACAAAAATAAAAGGCTAAGATTTATTTTCAAAGTACTTATGTATTTTTTGTCCTTTTAACTAAGTTCATTAATAAAAAGAATATTACATTATTATTATTATCCAATTTTAAGGTCACAGCCAAGCCAAACATCATATTATTGTATGAGACCCCCTTGTTTGTGGGACAAGGGACTCACCTCCGCACAGTGATTTGACTGCTAAGTCTACGAAGGCATACATACTCTACCCCCCTCTCGTTTTGAACCTATGACCTCCTAGGAGAAAACATGTGCTCTTAACCATTAAAGCCACTCATAGGATAAAACACATGCACAAGCTTCATATAAAATGAGTTGTGGTATTTTGGACATATGGTATTGATAAGTCATAGTATTGGCCAATCTTATTGTAACAAAACCTATTTACTATTGAGATTCTTAGTCTATGGTTAAAGTTTGTTACAATGTCTTAGCCATTATCATGGCTTATCAATTCCACATACCAAAAAATACATAACTCTTTTTTGACAATGAATATTTTTCTATATATATTATTTATTTTAATTTTGTAACATTTTCTAATTAAAAATGAAAAGAGAAAAGGGCATAAATATTCTTGAGATGTATCTCAACCCTTTACTCTGTGTACTAACGACACCGTAAGGCATTCCCTCCTGAATGAACTCCCTCAATCTACATTTCACAATCTCATGCTTTGTTAGATGATTACACTACTCTAAAATGTTAGATGCTTTGATGTTTTGTTAGACGATTTAATTATGTTTAAGCTAGCAGGCGTGGTCTATATTGTAATTAAGCATGAAGAAATTCAATTACTTTTTAAATAAAAAAATAGAAATAATATGTATTTCATAATTAAAGAGTACTCTTAATCTAATACGCAATATAAGAGATGCAATGAAAAATGTTTGAATTGTTTTTCATTTTCAAGCCAAAGAATAAATTTTGAAAAATATTTTTGTTTGTTTATTCATTTGGAATTAATGACCATGTCCCACTATTCTCATAGTTCAACACCTAAATTAATTAACATGTTGCCTTCCATTATGTGTTTCATTTTACCTTATGTCTATGTATGTTTGTCGAATATCCAAAAATTGTTGGTGATCATTTAGATTTTTAAACAAACTTTTGGCTGAAAGCTGGTTCCTAATATATTTTGCTGGTATTAGTTTCATTTTTGTTCTTTGCATATTTGGCCTTTTCCAGATTAGATCATGAATGATAACCTTAGTTCAAACCTTCAAAATTAATGGAGAGCCATAGAAAGGTACAGTACTCTTGTGATGCATATAGTTTTTTTTGCAAACTACATTGTGTTGCAAATTATGTTGATAGAAACTATCAGAATGGATAGGGTCATGACCACTCATATTGCATAGTTGGAAGCATATAACACGGTTGGGCTATATGTATATTAAATGCACTGCACTACAATTGTTTAGGGTATTGTGATTAATTTATTAAATGTAAATTTTAACCAATGAACCCAATTTTATGGTGGGAAAATAATAATTAACCCATCACTTACTAGTGAACACAAAAATTATTTTAGTCATGTCCCATATAAAATTCATACAATGATAGTTTATATTACAGTATTTAATTAGTATCAATATAAAAGAGTATGGGTATTTATAACAATTAATGAATAACATTAGTGTTATTTATTATAACCTAAACTCAAACAGTCAAGGTCGATTGTTGATTGAAAATAAATTGTATGTATAATATCTTTCTTAACTTCATATATATATATATATATATATATATATATATGGGGGCAAAGTTAGCTAGAAGATTACAACAAGGTTTTTATTTTTTACATCAATGTTTCTATTTCTTTTATATACCAGACTTTATCTATAAAAGAATGGTTGGTAGTTATATCTTCGTGATGAAAATTATGACAATGGATTACTTAAACCAAATCTTGATACCTTTATCAGATCCATTCTTCCCAAAATTGATCCTCCTAAATAAATGGGCTTCTCTCCATCAAAAACCATTTCCTATTTTTTCTGGCCTTATTAGACTTCCTAGAATCATATATTCGAATCCTAGTAGCTTACCCTAGTCATATAAAAGGAAAATCAGTAAAATTGATTACAAAAAATTTAAATGAAGTTAATGACATAAGTGACATTGTTTAAATAATGTCACATAAAGGTGTGTGTGCATTTTTTTTTAAATATTATTAATCATATATAAAGAAAAACACAAACAATGAAAAAATTAACATCACTAACTAGCACATGTAACTAAAATCATCCAAGAATGTGTACACCAATTAGGGAGAAGGAAACCAATATTCTCCTTTATCTACACAACCAAAAAATATCCCACCAATGCAAAATAATGCAAGGGTTAATTTAGTGTATTCCTCCCATGCTAAAAAAATATTGTCATTTCACGAGGGGAATAAAAAAAAACCCCTAATATTTCTAAGAAAAAAATCAAGAGAAAACCAAAGTCAGACTTTGGATGGGGGGTAGCAATCAACAATGTCCCTCGTGAATATAGGCTAGGGAAAACCCCAACCGAAATCACAACCAGGATAAAATGAACAAAAAATCACAAAGTAAAATAAATACCACTTGTCTAAGGATGTACCATTCTTGTGCCATATCTATGGAATATGGTCATTATACCCACCAGTGTCCTCAACTCGTTGAGTTGAAACTTAGGATTGAGGATAATAGGGGATAAGGTAGGAAAAACTAGCAAACTACAATAATGCAACAACCTTTTCCCCATATAGTAGTGGTTAATACTCAAACAGTTAATCCATGCCAACAAAACTAACCTATAGGAAGCACCCATAACAACTCTAATCATGATATTTTCATGGCAGGAGAAGACAATATGCTACAAACACGTAATGAAAATTATGTGTTATGAAACCTTCTCACAAAATAGAAGAAAAGATAGATCAACACCTTAGAAATTAGCCTCTTTGAGGGGGAAACCTCCTTTAGATTACATAAATGAACAATTATTGGATGAAATGAATGACAAAATCTCATTTCTATATATAGGAGTCCATGGGGTCACAATATAACCCTAGCCTACCTAACAATAATACTTTAAGGGCACAACAATAATAATACTGGTCTTTCATGGGGCACAATAGTAACAATATGGGGATGACAAGGGTACAACACTAACAACAAGGGCGATACACTAAAAATAATAAGGGACTACACTAGTAATATAGGGACCTAACATGCTCCTCTCTTTCAAAAAAATTTTGTCCTAAATGCTTGAGTAGTTCTAGATGCTTATGTATAAAATTCCCATCCACCCATGTGGAATCTTCAGTGGGTAAGTTCTTCCACTTGATGAGATACTCTGAAATTGATTTATTTCATAGCTATTAAGTTCTTTTTCCTGTGTCTTCTCCAGGTTCCAATATGATTTTTCCTTCCTCATCAAGTTCTAGCAATATTGTTTGAACTAGAATTTTTTCACCTATAGCCTTCTTTAAGCATGAAACATCAAAACCAGGTGCACTCGAGAAGATGCGGGAAGCTCTGATTTGCATGCCATATTACCAATATTTTGCAACACCTTGTAAGGACCATAGTAATTTGGCGATAATTTATTATCCTTCTTAGCCTTCTTGAGGGACATTTTTTTGTATGGTTGTTGCCGTAAAAATACCTAGTTGTCTACATCAAAACTTCTCTCATTGCGATGTTGATATTCCTGTTGTTTCATCGATTCTATGCCAAATTTAGGTTATCCGTTAAGAGTTGGAGAATTTTTTTTGATGCTCGATCTGATCTTCCACTGCTTGAACCTTAGAATTTTATGTTAAAGATGATGTGATGGATGGTGGATGATATCCATAAAATGTCATAAATGGGGTCATTTTTGCTACAGTATGGAAGCTATTGTTATACCACCATTCAGACAAAGGAAACGACTTGACCCATTGTGTTTGTTTTTCAGATACAAAGTAATGAAGATATACCTCAAAAAATTTGTTCACTATCCCAGTTTTCCCATCAGATTTAGGATGATAAGATAAGTTATGAGCTAGTTGAGTACACAAACAATAAAATATTTCCATCCAAAAATTTCTAGTGAAAATGGGATCTCTGTCACTTACAATAATCTTTGGGTTTCCATGTAGCTTTTGAATTGTTTACAGAAATGCAAGGACATATATACTCACTTTAAATGGATGAGATAATGCACAAAAGTGTACATACTTAGTAATTCTATCAACTACCACCATGATGGCACTCTTTCCTTCGAAATGAGGTAAACCTATGATAAAATCCTCTGAAACCTCATCCCAACATTGACTTGGAATGGATAAAGGCTGTTGCAAACTCGGGGTGTTAATTGTCTCAACTTTATTTTTCTAGAAAGCCAAACATTCCTCCACAAAATTTTCAATATCAGATTTAAGGCCATCCCAAACTAAATATTTCTTCACCCAGTGGTAAATTTTTATAAATCCTGAGTGTCCTCCTAAGGGAGAGGTTTTCAATTCTAAAACAATATATTCTTTAAGTTTGAAATTCTTACAAAGATATAAGTGATATTTGTACCATAAGGAATCATTTTTCTAGCTAAATGTATCAGATGTATTGGGATCTTGCTGCAAATTTTTAATGAGTTTCCACACTTCTTCGTCATTCCTAATTCCTCCCTTTCTTTTGTTATTGAATCTATTTGGATAATAGAAATGACACGAAGCAATTTTTCCACATCCTCATCCTTTCTTGAGAGTGCATCTGCGACAACATTTAGCTTCCCTTTTTTTATATGATTTCAAAGTCATAACCCAACATCATTGTGACCCATTTGTTCTTCTCTTTTGAAGATAGTCCTTGTTCAAAAAATTATTTAGGACTATCATGATCATTTTTTACCTTGAAGTGTCTTCCCATTAGGTAACGTTGTCATTTTGTTAGTGCATGTAGTATTTCCAACATTTCATTATGATAAAAATCTTTCTCTAAATACTTTCCTTTGATTGGATGACTTTCGAAAGCAACGAGTCTTCCTTCTTGCATTAAAAAAACACCAATTCCATTTCTTGAGGCATCATATTCCACAATAAAGGTTTTTTTGAAGTCTAGTGTAGCTAAGACCGGTGCTTAGCACATTGCTTCTTTAAGATGTTCAAAGGCCCTAGTTTCTTCATAAGTCCATGAAAATTCATCTTTCTTCAATAATGTTGTTAGAGGTTCTTCTATTCTCCCCTAATTCTTAACAAACTTGTGATAATACCCTGTTAACCCAAGAAATCCTTGCAACTGCTTTATGGTTGTGGATATTTTTCATTCCTTAAAGGATTTAATTTTGTTAGGGTCTACCTTAACACCCTTTCAAGATACAATATGACCCAGAAATTCTACTTCATGTACTCGAAAGAAACATTTGGATGTTTTTGCATATAATTGTTTCTCCTCCAATAGTTTGAGAACACTATGAGAATGTTGAACATGATCCTTCCAAGACTTGTTATATATTATCGTATCATAAAAAATACTAACAAAATTTTTCTAAGGAATGGTTTGAAAATGGAATTCATCAACCCTTGAGATGTAGAAGGTTCATTGGTAAATGCAAATCGCATGACCAAAAATTTAGAATGACCCTCATTAATTCTAATTTTTTTTTTAGAATGTCTTCAATCTTCATTCTAATCTGATGATATCGTGAACAAATATCCAACTTGGTGAAATAAATTGCTCCATGTAATTCATCCAAAAATTCATCAATCATGGGAATGGGAAACATATTTAATAGTGACATTACTTGGCTTCCTATAATCCATCCTTATTATGCACCAATATTGTTGGAGCAAAGAGAGAACTTTGACTAGGTTGAATTATACCAGCCTCTATCATTTTTGAAATCGTACGTTCACTCTTTTGGACATAAGGATATTTGGAAGGCCTGATGTTTGGAGGGACACTTCCTGGAATCAAATTAATAGCATGATCATGATCATGAATAGGTGGGAGTCCTTTGGGAGGTTCGAAAACCTTTGAATGATTGTCCAATACTTTTTGGAGATATGGATAAATAGACGTTTTTTATGTTGGAACTTCTAGTGAGCATAATTATGCAATTACGTGTTTTTGTTATTTCTTTAGAAGCTTTGTCATGACATTAGAGTTCATTACCTTTCCTGGCTTCCCTGTGATACCCCGATATTCGACTTAGTTTCCTTCCAAAAATAATGAAGAAAATTTCTTGAAAACTAAACGCTATTGTCCCCAAAGATTTTAACGATTATAGTCCTAGTATAACATCAATACCACCCATTGGAATGGAGAGAAATTGACGATTCAATACATATTTCCCAATGGTTAGCTTGATATTATGGCACTTTCCATAGAAATTTATAGTTCCTACATTTGCAACCATCACTTGACACTCTTGTGCTAGGTATAGGAAGCAATTCAATTCCTTGGATACCTTAAATGAATGAAATTATGGGTACTACCCAAATCAATCAACACTATTGAATTTTTCTTCATATGACCTTCTATCTTGAGAGTTTGAGGAATGGTATTTCCTTCCAATGTATATCCTCATCTTTTGAAGTTTCTTGTTCATTTTCTTCCTCCTCTTCACAATCTATGTAAAATAGTTTCTTCTCAGCACAGTTATGACCCTTAGTGTATTTTATATCACAACTATAGCAAAGTCCTTTTCCCCCTTTTTCATGCAATTATTGTGGTGTAAAACTTGTAGGTTATTGAATTCTAGGAGTAGCAACACTTCTGTCTTTATATTTGTGAGTGCTATGCTTCCTTGTCACCATAATTTTTCTTTCAATTTTTCTTTCCAGCCTAAATGCCTTCTCCAATGAATCAGGTTCCCAAAGGCAAGCGTCATGTTGGATGATATCCTTTAAAGTCTGTATGAAGAAATAAATCATGTGTTCCTCTGGAATATTAGTTACCCTTATATTAAGCTTTTGGAATTCATCAATGTGCTCGACCATTGAAACCTTTTATTTGAAATTTATCAATTTTATAAAGAAGGTGTTGCTCTTTGTATCCTCATAACGTGCTATCATTTCCTCTGTAAAAACTGATCACGTGAAAATTTACTTTACGAGAGCAAAGCCATTGATACCATACAAATGTATTGTTTTCTAAATATAAAGTTTCAATACATACCATTTTTGTGTTTTTCACATTACATGGATATCAAAATATTGCTCCATCTTTAGTATCCATGTTAGGGGATCCTTGCTATAAAACTTCCTCATATCGATAATTGGAATATGGTGGGTCTTGAATCCAACGTTGCAGTTTATAAACCTTGCATTTATGATTTTAGTTTTTGTTCTATACCATCAATCTTATCTTCCATTCCATTCTTCAAACCATCCATATTAGCTTCCACTTCATTCATCTTCGCTTCTGTGCCATTCTTCAAACCATCCATTTTAGCTTCTATTTCATTTTTGGTTACTTTTTGCGAGAGCAACATTTGTTGCACTCTATCTCGTAATTTTGATACATCATGTTGCAGTTCTTCCTCTTAAGGTGTCAAAGTAGAAGTTTCCCATGAATTAATTGGTGTGGAATTCCTTTTGGGAGGCATTTTAGAACCCAATACTAATATATATGCTTAAATATTCCCTTGGAATCACTTCAAACCAATTTTTCAAACAAACTTTATTTAATTTAAAAATATGATATGCAACTTTTTCTTCATTTTGAAGAGCTTGCTATTGATCCTGATTTATCTCTCTGATTTCAGATCCCCAATATTTGAAATTCGGACCTGTAGTATCCCTCTACGTCTTCTTTACAATGCCATAGGTCAAACCTAGTTTGGAATATTCAAGTCAATGTTATGCCCAATCTCCCACAATGACCTAATTATGGAATAATTCAGTATAATGAACTTTTATGGAGTGCCATGTGTCACTCTTTCATATTTAGGTACTAAATTTGATGCCCCATAAAATAAAATCCATGCACTTTTGGCCACTATTTACAAAATTTGAATTTGATTCTTAGAGAGAACATTGTGAAGATTTTCCCAAGGTTACCTCGTTGAGATGAAATTCTACAGCTTGTGAAAACCCTACCTTCCTCAGATCACACCTCTGAAAATATAACGGTCCAAGATATGAAATTTTTACATGAAGTTACTCCATATTTCTACTCAAATAAGTTTTTTTTCAGTGTACGAAACTTCATAAGAAAATTTTAATAGAAAAAATTCCATGATGAGTTTTTTGTAGTAGTGAAATCCTAGAATCCAAAAATTTGATACCATATGTTATCAAACCAACTCAAAAAATAGAAGAAAAGATAGATAAACGCCTTAGAAATATGATTCTTTAAGGGGTAAATCTCTTTTACCTTACATAAATGAACAATTATTGGATGATACAAATGATAAAACGTCCTTTCTATATATAGGAGTCCATGGGGTCACAAAATAACCCTATCTGACCTAACAATAATAATGTAAGAGCCCAAAAATAATAATAGTGGTCTTTTATGGGGCATAATAATAAAAATATGGGGACTATAGGGGTACAACAAAAATAATAAGGGGGCTACAGTAACAATACTATGTGACTACACTAGTAATCTAGTGACCTATCGTTATGAAGCTCCCAGAGAGACCAACCCATTTATCTCAAGCACAATGACACCTATAGCACCGTTGAACCTTCCTCATATACCTATAGAACTTATGCCAAAAATGGTTAATGACCCTTGAGGTGAACATGACATAATTCAATGGTTGCTCATAACTATAGAATAGTCAACAACTTCACTCAATCTCCTTCAGCTATGTCAGCATTAGAAGACCTGCAATTTTTCTAAGCCCAACAGAAAGCCTTGATTTCCGCATTAGGATTAATCAACACTTTTGATTCTTGCTTAATGGTTTATGAACTAGATTAAGCGATCCCATGACTCTGTTATCTAGTCTCCTTTCAAATCGAGTTTTCAATCAAGAACATCACCATTCATCATTGCATTGTGCATGAAGGAGCTTCCATGTGTATCATGTCAAAAACAATTTAGAAGAAGTTAGGATCACCGGAAATGAAACCATCTAGCATCATGCTTAGAGAATATGATGTGCACCCTTCCACCCTTATAGTTCTATTTCACATGTACTAGTACATCTCACCAGGAAGATTATGCTTGCTGAAATTGAGGTCTTAGATGCATAGTTGGAATATAACATCCTTCTTATACAATGTTATATGTATGGAATGAATGAAATATAATCCTCCTTATTTAGATTAATGATGTTTCCCCATGAAGGGAAATCCATTATTATTGACCAACTCACGTATTATGAGAAGAATCTAGTAACTTCCCTTGACCATGTTCTACCATATGTAAAGTCTTCTACCTAGTTGGTTACAACATACACAGAGTTCAATCCTAGTCAATTAAAAATATCCACCATCCTCAAAACATACCTTGGATAACCCCCTTTATTGCTAGGGGAAGCTTGAACAACTACAGGAGCAACGACGTGCATGATGAGTTTAGTAAACACCCAACCGAGTCAGGAACTAGTGCTTGATACCACGAGTGTAGGCACTATTGGCTCAACATTTCTTTCATATGCCATCACCCAAACACACTTTTTATATCCCCCTCTTTGTTTTTTCTTATAGAAAGTAATGGAAACACCTACATTGAAAAATATGTCTCTCACAATACCATTCTATTATTTGGACCCTCTAGACATGTCAAGAAACTTAGGTATCACTTCGACATCTTTCATTCTTATTAAATCCTAAGAGGCCATCATAAAATAGGAATAACTTGTATTGAAACCAGTTCATACCACTAAAAAGGAGAAGAAAAAATTTAATAAGGCGGACACTCCTAAGAATCCTAGGACACCTCCAGCTTGTGCTTTATGCAATGTAGTTGGTCATCCTATAACACTTCCCCATAGTTATAGGAGTTAAAATCTCTCCTACATGCTGAAATTACGACCATAACCTCAACTCCATATACCAGAGAAAAGGTCACAAATATAAAAAGTAAGGAATTACATACCAACCATGCATTGAGCATATGTCTAGAATACGAAAATTATAACCACCATTTACCTAAAATCCCTTGATATTGAAATGCATTACACACACGTGTGAAATCCAATTCCTAGGATTCATCTTAAACACCCATGCAAATAGTGGAGGATAGATCTTAGTCAATATTGTACGTATGAGAGGAACCAACATCATACTCACACCCACAATGCTCAACCCTACACATGACAAGAAGGAAAACAAAGGCTAGACCTCATTCCCTTGTCTACACCTTGTGCAATGAACCTGATAATTTAATCACCCAATTCCTGGAATTACGGGAATTTAATCACTAGTACTCAGTCATCCACATTTCCCAAAGAAACTTATCTAGACACAGACATCATACTTGTCAGATCTGTGCAAGTAAGCATCATGTGTGAAATTCTCCCAACCTTTCTTGATTCTTCTCCATGTTAGACTTCATCCGTGGGTTCATTGCTAAAAACTCTGACTTATTGATCAGTTCCATCATATGCATGTTTGAAGAGAAAAAACTAGCAGAAACTCTGTGAGCATCCTTTCACCATCACAAACCTAGTTATGTCAAAAATACAATATGCCCCAAAACCACATGGTCTAAACCGAACCTCCCATGTTCCCTACGTGATAAACCAAACCACCTAGTTAACCAATGCTAGGATTTGGTGAGGTTTGCTACTATTCTTTGCATTTTAAACCCCATACCCCAAATTCATCTCTCTGACCAAGATAAAATTACTCGCTACGATTGTTTCGTATGCTCGTAGTTTTATCACACGCAGAACTATGAATATCTTCCATGATTGAAAGTAGCTAGAGAAACATTAAACCAAAACTACCCTAGGAAGCCACATAAAGATAAAAATCAGAATGGGAGATGGAAATCACACATAAAAACTTCATCTCATTATCCCAACCAAGCATCACCATCTTACACTATGAGTAGTACTCAATCGCATACCATTTAATTAGTTAGTACCTGCCCTATATGTGAAATTTTCACCAATAGCTCTCATAGTACAAAAGCATGCCCTATGTTACAAATGTTTGAGCATCATAGGATTAAACACCAGTTTCCTATGGAAGAGCATACATTTTCACCTTATACTCCAACAAGGTTGCAAGAAATCTCCCTCACTCTGTAAAAGCGAGCCATTATGAAAATTCTTCCACCACTAAATGCTTACGAGATGCAACATCACATACAATTCATCTCATCATCCATGGGAACCACGATTCACGTTACGTTCACATCATTTTTTGTGTTGATACTTATAAAACTAATTTACCAGTAGTCATACCATCAATGGTGTAGACCCATCCTATATGCGCTTTTTGAACATGACTTGGTTCTACGACATTAACCACTGAATCATATTCCTGCTTTTCAACAAGCACTGCCAGGCTTGAACTCCCTCCTCATAACCTCACCAAAAACAATTCAAATTTAGATAATATTTTTTACTCAGATGAAGATATTATCGAGGCCATGACGAAACCTGAATTTCCATGGGACACCATGCACCATCATTCATTTTTTCTACCTGAAAATGTGTTTGTGCCTAACATCACAGAAACCCATGATATTTACACCATAGAAGCTAAAGATTTCCTAGCATCAATGAAAGTATATTGGTTCAAAAATCCTATCCTAGCACCTTATGCATTTGAGGAAGGAAACATGTCAAATACTTCATCTACAATTAAGGTGAATATTTCTAAAAAACCTAGCAAGGTTTAATAAATATCCCTAGGGATAGCATGCTCTTGAGAAGAAGTAGGCTCATACGCTTCCCTATGTGAATAATATAGGGGTATTTTTGCATGGGATTGTGAAGAGATGCTAAGAATATGTCCCACCATTGTGGAATAACATACTCACATATGGCCTGAGACCCATCCCTTCTGACAAAAACACCGTCAAATACAACCCTTTAAAGAAAAAGTAATCAAACAAGAAATAGATAAAATCCACAAAGTATGATTTATCCACCTGATCACTTACACATATTCAATTTCTAACCCATACGCATCATGAAAAATTAGGGCACCATCCACGTTTGTACCAATTTCCAAAATATGAACAAAACTTGTTTGAAGGAAAATTATCCCACATCTTTCATTGGTGTAGTCATAGGTACTTGTGCCAATAATGAGGCCCTATCCTTTACGGATGGATTTTTTGGTTACAATTAGATCCATATTCACCACAAGGATCAATAGAAAACAACATTTACTACCTTTTGGGGTACCTTTGCATACGAAGTAAACCCATTTGGTCTTAAGAATGCTAGTGTCACATTCCAATGGGCCATGAACATATTTCATGAATTGGATAATCTCATCTTCAGTTATTTGGATGACCTCACTGTACAATCCAAGACGTGTGCTGACCATTTGGGAGACCTTTGCATGATCTTTCAATGATGTTGATAATATAACCTACTCTTGAACCCTCTCAAGTGTGTTTTTTACTTTAACGCTGGAAGATTGTTGGGATTCATCGTCTGCTAGAAAGGTATTAGAGTCAACCCTCTCAAAGTTCAGGAGATCAAAGAAGTACCACCTACAAAATAATTGAATCAGTTACAAAGCCAACAAGGTAAGGCCAACTTATTACGACATTTTTTCCCCAACTACAGTACTTGCACGCAAGACTTCTTGCATCTCTTTCATCAAGGTATCCCTTCCCAATTGGATGAAGAACCTAAAAAATGATTCGAAGCTTTGAAATATACAATGTCTTCATCTCCTTTGATTAGCCCACCTGACCCTACACCCTATACCTATCTGCATTAGATGTAGATAGTAGAGGATAGAATAGACAATATGGAACGCACAATTTATTACATAAGTAAGAACTTATCGAGGCCTACATTGACATATGAGCCACAAGAAAAAATAACCTTAGCCTTAGTACATGAAATATAAAATTTTCGACACTATATCATCCTTATGACCACCATCGTCATAGCGACTATTAACCCCATGCAATATTTTCTCACTCACCATATGATGAATCATCAATATGCCTGATGGGTAGTTATACTGCAATAACTTGATCTGCAATAAAAAGGGAATTCATCCTGACCGAATTCATCATGTATCTCTCGATAGAGACCCAAGGATCACTTATTAATGATGCACTACGAGATGAACATCTTTCCTTAGTTTCAATGGATGACCCTTGGTACAACAATATCCTACTCTTCTTATGAAATCAAAATTTCAAACCTCAGCTCACTTGTGATGACCGAAGGTGCATACATGATCAGGCCCCCTCATATCTTATTTTAGGGGATATTATTTATCGAAAAGGCATCAAAAATAGCCTACATAGATGCCTCACTCGTGACCAAGCCGAGTAGGTATTGAATGAATGCCACAGCAGTGCCTACGATAGCCACCTATTAGGGATGGCCACCACTCAAAAATTCCTATGTTCCTGTAATTTCTGACCCATCCTCTTTCACGACTGCATCCAAGCAGTCAAGATATGAAATATATACTAACACTATGCTTATAAGGCGTGCGACCCTTCATATCCCATACACGTCGTCATTGTAGCAGGCCCCTTTTGCAAATGGGGCATAAAATTCATGACATGCAACCCCCTATCATCTGACAAGCACAAATACTTAGTTTTGGTTGTTGATTATTTTACCAAGTGGGCAGAGGCCATGCCCT
Organism: Pinus albicaulis; assembly: GCA_034641835.2. NCBI lineage: Eukaryota > Viridiplantae > Streptophyta > Pinopsida > Pinales > Pinaceae > Pinus > Pinus albicaulis. The sequence goes on along the minus strand of CM076580.1, from coordinate 1,767,543,523 downwards.
ACATTCAAAAACACCTTGAAAACCGCCACGTTTTTTTTGTTCAACCTGTTATCACATGGTTCTGTTTCCCCAAGGAATTGGTATCAAATCATGCGAAACATTTTGAAAACGAAATATTCCAGGAATTATGACAAGACCTTGATTTTTCTCATGAGTTTTCAGCATCATACTACCCCCAGTCTAGGTCAGTAGAAGCCATAAAAAACGTCCTTCAAAAAATGGTGCAGCAAATCGTCAAAATCACAAAACCAATTGGCACCACACAACAGTCAAAGCGTCAACATGTTTCACACACTTCTAATTAGTCTATAGGGTGGAGGCCATGCTTCCTATTGAACAAAAAATCATCACCCTTCACTGGGCTATCAGACTCCTCACCGACACTGAACTCATAGAAAAAAGGTTGGTACTGTTAGAAATGGTAGAATAAAGTCGACGAGAGTCTCTCTGACACATCGAAGCCAACAAGAAAAGGTTCAAAGCATAATTTTACCACAATATCACCCTTTGAGCATTTACTGAGGGAGTATTATTCCTACGTATGATGTCTCCCAAGAAGGTTTAGGAGCTGGGAAGTTCGAGAGATTCTGGAAGGGTTCATATATTATTAAACGTTTCCTCCTTAAGGGGGCATGGCACATGCCCAAAAATACCTTCAATGGACGCTACCTCGCAAAAATTCACCCATAAAGAAGGTCCTCAATGCCAGAGAATAAATATCTATACAACATAACTTTTTATGATGATCACCTCATCATGTACTCACTCCAAAAAGCGCTCTCTCATCATGTGTCACAGATGGATCATCCACCAATCTATCATTGTGGATTTGTTGATGGCCACTCTTGATTGTCATAAAACCTCGTTGTGACCGCCTCAGCCATATACTCTCCTTACTAGTTACCGTGCCTCACTAATGGAATTTTTATTGGGGAAACCATAAGAAATCAAGAAAAATATGACATCATCATAGGCTTTTTAACTGATGAATCCCTCCAAGGAACCTCCATATACATGTCTTCCTTGATTCCGAGCTGGTTGTATCGTAATGAAGCCAAACCTTTCAAGTGTGTGATCAACGCCTCTTTCGGAAATACCTTCATGCACAAATATTAGCCCAAAATTTTTATTACATCACATTTTCACATATAACAAGAGATAAAAATAATATAGATGATCAAATAGCTAACCAAATCCTAGATTGGAATGCATCACATGTATTCCATCTATCATAAAAGTATCAATATCCATCATATTTATATAAAGAAAAACATGAAAAACACCATAAAAAATATACATGTTCACATCATTAGAACCATAAAAATGCATGCATATATATATATATATATATATATATATATATATATATATATATATATATATATATTTAAAATATATGTATATACCAATATACAAAAAATAAATATAGTGGCTCATATCCACACAAAAAATATGTCATAAAAAATTGAGGGGATCATCCTTAGAATAGTTCCATGCCCTAGTAAATACATAAACCAAGTATAGGGCAGAGACCCTCCCTCTCGGTCTCGTGGACTGATATCAACACGAGGAGCCAAAATGGAGACAACTATGGCAACCACTAAAGATATATGGTCTAATGCTAGATGATGTGCCTACTCACATGGCATCACCATCTCCATGAAAAGCTCTGCCAAATCATCATAGCCCATGGTGGGAATACCTCAAGTCAAGGCGTCCACCTTGTCCCAAGTATCATGGTAGTCACGCAGCTGGGCCTCCACTGCTACCAATCGAGCCTTTACTGCCTCAACATGCTCTAGCCATCACTCAACATCCAAAGTTATTGTTGCATTAGAACCCTCCCCAGAGGGACCACCAAGCTCTAACTGACGCTCCACCATTGGTCGAGTAGGCCTAAGGTGAGGACTCACATCTCATTGTCTATGGGAAACAGGTGTCACTCCTATGACACCCACTAGGGTCGTTTCCTAGTAAGTAAGCCAATGATCACCCCCCAGACATTGCATCTCGAAGTAAAATAAGCATGGTATCAATGTCGTCACTTAAAACACCTACATATATACATGTGAAAAATATGAAAATGCGGAAAACAAAAATATCATTCTTGTTGGTCCCCATGCATCACCAAGAGGGAGACCCATGTCTGGATTCTCCCAAAATTCTACACCATGGTATCTATACTCCAAAATCAGTTGAGATTTGGAGTTAAACCCACCCTCCACGGTGGCGTTCTAGTAAGGCCCCGCCGCACCACCATCGGATCATGGCATAAGTGACTTCCATCATTGTATCTCCAGGTCCCTAGGAGGCCTTTTTGGAACTATTAGAAAGGGTCGAAGCATAATCACCCTCTCATACATAATGCTGCAAAATATGATCATGTAGCAAAAACCTTGAAGTGTGCCCCGCTTCACCTGCATGAGTTGGGACATCATACGACTATAGATGGATCGGATCTAATCAATGAAGTGGCCCACCTACAATTGCATAAGGACCGTTATCTATGCCCCTTAAACTCTTTGGGGGGAAGCCTAACCCATAAACCATAGAATCATGGATAGAGTAGCTCACTCTATCAGATCTAGAATAGAGGCTAGTTTGACATAGCCATCCTTAATAGAATTGGGACCGCAGTGGCCCTTGTGCTCCGCCCATCAATAGATGTCCATATGTCTAGCTAGTAGTCAATATGCTAATTCTTGCCCACAAGGCAACAATCTAGTAATGCAATAAATGTCTATATGATCCGATATAGGTAAATCAGCCCGCCTAACAATCATCACCTGCCATTCATTGTCCCAAGAATGGATCAAGAATTGCAGGAATCAATCCTATGACCTTAAGATGGGGTTATGAAGAAACTTCAACAACCTCCACCGAGCCAAGGCGTGGCTCACAGTTGGATCCTCTACCATGAAAGCATGCAAGGTCATCGAATCTCTCCACCTCAAGATCATTGTGACATCAAATACATCAGAAAATTAATTTTTGGCTCCCTAGGCTGGAAAAAATGAAAAAACCATATTTTTTACCAAGTGCACACCTTTGGCAAATGCAGGCGTGTAGGTGTGCACATCGCGCGCCTTTGGCCTACATAGGTGACTGCATCACACATGTGTCATGAATAGACATGCCTAGCGCGTGTTTGTTCAACCATAGGTCGCATCGACTGCCATGTCCAATCCATGCATATGTGTTTCTCATAGATGACGCAATTGAGGGATGATTGTGAACAGCGTTGTTGCATGAATCTCATGGCTTCACATAGCAACCAGGACAGTCCTTCTAAGTCACTTTTGCATACCCTAAAAAATTACATGGGACCCCTGTATGTCCTACCTACCCTACAACAAGCAAAAACAAAAAGGGTATGGAATGAGCTCCTATTCGTATCTCACCGTGCATGTCCTAGGTGCTCTGATTGACCGTAATGGCAATAAAATCTGCAAAATCAGCCTATGACCTATCAAACTCAACAACGTAAATGAATTGAAATTTGTCCACATTCCAACTCAACAACGATAGATCAAGCAGGACTTATAACCGTGTTCCACATTTGGAATATCACAAGCCCACTTACATAACCCATGTGTGTCACTTCATTCACCTCATCACCCCCACACCGAGACCAGCCAATGCCCCCCCCACCTTGATAAAACCAATACCATTCTCGCATCATTGTGTAGGACCAACAAATGTTGTTTGGGCACTCGTCTCCATGTTTGTACATCCAAACCACCTTTACATTTTCTTGGCAAGTGTACACAATTTTTTTAGGCAAAATACTCTCACTCATATTTTATGTTTCATAGCCAACAACAGTTTATAGTCACATTTGGTCAGTAATTGCACATTCTTCAGCAATCCCTATCTTGTTAGTTAGAGCGCACTTACACACACCTTATATGTGCTACTGATTGTAGGGCTACCTCTATCAGAAATATTTTTGACTGCTACGACTTGCATTACAGTTTCGACCTCTGGCTAGTTCTCCATAGCCATTACTATAGATATATCTCTTTATCATGCCTTGTTAACCCACCATATTACAATCTGCTTGACCATAAACCTTGATTCCCTGTATCCACACTTTTTGGACGGTTGATGCTTCTTTCCTATCGACTTCCCCAATCATATTCGAGGATTGAGGTAGTATCTTAGATAGGCACACCCTTTAAGGGAAATCCTTGGGTGGCACAATGGGAGCGTACATTTCCCATTGATGTCATCGATCCCCATGACATTTGAAATCAACATGAGATTTCATGTCAAGGTGGTATCGTACTTCATAACTTTTACAATTATGCCATTTAATCGAAGACCCGCCCAGTAATAAGCATCATTTTCAACAATTCTTAAGCCAGGATGCAAGGAAGGTTCCCAAAGTCGAAGACCCATGCATACATTAGCACATCACTCAAAAGGTGCTTCACATAGAAGATGCTTGAGGACATCGAATGCAGTCTAATTAATCAAAGTAAAATACCCTTGAGGGCATCATCAATTATCATCACCAACCAACAACATGTCACTTACCACAGTGTGACTAGATAGAACCCATATATGTCATAATGTATTAACGAACCATGAGAAGGAGCATGGGATATTCACACCTCGTATACAACATTTCTTATTTTGTCACTCAAGTTTTCCTAGAGAGCATGGTTACCCTTTCTCCTCAGTCAAGGGGTCCCTCTAATCATCTCCACATTAATTTATTCTATCTTTCTATCTCTCAAATATGTTATGCATACTTTAGTTAGAACAAAAAAAATGTGATGAATTTCAGCTATACGCTTTCTCCTAACCTCATACATCAGGGGGAAATGATTAACAGATAAAAAATTGTACACTATAAAAGACATTAAATATTATTTACCAAAAGGTACAGATCAAGATTTTCTAGTTGAAGACACCATGGAAATAAAAAAATGAAGATTTTCCAAAGGTCATGGGAGCAAATTTCAAATTGTGCACCACAAGAAAGGATGAAATGAGCGACTGCATGAATTTTTCTTTGAAAACCATGTGGTCAAAGGAAAGGTGAAACCAAAATTTCGTGACCACTTCCAACACTTGGCGAGAGGATTCCCTCACATGGTATTTAAGGATAGCCAACTTGGAGTTTCCCTGAAGATATGCAACCCTCAGTGGAATCATATTGTACTACTCTTGAGTCACTATCACTCTTGACAAAAGAGAGGGAAGATGGGTTTAAAATTTTTGATATAAAGAAGCCATTGGAAGAGAAAAACATGAGGAATTTTTAGGCGAGTCAAATTCCTATAATAGAAACACCACATTTCATTGTTGAAGCAAAGGAAGTGAGAAAATTAGTATGTTTGCCATATTTCTTTTTAGCAATCCAAAGTATTAGTGTGATCAAAAGAGTCCACCGTTGGAGAGTGTTCACACTTTTTTTGAAAGAGAGGAGAAGATTACAAAGAGACTGAGGAAGGGAACCTTGTTGGTGATGATGTTTGAGAACCATAGCTCAAAGGATTCCCAGCATGTTTTTTAAGTACTCTATTGTATTCTTCTACCACCGTGAGTCAATAAAGGGAGTCTTTTTCCATTATTGTGTTGACTTGTTTCTCCATTGAGAATTATTTTGACTTTGTCTCTTTTGTTTAAGTTTATGTTTGTAGATGCATTTTTTTCGCTATTTGAAATGCTTTATTCTCATGAAGTTTTTCCCCTAACAACACCAACTATCTTTGTGATTCTTTGTAGGGAACAACCAACTGTTAAGGAGGTGTTATTTGGTACTCCATTGCCACAAAAACACTAACACACTATCATTATTCTGAATTATTTCATTTGTTTTCTATTATAATTTTTTTACTCCATCGCATCGAATATAATCACATACAAATGAAATAAAACTAATTAAGATTTTATTAAGTATAAATTAATATCACGGATAATATAGGTAGAGGTACTGGCTTTAACAAAAAAATCTGGAAAATTGATAGCTTAGTACTTGAATCCTCCCAACCATGATACAAGAAAATATGATTCTCCCACAAATTAAACCATGTGTGTCATTTTCCGTGTAATTTTCCTCTGTCTATCCTTCCTTACCTCTCTTTAGTCTCTTCCCATTCTGCTCTCAAAGTAATTGAGAAAAAAGCATGATAATTCTAAATAATATTTTTCTACCACTCTATGGGTGGTTACTGACACCTCCACCTCACCAATAAGTGGCAAGTAGTTAACTGCTCATTAATGAGCTCTTGTCTCCAGCTTCTCTCAACAACTCCTTGTCTTCTAAGATATATTCAATTGACCAATATCATGATTTTAGAGTAAAATATAATCACCAAGATTAGATGCCTAGAAATTACTAATGGATAAATAATACTTTCTGAAATAAAATTGTTCCTCTATCAACCATATGTACTTTGAATATTAATTTCTCAGTTATGTTTTTACTTTTATAGATAAAATAAAAACATACTTACATATTTACAAACAATTATTATGAGCTGACTTGTTGAAAATTAAATGCCTATCAATGTAGCATACTTGAATTAAAATAATCCTATGCACTTTTATTAAAATAAAACATTAAGCTAGTAGATATCAAAACTTTGCACTCTCCATTTTTGAAAAAGGAATTCTACCCCTTTTTCATAAGTTTTCTAATAATTAATAGATCATTCTTGAAACCTAGAACAAAATACACATCTAAAATATACTTCTTCTCCCCCTTCTTGGTTAAAATATTGAATTTTCCTTTACTCGTGACTTTAACTTTGTTATCAATCCCTTATGTGACTTCAAGTTTTACATTGTCATCTAGATTATAAAACATTTCTATGTTCCATGCCATCTTATTGCTATAATCTGAATCTAAAAACCGTTTGCATTTGGTTTACTAAGATCATATTGTTTCTTTCTACAATGACTTGAATAATGTCCATACTCCTTGTAATATTGACATTGTACTTGAGATTGATGATACCTATGACCTTGTGCTTGATTTTGGATTTAATTTTGACTTGTATTTTAAGTGTTGGCTCTTCTGCTTATTTGACCTCTATGTGGACTTCTTCCTTTACTTCTCTTATTTTATCTTCCTCTAACTCTACCTCGAGGAAGTGATATTTGTATCTTGAAGGCGTGTCCTAAGGAAGTATTTATTGTTCTAATAAACCTATTTTCATGAGAAATAAGTGAGGCATGAAGATCTTCCACTTGAAAATGTGAGACATCCTTTGTCTCCTCTATGGCCACAACAATAGGATCAAACCTTGGTGGTAAACTTGTTAAAATCTTTTCAACTATTTTCCTTTTCATGGTAAACTTCTTAAAATATTTTCGACTATTCTCTTTTCTTCGAGTGTCTCACTCTAAGAGATGATTTGAGTTACCAAAAAAAGAAGTCTATTTTATCAAACTCCATATATATTATTTCAAAATCACTTATCAACATTTGCAATTTTGTTGTCTTAACCTCTTCCATGCCTTGATATGTTGTCACAAGAATGTCCCATGTTTCATTTAAATTTGTTGCTATGGAAATCATTGGAAAAATTCTCTCATCCACTATTTCAAATATGTACAGGAGGGATTTTGAGTCCTTCCCATTGTCTGTCAACAAATCTCTTTCTACCCGTGTCAATGCATTATATCTAGGTGGATCAACTAGTTCTTCGAATCCATTCTCTACCAAATCCCATATATCGTGAGAACAAAACAATGTCCTCATTGTGATTGCACAATAATCATAGTTCTTTCCATTAAATTAAGAAATCTATGAAATTTTCAAGCTTATACTTAAAGGTGCCATATTCTAATGATAAAAACTTTCTCATTACTAATATATTGCCATCTAACGCATAAAAACCTTCTCATTGCTAATATGTCTTTGGCTCTTCCTCCAACGGTAACAACTTACCCTAATAACTCTAGTCACCTTCTCCTTGCTAATATATTTTTGGTTCTTCCTCCAACTGTAACAACTTGCTCTAATAACTCTATAGTCAAACCAAAGCTATGATACCGCATGACAGTAAAGGGAGAGGACAAAAATAAATATACCAATGCTTATACCAAATCATAAAAACCCAAAATTTCTTACAGTAAAAGACACCGTAAAATAGAGTGATGCGCAGTAATAACAAAACTTGAGAAATGCTTATACCAAATGAAAAAAACCACAAAATTTCTTCCAGCAAAAGACACCGTAAAATAGAGTAATCCGCAGTAATAACAAAATTTGAGAATGAGTGAACAAGGAAAATAAATTGGATTATAAAATCATAAAAGCCAAATACATTTACAAGCTAAAATGAAGGCTTACTAAAATGAAGGCTTATCTCCTTTAGCCACAGTGAAAACGGATTTTACAGAGCAATGCCAAGACATTGTCTCCCACATTCACTTCCAGATTTACAAAGGTGTACAAACTGTTTGTTTTACACACATAATAAATCACGGGTCCACCTAAATTTTCTCTAGACATTCCAACAATAACTGAAAATTCAGGACATAATTTAAGATATACGCATTGATCTATATTGTTTTGACACGACAAATATTAAATTAAAAACATGGTCATACATAAATTAATTTCGCAGTACAAACACCCGTCACACTTTAAACTTGCCTTTTATAACAACACCAACTGCGCAAATATATCTTCTTAGTTTTGATTCATATATTGTAGCGATGGCGAACTTGTATGTTGGTCAGATATCTATTTACTTCAGCATTCCTTTAATCTTTTTGGAATCTAAACTTCTGTAATCCATCATATAAATTAGTAGAAATTTTTTCGGTAATAATCACATGCACAGGAACGTGGTAGACACGGTTTCGAACCAACCAGTGTGGTCCATCATCAGAACTATGTGAGAGATTAGATCGAGACAATAAGTATAAATAAATGTAGAAATGGCTCAACTAGCCATTACTATAACGGCTAACCACACTGGTTGGTTCGAAACGCGTTAACCACATTCCTGTGCATGTGATTATTACCGAAAAAATTTCTACTAATTCCTTTAATGTTGAAAAATATAAAAATCGATTTGCTTGTACTTTCCACGTATGTTGTGGCCAGTGTATTTAGTTTCATAGTTTGTAGTTTGGTATTTTGGATTCCAATTGATAAAAACCGCGCTGCAAAAAATACAAAACAGAAAAAAAGAAGCTGCACCCATCAATTGCTTAGCAATTACATCGAATCTCATCGACTCCAAAGTCAAGTCACAAAGTCGAACCTCTCCACTTGAAATGTCACGTGTTGTTATGTAAGGTCATCACCTGCATGGTAGTTGTATATACTTCCTACTTGGCAGTTTTTGTCGTAAGTTAACAGCTTTCAAAAGATCATTGCATATCAGAGACACCTTAATAAAAAAAATTGAACTGGTTTGAATTGCAAGATATCTATTTGTTAGTACGGCTATGGTCTAGCAAGAAACCCAACCAGTAAGCCAATGACGGGAGAAGAAACATAACCGATTAACTAAGGTGAAGAAAAGTCAACACTAAATGATGCTTCATTACATTGGTTAGTCGTGCTATGTATTTCCAAAAAAAGGGCAATGGGGAAGCGTTAAGAAATGCATAGAATTTTGTTTCTAATTTCACATGCAAATGTCATTTGTTAAATGATGTTATTTTAAAGTGGTCATAAAAAGGGTGCCAAAGTAGGTATTTTGATGGTTTAAAGTACACGTTTTAAAGTAAAATTTTAATATCCTTGAATATAGCACAAGGATATTTATATTTAATTAGTCCAATGGTTTATGTAGGTAAGTTTAGTGATAAAAAAAAGTTTATTATTTTGATTTAAATTAAAATTGAAGTGTACGTTTCATGATATCAACCGTGTATATTTGAAGGAAGACTAAAACCGAAGAACACAACACAACTGTGGTAAGATCGAACTTATTAAAGTCAAAAGAAGTTTGCAAGAAATAATGGATAGGAATAATGAGTTGGGTAGAGAAAAATGGATAAATGTGTTAAAGGAGAGATTGAATATCTTGATGGAAATTTTAAACCAAAACTCAATTACGGTAGATTTTAACAAATAGTTAAAAGACACATTGTGAAATTGTATTCCAGAAAATTTCTGTCAATATTAAAATAGAGGAGAAACTAAGTAGAATTGCATATAGACATATATGCATGAAAAGAGGATTTTTAACTTGTGAGATAATGGCGGGAGAATATGATGAAGAAAATGGGAGGCTTGATAAAAGTATTATGGAGTACTGGGAAGCAACACAAGGATGAGATGCTAGTGGCATTAATACAGATCAAGGAGTCTTATGATTTTCATGAAAGTAAGGATTTTTTTTTATGTATTTAGGTTATGAAGATGAAAAATTACCAAAATTTGCATGAGGCTATAATAAAAAAAATTCCAATAAATAGACTAAAATGAAAGAATTTTTTGAAGAAGGTTAGTGAAGGATATATAGAGGTTGGAGAAGAAACAAAGGTTCCAAAAGAGGTGCATATTGATGAGGCAATAGGTTATGCTTATGTGAAGTATAAGGAGGAGGACTATCAAGTTATTGCTTAGTTGATTGTTGACTACAATGAAAAACACGTGATTGTGTTTTGTGTAGGTGTCTAAAGGGATGGGAGGGATGGGAGAGGGATGGGAGCAAACAATCTTCTACAAAGCAACAAGAAGACAAAGTGTGGGATCCTAAGGTTGCAAGCAAGAACAACTAGACGATATGATAATAAAATAAGTGACCAAAAAAAAAATCAATTTTGGGACCAAGGAGGAGAAATAATTGAAACACTTAGTTATAGATGTATCAAAACTCATTTCATACATAGAAATTTACTCCTCAACAAATTTGATCCATATGAGTGCTATCCCCACACACACACACACCATGTGTAGTTTTTCATTATTTAAATTACAATTTTGAATGCATAAATGGATTCAAAGCCTTAAAAATATTTTTGGACATTTAGATTGTATAGTACACAAAACTTAAATTTGCAATTCTAACAAATATTTCATGGATTTAAAAAATGACCAAAAATTATATCTAGAAAAAGTCAAAATGTAGAATAGTGATACTAGTTAAAATATTTCAACCATAATAATTTACTTTTGTTTCCATTATTTTACATATAAATAATTATAGACTTTTAAACCATATATGATAAATACATAATTGACATAATTGAAATTTTCTATTATAATAAATGTTAAAATTATGTATAATTTATATCAAAATATATTAGATAACATAAATATTCAACTATTTTTTTTTTCAGAAACTTGCATTCGCTTCTGAGATGGACATATCCACCTGAAGGCACCTAAAGGATCACAACAGATCCACCTTAAGGCAGCCTACAGGATCACTTCATAACCTCGGGCCAACTAAGACATTGAACCAAGAGTGTGAACAGAATTAAACGTGAAATTTCTCAATATCAAAACTCCTCCTTTAGCAATGAGGACTCTACAAATTGATTAAACCCTTTAAGTTATATGTTCAAATAGTTTATTTAAATTCAAATATTTTTTAAAAAATAAAAAATTATATATCTTGCTACAAGAAAACATAAGATAAGTTTTTCTTATTTTCTCTTTCAATTAATTTATAACTTTATTTTTCTTATAAAATTATGTTTCTTAACATAATTTTTTTCTATTTATTTTTTTAGAGCCAGAAGTATTTTTATAATATTCATGAAGCAAATAAAAAGACTAGAATTATATATATATATATATATATATATATATATATATATATATATATATAATTTTTGTTTTCAAAATATTTTATTTATTTTAAAAAACTAGATATGTCTATTGAAAAAATCATTTCTCTCCATATTAAACTGTAGAATATAGCTAATAGCAAAAAAATAATCCAAAAAATAAAAAATCAATATCATTAAATTAGAATTTTGCAAAACCATTAAATTAGGATTTATGAATTTATAGTTTTCTAGTAAAAACACCTTAAACAATAAATATATATACTACCACAACCACATTTACCAATGTAGAAGCATATTAAAATACATCTACAACCACATTTATTAATGCCATCATATTAATAATGAGTGTTTAGTGTATTTTGTTAAAAGCTATCTATTTATGATTATTAATAGCTATATAAATAATAATAACTTTATTATTTTATAATGGTATAATTATAATTATTATATAAATAATATATTTTATATTAATCTAATATTAGCTATTACATAAAATGTTTCCTTATATTTAAAAATATAATATAATTCACATACAACATAATAAGAACATTTAGTTATTATTAATAATATATATTTATTTATTATCATCATTATATTATTTTCAATAATTATTATATATTTAGGAATATAATTGTCAATATATTTTATCTAATTAGTTTGATGATGATGATGATGATGATGATGATGATGATGATGATGATGATGATGATGATGATGATGATGATGGTTAACATCTATTGAGATCAATATTTTGTCTATAGGACCTAAAGAAAATAGTTATTTAGTTTAATTTAAGATTTTATTCCTATGCTCAAAAAGCTTGGAGAGAAGCCCCCCAAGCTCACTATAATTTTGACATCTTAAAAGTCTAGGAAGGTCAGTATTAAAACAAAGATTATCAGGGCAGTCTAAGAGGAAGTGATTTTCATCCTCGATGTACATATTCTCACAGAGGTGGCACATCCTTTCCATCCATAGTGTTTTAGGAAATGTCCAATGACCTGTTTCACTATGGAGCTCATGAGAGTTCGTTCTAATCTTGGCTATATTAGTTTTCTTCTTTGAGCTAGTTAAAATAGAGAGATACTTGTGATCTTCTAGGGTGGGGTTGATGACCTTCTTATAATATCTTAATTTTCTTTTAGCTGTTAGATCTTTCTCACACCACATTTTTTCTTTGAACTTAGAAGTAACAATTTTTTTAATGTTATTAATTTTTTTCAATGCAACATTCTGGTCGATTTCCCAATAGTTTATATATTATTAAATAATATATATGTAATATTATAAATTTGTCTTAATATATTAATAATTATGACTCAAATTATACTATAATTCACATATAATATAATAATACTATTTTGTTATTATTTATAATAGATATTTATATTTCACTAATATTTTGAATAATTATTATATATTTATTAATATAAATGTTAATATCTTTGATATATATTTACTTAAAGTAAATTAAAATACTAAATATATAGATTATATATTAAACTAAAAAAATATTATAAATACATTTGATATTGGATTAAATTATAAACCCAAGGAATTAAGGGACTAATATTATAAACCCAAGTAATCAACAAACCCAAGGCATCAATATTAAAAAGAGAAGGGATTAGTAAATCCCAGGAATCAATTAAACGTAATGGATTAATAAACACAAGTAATTATTAATATTATAAACTGAAGTGGCTAATAAACACAAAAGTTTAATATTATAAATGTATAAATATTATAAACATAAAGGATAAAAAAACCCAAGGAATCAATATAAAAAAACATCGGAATAATAAAGTGTGCAAACTAACATTTTAAATGCAAGGGATTAATAAATCCTAAATAACTAAAAACCCGAAGGGATAAAAAAACTCAAGGGATTAATAAACCCCAAAAATTAGTATTTTAAACTTAACGGATTAATAATCCCAAGGGATTAAATTATAAAGCCAATAAATTATTAATATTATAAACGGAAATGACTAATAAGCCCAAGGGTTTAATATTATAAACCCAAGGAATTAGTAAACCCAAGGGATAAATATTATAAACCTAAGGGAATGAAAAACCTAAGGGATCAATATTAAAAACAAGAGGGATTAATAAAGCCTAGTAATTAATAATTTAAACCCAAAGAATTGATAAAACCACATGATTATTAATATCATAAACCCTATGGATCAATCAACCCTAGGGATTATTAATATTATAAACTCAACCATAAACCTAAGAGATAAATATTATAAACCTAAGAGATTAATATTAAACCCTCGGACTAATATGTAACCCTTAATATTAGGTTTTAATAAACCTAAGGGATTATTAATATTATAAATCCATAGGATTAATATAACCAACCTAAAGAATTATAGAACTCATGGCACTAATCTTATAAACCCATTGGATCAACAAAACCAAGGGATTATTAACATTATAAATATTATAAATAGAAACTATTAATAAACCCAAGTGATTAAGAAATCCATAAACTCAACAAACTAATATTGAAAACTGAAGCTATTAATAAACCCTAGGAATTAATAATTTAAACTCAAAGGATTAAGAAACCTAAATGACTAAATTATAAACAGAAGAAATTAATAATATTATAAACCAAACTAACTAATAAACATATGGATTTAATATTATAAATCCAATGAATTAGTAAACACAATGGATAAATATTATAAACTTAAATGATTGACAAATGCAAGAAATCAATATTAAAAATACATGAGATTAATAAACCTAAGGAATTAACATTTTAAATAGAAAGAATTAACAAACTCATGAGATTATTAATATTATAAACCCAAAAAATAAGTAAATTTAAGGAATAAATATTATAAGCCTAAAAGATCAACAAACCCAAATCATTAATAATAATAATAATAATAATAATAATAATAATAATAATAATAATAATTATTATTATTATTATTATTATTATTAATGATCATTTAAATTTAATATCAAGAATACTAATATAATTTAATAGTAATAGTAATAAAATATTAGTTATTAATAATATAATTATTAATTAATAATTTAATAAATAATAATTAACTAATTAAACAGTAATAATTAATTAATTTAAATTAATAATTAATTATTAGAATATTTTTTGAATAATAATAATTATATTAATAATATTAACAATAATATTATTATTTTAATAATAATTTATTAAACAATGAACTATGAAATAACCGATTTATATAAAAACCAACGATTAAAATGATAAACCTTATGAATAATATTAGACTCTAGAAATATGAAACTTTAGATTAATAAATCTAAGGTATTGATATTATAAATTGAATGGAATAATAAACCGAAGGGAATAATATTTTTTTTTTTCTAAATAGGACTAATTCTATTAATTATGAAAATACTGATACAAAATTGCCAAGACTGCTGCTGTGAAAGCCAGCCAGCCTGGGTTGATTAGCTGTACTGTCCTTGAGAAGTCTGGGTCGCCCATGGTGGGAAACCGACCCATTAAACATGAGTAATTGGGCCGCCCATAGTAGGGAAACCGACCAGACACTTATACAAGACATGTAGATAACTGCAAAAAAACTAGAAGCAGCATTTTGCCCAACAAGTGGGTAACTAGAACAATAGAACACAAAAAAACCAGCAGTAATTGAGCCCGGGGGGTCAACCCTCTTGCTCAGAAGACATCGGTTCTTCTTCGACTCTGCATGCATATTCATTTCCAGCGCTGCTGTCCTCCTTTCCTGCCTGACTGTCGGACTTCTTGTTCTGGTGCTCTGCTTCAGTGCAAACCCCTATGTGAAGAGAGGGATTGGGGCGAGGGTCGGGAGGAGGGGAGGGGAGAGCAAAAAGGGGAATCTCTTCATGAAGGGACACAGTGATGAGGGCGGTAATGATGGAGTCGAAAGAGGTGCAATGGAAGCGTAGTTCCGCATTCTGGGTGGTCTGCCTGATTGTGGACCCCCGCAACCTGCTGCTTGGAGGATTGGGATGACATGGAGGGGTGGAGACATCAGAAGAGAGGGGTTGACGGGGAAGAGCGTGAATGTCAGGAGGGAAGGAATGACAGGGGGGCACAGAGTGAGCGTCAGGCTGGCCAGAAACGTCATCTGTAACACGAGCACGCCCACGTCCTCTCCCAGCGAGATTTCCTCTGCCTCTGCCTCTCCGTCTACCGCCTTGTGAGGGTGGCGGGGGGGTGAGGTCGTCTCCTTCAGAGGAGGAGCTGAGCTCAGAAAGGGGCGAGGGAGGAATATCAGAGATAAGGCCACGATTAACACCACGACGAGCTCGTATTCTTTGTCGGAGGCGGGGCATGGCTAGCAGCAGATGGCGCAAACGAGGCCTGCCTAAGTAGGGGTCAGGAGGAGGGGTGAAGGCGAGGAGGCCACCAGGGTGACTTAGATCATACAAAAAAGCAGAAGAACTGGAGGTTCGATTAACAGAGGGACAGAGAACCTGAGAATTCGAACTAAAACTGAATGGAGGCGAAGTACCTGTGAAGAGGGAGTCCGGAGCGCCAGAAGAGGCGAAAGCTCTGCAACAAGGGCTGTTGGAGAAGTGGACGCCCGGTAGCGTCTCCAGGCATGCCAAAACACTGCAGCGCCGCCCAGTTTGCGTTTTGCAGCTGGAAGTGGCCGAACCAGGAGGACAAGCACTGCTTAGAGGGATCAGAATTTCTTCACGGCTTTCGGCACACTGATCATCTTCCATGGTGAGAATGAATAACAAAACCAGCGCCATATACCACAGAGCGGGGGTGCAGTTAATACAATAGTGATCAGCCCAAGGCATATTAATAACTCCAACGCTGTGAACGCGTGAGGCCATGTGGGCAGGGCATGCAAGCAGCATTGGGAGCTGCGTAGATGCCGGTGGCCCTTTAATTCTCAATGTCAGCCGCATCCGGCGGGAGGCGATCCTTGTGCACCAGGGAATTACAGTTCTGTTGAGTGTCTGCATCATGAATGATAGAGAGGGAGCCATGAGTTATCATGCTATTGCTTTCAATGCCAAAATTGGCCAAGAGATCAGCTACCTTGTTACCTTCCCTCATGACATGGGTAAAGGAAATGGCCCGGTTGTGGTTGAGCCAATCACTTATCTTAGCAATACGGGCAGCCAGACGCCAACTGTGAGTCACCTTAGCAGGATCGGCCCCCCAAAGAAGCTGATTGGCAATATGGATGAGGATCTGAGAGTCCCCTTCAATAATGATGGGGAAAAAATTGTGCTGAAGCATCAATTTCAAGCCTTGCCAGAGGCCTTCAAGCTCCGCTGAATTATTAGTGTCCCAACCTATAGACCCAAAGAAGAGGTGCTGAATTTCTCTTGTAGAATCTCTAATGATACCTCCAAAACCTGCTTGCCCAGGATTCCCCTTGGAAGCGCCATCGAAGTTTAATTTGAACACTCCTGGGGAGGGAGGAATCCATTTCGAAGGAGTACTGGTGGTCATCTGGTTTCGAGTCTTCAGAGTAATCCCCAGTTTGAGATTCCAATTTTGCCAGATGAGGATTTCTCTCTGCTGCTTGGGGAGATCTTCTTCTTGCCAAGAATGAAGGGCTAAAGATTCCTGAAGGTTACCGATGAAGGAGAGCCATAAAGAATCCAAGGAGGTGGATTGGTTTTTGAAGATATGTCTATTACGTTCTTTCCATAAGGTCCAAAAAATCAAACCAGGGAGGAGCTACCAGAGGGCGTTGAGAAGGGCAGAGTCATATGGGCGTTTAGGCCAATTTCGAAGGAGAGAAGTGATATCACTAGAGGGCTTGCGTTTCTGGCAGCGAAAGCTACATTTGTTCCAAAAGGAGTTGGCAAGCGGGCAGAGCAGCATAAGGTGTTGGATGGATTCGGCGTTAATAGCACAGTTGGGGCACCGAGAGGGGCCAATGAAGCCCCGTTTGACAAGGTTATCCCAGGTGAGGATGCGCTTGTGACTTAAGAGCCAGAGGAAAGTAGATATTTTAGGCCAGTTGTGGGGATTCCAGATCATCTGCCAAAGGGGATCACGAGGGAGCGGGGACGGGTGCAGCAGGGAGTAGGCCTCCTTGGTGGTGAAAATTCCTGTGGTGGTATGACCCCATCTGAGGATGTCAGAATCCGGAGAGCTTCTGATTTTCCTTCGTTGTAGTTCCTGGTCGAGGTCCTTGTGCATTGGTTCCTGAGCTTGAGCTATTATGTGATGCGATGGTTTCCATTGCCGGTACCCATTGCTGTCTGTATCCATCCAATGCTCATTGATTTTCCCATCTAGGCCAACTCTGGGGTCTTCATAGTTGGCTAGGGGAAACTTTTCTAGAAGGATGGATTCTTGTTGCCACGAGTCTGTCCAGAATCGCGCAGATTGACCATTGTGAACTTCCCAAAAGCTATGATGTTGAATGAGCACATAGTGCTGCTTTGCAGCGTTCCAGATCAAGGAGCCCGAATTGATAGGGGTCAATCGAACCAGGTCTGCTGTAGTTTTGTTGTTGGCATACTTTGCTGTCCAAAGTTGGGCCCAAGGAGTTTGAGGTTTGGAGACCCATCTCCACCAAACTCGAGCTGCCATGACTTCATTGCTGTGCGAGGGGTCTCTCAAGCCAAGACCGCCATCTGCCTTGGGAGTGCAGACAGTGCTCCAGTTCACTAAAGCCCATTTGCGATTGTGCCCAGAGGAGCCCCAGAGAAAGCATCTTTGGAGAGCTTTGATCTGTTTGAGTACCCATTTCGGGGCTGCAAGAACAGAAAAGAGATAGAGGGGCATAGATTGTAAAGTAGCTTTTATCAGAGTGAGTCGACTGACCATATTGAGAGCTCGGAAGGTCCAAGAGGAGAGACGGGATTCCAACTTCTCAAGGAGCTGGTTCCAGGAAGAGTGCTTGATGGCAGAGTCAGTGAGGGGGGCTCCAAGGTATTTGTCAGGAAGAGTGGCCACTGAGAAACCAAGAATACGGGCAATGTTGACTTGAGCAGGAAGGGGGGTATGAAAGAAGAAGACCTGAGACTTGGAGTCATTGATGGTTAGCCCAGAAGCTTGAGAGAAGAGATTGAGAATAGCTTTGAAAGAGCGGGATTCTTGGACCGAAGGATGACCAAAGAGCATATTATCGTCAACGAATTGTTGATGGGTGGAGGTGGGAGCACCGTGAAGGGAAAGACCACGCAGATGGCCCAGATTGGCTTCTTTATGAATGAGTCTACCCAGCCCTTCAGCCATAAGAACAAAGAGAAAGGGAGAGAGGGGGTCCCCCTGTCTGATGCCTCTGGAAGGGCGGAAGGGGGGGGGAAGGAGAACCATTGAGAAGAATGGAAAGGGAAGAAGAGGAGACAAGGTTCATGATCCAACGAATCCACATGCAATCAAACCCAAAAGCACTTAGAATTTGCTGGATATAAGTCCAGTTCAACTTATCAAAGGCTTTGAAAGGTCAATTTTGAGCAGCATACCTGGCTTCTTGCAGACTTTTAGGGAGTGAATGATTTCGTGAGTAAGAATGATGCCATCCAGTATTTGTCTCCCTTCAACATAGCATGTTTGTTCTGGTGAAATTAGGAGAGGAAGAAGCGGTTTGAGTCTGTTGGCAATGACTTTAGTAATGACCTTGTATATAACATTACAAAGTGCAATGGGCCTAAATTTTTCAGGCCTGCTGGGCTGCTCCTCTTTTCGTATCATTGCAAAAAAGGTGGTGTTGAGGGAGGGCAGGATCCAGTGTATTGTTCTTGATTCCTCTACCAGTTGCCATACCTCTTCTCTGATGAGATCCCAAAAGTGGTGGAAGAAGTTGGCAGTGAAGCCATCCGGCCCAGGAGCTTTGCCATCCTTGAGTTGAGCCATGGCAGCATCTACCTCTTGAGGTGAGATTGGTCGAAGCAGCATTTGATTATGGTCGTCAGTGATTAATTTGGGAATGAGCTGTGTGATTTGATCAATGGCTGGTTGTCTATTATCGTGTTGTTCCTTTTGAAGATCCTTGAAGTAGTCCACCAACTCTCTTTCCATATCCTCGTGCCGCTCCATACGTTCCCCTTGCTGATTGGTGATGTGGCAGATTCTATTTTGCATTCTTCGTTGTATGGTTGTGCTATGGAAGAACTTGGTGTTTCGTTCTCCTTCCTTCAACCAACGGACTCTAGATTTTTGTCGCCAGAGGATTTCCTCTTGCTTATATCTTTCCTCCAACTTTCGTTGTAGTTCGAGTTCTTTGGAAGCAAGAGAATCTGTTCTTCCAGAGGTGATAAGCTCCTGCTGCACGTCCTTCATCTATTGTTCCAGTCTCCGCTTCTCTGCAAAGATGTTGCCAAAGATATTGTGGTTCCAATCTTTGATGTGCTCCTTGACCCATTTGAGTTTTTGCTGAAATTGGAAAATTTTGGATCCTTTAGGCAGAGTGAATCTTTTCCAGACAGAGTGAACCAGGTCTGAGAAGGAGGGGTGCGAAAGCCAGAAAGCTTCAAACCTGAAAGGCTTTTTGAGGTGAAAGCCTATGCTCTGCCATTGGAGCATTATGGGCCAATGATCAGATTCTGGGATAGGGAGAATAGACCCAGTGATGTCTCCGCCTGCATGGATTGCATTGTCCGATAAGAGAAAATGATCCAGCTTAGAGGCTATTTGTTGCCGGCCAGTTCTGCGATTGCTCCAGGTAAATAGGCCATTGCAAAAGGGGATATCCATAAGCCAGTTACTGTTGATAAAATCCTTGAAATGGACGTTGTCCTGGTCCAATCTGGCTCTGCCCCCAGATTTTTCAGCTAGCCGCGTGATCATATTGAAATCTCCACCCAGAATCCAGAGGGGATGGGTCCTATTGGAGTTGATATGCTCAAGGGTATTCAAAAGCGCCACCTTACTAGCAAGATCTTGAGGAAAATAAACATTGGACAGGTGTCCATGGATATTGGTGCCAATAGGGTGAAAAGTAGCCTGGATGAGATTATGAGAGGCATGAAAGTTGCCTACCTGTAGGGTTTGAGGATTCCATGCAATTCCTAAGCCTCCCGAAGAACCCACGGCATCCACAGCCACCGATCTGCTGCCAGGCCAAGATCTAGATAAGATAGAGCCCAGCGTTTGACTGTTACACTTAGTTTCCTGAAGGAAGAGTAAATGGGGCTTCTCCTTCTGTATCAAGTTCTTTATCATTCTATACTTTCCGGGACCATTGAGTCCTCGTACATTCCAAGAGATTAAATTCATTGAGAATTGTTTGGAAGAGTTTTGAAGAATCTAGTAAGCTTGGGATATTGTCCCGAATCCACCAAAATCTGTCCTAGGGCAATAGTGCGCTGCCAATCAGGTGTTCTTCCTCTTTTCTTGGTTTCTTTCATCACCTTCAAACTATCCCAACGACTGCCTGGTTGGACACCCAATTTCTTGTGCTGCTAAACTTTGGCTAGGACTGCCTCAATAGTATCGATCTATCTTTGGTTGATCTTATCGAATTCCTTTCGTTCGCAGGCTTCTTCCAGACCCGTTAGATCCAGCTCACTGATGGCAATGCCGTTAGTGTCCTCTTCCATTTGGATAGCCTGTTCAGGCTGCTGCAGATCTGAGACTTCCAAGGTGACTACAGGGGTAGATCCCTCCAAGAACGAGAGATTAGGGTCCCATGTGACTTGTTTCTGCTTGAGATTGAGGTTTGGGTCAGAAGTATCAGCAGAGGTAGAAGAAGGAGGGGTAGGCGAAGGAGATGCGGGATTGGGTTGATTTGGGGGAGGGATGGAGGGGCCAACAAGGCTAGAGGAGGCAGGAGTGGGGTTAGATGAGGGGTCAGATTGGGCAAGCACGGCAAAGCTGTTACTGGTAGATGGGATGGAGGCTGAGGGGCTAGTTTTCTTTCCAGCAGCAGGTTTTCTGCTATTTCTTTTCCGGGGGGCAACTTTTATGAACCCATCCGCCTGAGCTTTGCCTTCCTCTTCCGCATTTCGGGCTTGGACTGTTAAATGACAGTCTCTATAGAGGTGTCCATGAGCATGACATCTTCTGCATCTAAAGGGCACGTACTCATAGTCCAAGGGCTGGATCCATTCAAAGTCATAATGAAAGATACTTATCGCATCAGGTAGGGCGTTGTCCAGGTGCATTTGAAAACATATTCGGGCGTAGGAGGTATATCTTCGGAGCTTGGTTTCTTCAGCAACTTTTATGAACTCTCCTAGTCCCGATCCTATTGCTTGCAGAGTTTCCTCGTCCCAATATTCAAGCGGTAATGAGTAGAGCCGAATCCAAACTGGCGCCCAGTTGAAGTTTTCCTTATCAGGGTTGAATCTCTCCACCCAATTCCTCAAATATAGCCCTGCTGAGTTGAAGAAATATGGGCCTCCGTCCATGACCTTGTTTCTATCTTCTAGACAGTTGAATGTGGCGGTGAAGAAACCCTTTGCTCCGAGCTGCAGAGAGACTTCCCCTTTGGGCTTCCATTTGGACGCTATCCAGCCCTGAAGGGCTTTTTTCGTTGGCCAGAACCCTACAAATTTTCTAATGAGGGCGTGGTCCCTCATGTACTGAATCCTAGCATTTATCCGATGACTAGGCAGATCTATTTTTGGCCGTTCTGATGCGATGGGTTTGCAGGTGGTTGAGGTGGCTTGCTGCGCCTCCGTCCTAGCATCAGGGGAATACTTTTTTGTTGCTTCAGTCGTCGTGTTACTGTCAGATTTGTCCTTCATACGTATCTCTGGACCAGCGTTATTTGCAGGGGGAGGCTTGGTGCCCCCCCCCCGTCTCTACCTCCATTCTGCGTTGCAGGCCTGCGCCGCCAGGTATGGTCAGCGCAATCAGTGCTTGCGTGGCGTGAGCAGACAACCGTGAAAGCTAGGGTTTGCAGAGGCGGAAAGCCCTAACTCAGTCTCAGAGCGCATCCGCACCAGTTACTGCGGCATCCTAACTCCAAACTATTTTTTCGAAGGGAATAATATTAAGGTCAATGGATATATATTATAAACTCAATATATAGAAAGAGTAACATAAATATTGTAAAATCTAAATTAAACATGGTTGAATATGATTATAAACACAAGGGATTTATATTAAACCTTAGGTTTAATATTATGAACCATATAAATAATGTTATACGCTACGAATAATAATTCTGAGGGATTAATACTAAAATACCAAGGGATAATATTCACAGCATAACATTATTAAACTCAAGGGACTAATATTATAAACTCTAGGTATATAAATCATAAGCTAAATACTATAAATCTGGAAATAAACATGGTTGACCATAGTTTACATGGTTGATTTTCACATTGACACAATATTTTTCACAAAGTAATATTGAACCATGGTGAACCACAATTGACCATGATTGTTTTTCATATTGAGACAATGTTTGTCACAATGTGATATTGTATGTAACAACTCCAACTCACAATTTTTTTTTTCTTTTCATAGTAATTCTGGTCATGGTCAGTGACTTTTCCGACATTTTCGTCATTATAAATTTCACACTAATAATGAAACTTGAAAAACTGTCTTTATTTTATTTTTTGCATCTTCAATTTATATATCAAAATATTGATTTATGTCATTCCTTCATTTCGATTAGTACTCCTTTAGATCCCTACTTTTGTCCTCAAAGGGACCCTCTTAAGTAGATTAACATAGGGACCCTCTTAAGTAGATTAACATACATATTGTACTATGTATTTAATCCTTATTTCCAATTCTTTTTCTTATAATTATTCCTTATAAGGTACAACTAGTCTTAGTTAAAACCTTGGGAAACATTTACATTTATAAATCTAAGTTATACTTAGTTATGTTTTCTTTCATTATAATTTTTCCACAACTAAATTATGTTGCCTCAAAGTTATAATTCATCAACTATAAATTCCCAACTAATATTATTATTTCCGTGCTGAATATATATACATTAGCCACAACCATATATATATAACTCAACCAAATATATAACTTATACATATCAATGTGCTTGTAATTTCATGTCACACCACGTATACATTCATCCTCATACTTTTATGCTTTGTTGACATAACACTTTACTTATAATAAACTCCCATCCTCACGATGTATTTATACTCACGACATATATATTTTACTAAACCATCTATGCCATTCCCCAAGGCACATATATTAACCCATGCAACGTATTTAATTTCTATTTCCATTAAACGTTTATGAAACTATGGAACCCTTCGTGTTCGTTAATTCAAATTGACATACTTTATTTTTCATTAACATTTTGTTGCATTACCTTCATGATTCAAATTGGAAAATATGTGATGGTACTCATATGTATTAACTCATCATTTCATTTACAAAACCCTATTAATGCAAGTACCTTCACACCTAATTATCACATGGGCTCCATATGGTCGATGGACACCTCCCTGATGGATATGCTCTCTCATCAACGGTGGAGATTTGTCTGCACTCCTCCATACAATGAATTACTATTGTTTGGGTTTTGTGGCTTTCATTTGCATTTTCATTTATGTGCGTTTTGTTTTTGAGAGCTTCCTGCACAGAAGTATACCTCTCCTGAGGTTTGTGCAATGACTTCCTCATAATAGGATGAGAGTATTATTGTTATGCTCTCGTTTTATCTCTCTGCGTACTGTACGACCTCATAGGATGGTAGGATTTTCTCTTTTCATCCCCTTCCATCATTTGTAAATGATTATTACAGGTGAGAATCCTCCATTCATTTATTCACGGTATTATTTTTACGCATTCCTTTTATTTTTGTATATACCTTCAATTGAGTTCAAGCCTATGTAATTTGTATTTTTTTTTTTAATGATAGGAGTTATCATAACTTCTTTGAACACTCCTTCCTTGCTATTGGTATTCCTCATGGCCAGAGAATTGAGGTAATGTATTATTCCTTCATACCCTTCCAAAATTTTATTCGTAGTTGTTTATGTTGGGAGCGTTAACCCTAAAAATCTACCACTAAAATTCTGATTTTCTCGAATGGTTCTTATTGTATAATCTTCCCAATTCATAATAGGGTTTATATATTTGAACGCTTGACATTTCATGCCTCTATCTAATGAAATTTATTCTATTCGTAGTTTCAATTCTGGATTTCTTTTCTCTATTTCGAATAATACATAAATTTTCCTTTCCTTCTTGAATTGGGATTTTTCCCTAATTTTAATGATTATGGTTTTACCATTGAATTACTGTTACAACTTTGACGTCATGGATTAATTAAAAAAATGTCTTCAACATTTAGATTCCTTTCCTATATGTTATTAAAATTGTTGGTTATAAATTTATTCACTGTGCTCGATATATATATATATATATATATATATATATATATATTGTTTTTATTCTTAGATCTTCTTGGTGTTCTTCTTCTTTTTTGGAGTATACCAAAATGTCATGTATGAACAATAATAAAAACTTATCTAGATATTTATGCAAAACGATATTCATTAAACACATGAATATAGTAGCCCTTCATTTGTGAGTCCAAAGGGTTGGACTACAAACTCATAGTGTCCATATCTAGTTCTGAATGTTATTTTATTGATGTCTTCATCCGTAATCCAGAGTTGGTGATATCCAATTCTCAGATCAATTTTTGAGAATATGGTGGTTCCTCTTACTTGATCAAATAAATCATCTATTTTTGGAAGATTATACTTATTTTTGATAATTAATTTATTCAACTATGTGTAGTCTATACACATCTAGAAAGTGCCATATTTATTTTTGAAAAACAGTAATGGTGCTCCCCAAGGAGACACACTTGGTCTTATGTACTCTCTATCTAATAATTCTTATAATTGAAGGTTCAGCTCTAGTAGTTCAGGGATACTCATTTTATATGGTGCCCTGGAAACTAGTGTAGCTCCTGGTACTAGTTTAATTGATAAATCAATGTCTCTTTTAGAGGGTAGATGAGGGATTTCTTCTAGGAATACATCACTGAATTCTCTGATTACTAGTAAGTCTTCTACAATCTATTTTTGCATTTTATGTCTCACATCTTCCCCTTGTACAACATACACTGGACAACCTCATCTTGCTCTTATTTTTAATTGAAATGAAGAAATCTGTCGCACAGATATTGGTTTTGGTTTTCATTTAACTATTACAAATTTTCTTACCTCATATGTGCAATGTATTGTTTTGTTTAAGAAATTTACTATTTCTTTCTGATTTTCTATCCAATCCATTCCTACTAACATATCATAAGATCCTAGAGGGAGAATGTTTATATGGAGTTCTGTTTTATATCCATTTAAATTTACAGCAGTTTTGGGAATTTTATGTGTCAGGTTTTTCTTTGCTCCTGTAGCTAGCTGCACTAACCAAGCTTGCTAAAAAAATTCTGATTTTAGCTTACATTGTTCCACTATTTGGGGGCTGATATAACATATATTTTTTCCTCAATATATTAAAATAGGAACAGTTTGGTCAGCAATCATACCTTCAATTTCTACCATTTTTGATTGGTGTTCAACCTGTCTATCTTCTAGTGCAGCACTGATCCAGGAAATATTGTGAGCAATGTCATTTACTGTAGTTGCTTCTCGTACTACTTGAATATTCTGGATTGTTATAGTGTTGTGTGGGCGCAGTCCCACAACATGTGAAGCTCTGCACACCCCCAACATTTTAATGGTTATTTTAATTTTACCACTCCTCTTCTGTTGTTTGTTCCCATTGGCTTGGAACGAGTGAAGGATTTTTATGTCTGATTTTCCTCACTCCTATTAAACTTTTGACATTTGTGGTTTTTCCCAAACTTTTTCAGATAGTCTGGTTTTGATATTTTTATGCTTGACTCCCCTTTTCCTTTTTCTTTATTCTGCCAGTTTTTCAGCCGATCATTTATGCCTTTAAATTATTGGTAGCAAAAACATTCTTTTCGAACAGCTTCATCCATTTTTTTAGGATTATTAAATTCAATTCTTTCTTTGTAGATGGTAGGTAGGAAATTTATAAATCCTTGTAATTTGACCTTTTCTTCCCTGATGTAAGGCACATAGCGAAGTAAATTTGTAAATTTTGTAACAAATTCATCAATAGTGAGTTGTCCAAGTCTCAACTCATGAAATTCCTTTACTCTATCATCATAATACCTCTCACTATAGTACACAGATTTGAATTTATCTTGAAATTCTACCCATGTAACAACTTTTTCATCAAGCATGTGTATAATTTTTGTTTCTTCCCACCAAACAGTGGCTTTACCTTGCAGCTAGTAAACAACCAATCTGGCTTTGAAATTACTTATGTATTCATATACCTGGAAGTATTTAGCCATGTTCAGGAGCCAAGCTTCTGCATCCTCTTCCTGTTCCCCATCAAAGGTTGAAGGTTTAAATTTGCGGAATTTCTCTTGCAACTACTTATTATTTCTGGATCTTGATCCAAATTCTTCCCACTTTCAGACCCCTCTGAGTTGTGTTCAATTTGTTTTTTATTATTTTATTGTTTACTTTGATGGATAGAACTAGAGGTTAATTCCCTAATCAACCTCTCTTGCTCATTAGTGGCCTGTAGTAAACGTTCATTGCTAGTCCTTAGTTGAACCATCTCACGCTGCATATTCCTTATCATTTCCACCATTTGAGAATTTTGATCTGTTGGGTCTCCCTCACCCCCTAGTTCTACGTGCAACACTCCTCTGTTATTCATAATAGTAGTTGTATTTGATTTTGCACATTAATCACACTGTACACAGAATTAAATTAGTATTCACAGAAAAAATTATTTAATTTTTTTTTAACACCAAAATTTTTGTCCTTGTGTTGGGATCCATAAGCCTAGAGTTTTCAACATGGGCTCTAATACCATTTGTAACAACTCCAAATCACAATTATTTATTTATTATTTTATTTTTTTATATATAGTAATTCTGGTCATGATGAGTGACTTTTCTGAAATTTTCGTCATTAATAATTTCACACTAATAGTGCAACTTTAAATATTGTCTTCATTTTATTATTTTCATCTTCAATTTTTGTATTAAAATATTGGTTTATGGCATTCCTTCATTTCCATTTGTATTTCTATAGAACCCTGCTTCTTTTATCCTTAAAGAGACCCTCTTAGGTAGATTAACATACATAATGT
This sequence comes from Pinus albicaulis, assembly GCA_034641835.2. Classification (NCBI taxonomy): domain Eukaryota; kingdom Viridiplantae; phylum Streptophyta; class Pinopsida; order Pinales; family Pinaceae; genus Pinus; species Pinus albicaulis. The sequence goes on along the minus strand of CM076580.1, from coordinate 1,767,515,739 downwards.
ACTATGTATTTAATCCTCATTTCCAAATCATTTTGCTTATCATTATTCCTTATAAGGTACAACTTGTAGAAAAATTTACATTTATAAATCTAAATTATACTGCGTTAACTATGTTTTCTTTCAATATAATTTTTCCACCACTAAATTTTGCTGTCTTAAAGTTATAATTCATCAACTATAAATTCCTAACTAATATTATTATTTTAGTGTTGAAGATATATAAATTACCCACAACCATATATATCTAACTAAACTAAATGTATAACTCATACATATCATTGTACTTGTAATTTCATGTCACACCATGTATACATTCCTCCTAATACTTTTATGCTTTGGCGACATAATACTTTAGTTATACTAAGGTCCCATCCTCAAGATGCATGTATACTTGGGACATATATATTTTACTCAACCATATATGTCATTCCCCAAGGAACATATATTAACCTATACATTGTATTTAATGTCGAAATTCATTAAAATTTTATGAAACTATGTAACCGTTCCTCATCATTTATTCTAATTGACATACTTTATTTTTCATTAACGTTTTTTCGCATTACCTTTATGATTCAAATTTGAAACGATGTGATGATACTCATATGGATGAAATATTTATCATTTCGTTTACACAACCCTATTAATGCAAGTACCTTCCCACCTGATTATCACATGGGTTCCATACGGTTAATGGACACCTTTCTGATGGATATTCTCTCACATCAACGATGCAGATTTTTTCACAATCCTGCATACATTGAATGACTATCGTTAGGGTTTTGAGGTTTCATTTGCATTTTCAATTGTCTGTGTTTTATTTTTGAGAGCTCCCTATGCAGAAGTATACCTCTCCTAAGGTTTGTGCAATGACTTCGTGAGAGCAAGATGACAGTATTATTGGTATGCTTTTCATTTTATCTCTCTGCATACTTTATGACCTCAAAGGATGAATGGATGTTCACTTTTTCATCTCTTTCCATCATTTGTAAATTATTATTACAGGTGATAATACTCCACTCATTTATTAACAGTATTATTTTTACGCATTCCTTTCATTTTCGTTGATATTACAACAAGATGATGAGATTAATGGAAATAAGTCACCTTCACTAAGTGGGCCCGCAGGCTATTTTAGACTATGTCTATTTTTAGACATGTCGATCATATTCTATGAGTTGCAGGATGCTATTTGTCGATGGTTGGTCAATTTGGAAAAAAATATGGACTTCTATTTTTAGACATATTTGGTGGAATCTGTTTTTATATTGCGAGTCTAAAAATAGATATGTCGAATATTATTAGCTCTTAATAATATTTGGACTATAAACATTATCTTATTCTCTTGGAGCACTTCAGTTAAGTGCACAGATGTGGCACAGGATCTGACAGAAGGAATTATGCTATTCCTGAGGGTTAAGTGGAGCTATTGCATGGATACTTTAGTTAGAACTCATGTGATGGATTTTGGTGGAGTTATTGAGGTAGTTGGTGGAGTTGTGTTCAATTTAACTAAGTTAAACATAGTTGAGCTAGTTGTATCTAGTCTAACTGATTGATACACTAGTGAGAATGGTGTGAATTAATTATTAATCAATTCACTAATTATTAACTCATTAATCAACTAAAGAATACATCATTTAACTACAGCGCATGGACAATTTCTGTGGAGACTAGCGAAGAGGTAGGTGAAAGAGTAGTGTGACTATCATTTGTGATTATAGTGTTGCATGATTTGCAACACACAGTGGTTGGCAATGCCAATGAGGATTGCAGGAGCAAGGCTGGACCAATTTGAGTTCATTCGAAGCCATTCTTCAGCAGTGATTGCGCAATAGAGGCAGGCTAACAGGTGGTAGAGATTAGAGCATGTGTTTTGCTAGATCGAACCTGATTAGTGTGTAGCAATTGGAGATTTTACTAAGAGCTTGTGAGGAGCTTTGTATAATGATTGTTACATGATCTCTATGAAATATGATATACATATAGTTGGGGGTTTTCAGATGTAAGCTTTCCCATAAAATACCGTGTTCATATGTGCGAATGTTTATGGTTTTAATGTGCGCATGTGATTGTTTTTATTTCCGCAATTAATGATCAATGGTAGAAGAGATTCTGTATTGTGCATGAAGTCAAATAGTGTGTGATGAGGAGAATCTCGGATGTATAAAATATCAGTTATATAAATTTCTACATGGTATCAGAGCAATATTGATCATTGGAGCAATTGTAAAACATTGAAGCGGTTGAGTTTTGAGCTGGTGTAATTCAAACTTGCAGCAGTGTTTTCTTGGTGTCGAAGTTGAGATGTATTTCAACGGATTGCGATTGGAGTATGCCCTTGAGAGAAGCTCGAATTATATTGCATCAAAGGACAGGATGGAGGCGGTGCTGGATGACAATGGGTTGAAGGAGTTCATAGATGCATAAATTCCAAAATCTGCTTCTAGCGATGCTGTTGCACTTGACGCATTGCAAAAGAAGACAACAAAGTGTCGAAGAATTATATTGGAAGGTGTGAAGGATCACATAGTTTCTAGCCTTCATGGTAAAGCTGCTCCATTCTTGATGTGGAAAGCTTTGACAAATTTATTCCAAAGCAAGAGCGACCAGAGGAAGTTGGCACTCAAGGATAGACACCGAAACATAAAAATGGAGAAAGGCGACAGTATAACCAAGTACCTCATGAAGTTTGTCCAGTGCATGGATGAGCCGGGAAGTGTGGGGGTGACTGTAGATGACGAGGACTTGGTGAGCTTGTCTCTCCTTGGGCTTCTGAAGAGTTGGAATTCCTATCAGGACTCTATCAATGGTCAGGAGAAATTTCCAGGATGGGAGCGACTTTAGTCGGATCTTGTGCAAGAGGAGATAAGGCGAAGTACCAGGGACATATCTTCATCAAAGAATTCAGATGAAACAAATTGCACTTTGGCTGCCAAAGCAAGGAAGGGGAACATCAAGAAGAATGCTTCTCAATCCGGTGCGAAAGGAAAGAAGCAGGACATGTCCAAGGTGAAGTGCTTTCACTGTCACCAACACGGACATTACGCCACTAATTTTCCACAGAAGAAGAAAAATAAGCAAGCTGCTAGATCTGCAGCTGGAGAGGCCTTGGCCTCACAGTTTGAGCTGGATTTTTTTGTTGATCGCATGCTTGGTCTCAAGTGTGATGGGTTCAGTGTGGTTTCTTGACAGTGCTGCGTCTTTTCACATGACAGGAGATAAATATTTGTTTACTGATCTGGATGAGAAAGATCTTGGAGTGCACATCGATATGGGAGATGATGGTAGATACATTGTGATCAGTATCGGTACCATTTCCTTTGAGAGGGAGTCTGGTAAAACCTTCATATTGAAGGAAGCGATGCATATTCTAGGATTGAAGAAGAATCTTATCTCTATGGCGATGTTGGAAGACAAGGGATATGATGTTGTCTTTAGCGAGGGAAAGGCTTTCCTGCGCAATAAGGAAACTGGTGAAACTCGGAGGATAGGGGTTCAAGTTAAGAACCTTTATCAGTTGCAGGTAGATGGCTACGTAGCAATGGCAGGCAAGGAAGAAGGACTGGTGAGCCGGGATGAGGGCAAGCAATGGCATGGGAGATTGGGCCATCTTCACCATGGTGCTTTGAAAATTTTGCAGCAGATTTCTACTGGGCTTCCCAAAGGTACCCTTGCACAGTCACATCAGTGTAAGGGATGTACTTTGGGAAAATTTTTGAAAGCCACATTTCACGAGAAGGATAGTCATGCCACGACGATCCTTGAGAGAATTCACACAGACATGTGTGGACCTTTCTCAATAGCTTAAAAAAAAAAGCATAGGTAATATGTGATATTTGTTGATGATTTTTCTCGGAAGTGTTGGATCTTCTTCATGCAAAAGAAGAGTGAGACATACTCAAATTTATATGAGTTCAAGCCACTGGTTGAGAAAGAATTAGGGAAGCAGGTGAAGGCTCTTAGGAGCGACAATGGTGGTGAATTCATCTCTGGTGAATTCGAGGACTTTTGTAGTGTAAAAGGAATTCGAAGAGAGCTCATAATGCCTCATAACCCACAGCAGAATGGGGTCACTGAGTAGAAGAATAGAATGATCGTGAGTGCAACATGGGCGATGTTGCATGATCAGGGCCTTGCCAGACACTTGTGGGCTGAGGCATGCAATACTGTGGTTTATGTACAAAACCGTTGTCCTCACAGGATACTTGGCATCAGTACACTTGAGGAGGCATTTTCTGGTAAGAAGCTTGATATGTCCCATTTGAGAATTTTTGGTTCACTTGTTTACATTCGTGTGACTAAGAATGCCACGAAGAAGCTAGAGCCGACTGCAGAGGTTGGGATATTTTTGGGGTACACTGATACACCCCACAACTATCATGTGTATTTGCGAGACAGTCGCAAGACTGTTGTGCGACGGGATATAAAATTTCATGAGGAGAAAGCCATGAAGTGTTCACTTGAGAGGGTGCCACACTTGCATGCAGATGAGGAGCTACTACTTCCTAAGGATGAGCCTCAAGATGTGGATCAGCCACAAGAGGAAGTTCATGGAGTGGAAGAGACCACTCATGCAGCGCCAACCATCAGAGGGCAGAAGCGCACTACAGAAGCTGAGAGACTGATTCAGGATGTAAAGAAGGTTGTAGGATCACCTACATCACAACATAGATAGAGACAGTCACCTCATCGGTACACTGGATACATGGCTCCTATGAGCAAGTGTATCGTGACAGAGCCATCCTCTTTCAAGGAAGATGTGGAGGACCCCGCATGGGTAGATGCCATGGTGGAAGAGTATGATTCAATTTTCAGAAACAGTGCATGGGAGATTGTCCCAAGGCCGGATGTAACACCCCTAGTTTACGTTTTTCTTTTAAAGCTATACATTTTAACTTTAATCCTAAGGGGAATGGACCCCAATGGACAAGTATTTTGTGGATGTAATTAAATATTTAATTATGAAAAATAAATAAAATAATTCTGTCCAGATTGACCAAAATGAGAATTATGAGATCACTTGCTAAATCCATGAGGATGGAAAGAGGCAAATACTTTCCCCAAAAATCTTTCAAAATTACTTGAAAGAATTTATCTCCAAATTAGATTTTGAGGAAAATCTAGTTTCCCCAATGATGTGGAGAGTAGTTGGGAAAAGGTAAAAAGCTAGGAAAAGCAGAAAGCAACATTAAAAATCCCTAAATAAGGGAAGCCTATGCAAACAATAAGAAAAGCATCTTGATATTCTGGACGTAGAATTAGAAACAAGCTTTGGGGAGAAAAATCTTAAATAAGCTATTCCTGAACAGATTAGAGGTTGGTCTGGAATGGAAGTTATCTTAGATCGAGGGTGAGTTCTGAAGATAGAGGGAATCTACGGTTGGGAGGACTGGTCAAGTACCAAAGTGGTATGCTCACAGTGTTATGAATGATTAAAATTAATTCTTGTTAAGTGTAAAGGTTAATGACTGTAGCTGAATGTTTCTTGCAATTTTTTGTTTGTGTTGCTGTTCCATACATTTACAGAATGGTAGAGTAATTAAACTCTCTCAGTCCTGCATAGTTGTAGGAACCAGAAATATGAGGAAAAATCAACCATAAACTCTAAACCAGTCCCTGGTTTAAAACTGGAGATTATATTACCTCATAATTTATAACTACGTAACTTTAATCTGTTTCTATTATAAATAGAATTAATTCTAGTGAAACCCAAAAATCTGGGTGTAGGAGGAATTAAGTACATACAGGGCAGAGATATACATTTGTTGAATTAACTAAGTGAGGTACAAACATATAGATTTACTAAACAACAGTCCATGCCTATTTATAGATTATAAGGACAGAATGGAAGAGTATATATTTTAGTACTACAGATTCTAGTGCTAGATATATATATATATATATATATATATATATATATATATATAGTAACGAAATAGGACTAAACAAGTTTACAAATCATGAAAACAAATGTGGTCTGAGAATTATATATATATATATATATATATATATATAACTGGTGTTAATATCCATCCCAAAGCGAGGGTCCAAACTTAATAATTTCTGGAAATTATAAACTGTGCATGTAAACCTCTATAAAATGCACGCAAACTATACAAGCTGGGAAAGATAAAAAATAATTTCCCCATCAGATCTATATTATGTTGAGAAGTGTCGTCTAAACACTAAATTGACTGAAAATGTTATGCTAAGAAAAATTATAAATATATAGTTGAAGAAAACATTATAAGTGACTATTACAATGGAACCCAAACTAAGGAGTATAAAGAGAGTCCACTGTTGGATTCATAAGACTCTGTGGAGATGGAAAATTCTCCTTCCCTGAGAGATTACAGACTTGAAAAAATTTGCAGCAAAGACACTTATAGTCAATTATGCTATTATAATGAGGAGGAACAGAAAGTAAACCTAAGACTAGCAAATTTATTACTTTCTTCAATTAAATTTAGGAAGACCATTACTAAAAGGGAAAACAATTATAATAATCTGGAAACTAAAAAAAAATATATATATATATATTATTGAGTTGTCAATAATAACATAGATGAAAGATAGAAACATTATATATATATATATATATATATATATATATATATATATATATATATATATATATATATATATATATATATTCTACAGCCACTTATGGAAACAGGCTATCATAGTTCCATCATAACATTCCAGAATTTAATTATACAGGGAATTTCATCATCCGAATGAAAAATTATTAACAGACACAGTCTCTGGCAGAATTTAGTATTACAATAAAAACTTCGTATGACAATAAGAATTTAAAATATCTGAAAAAATTATGTAGAATAACGTTATGAGAGTCTGGCTTCTGTCCGACCAGTATATTGTTGATACCGACTTGAACATGCCAAGTGCATTGAAATTAATGATGAATGAAACAATGCTTTTCATGGGTCACCGAGAAGGAAAATTGTATGGCATTTGGAATTACTTGCAGCAAAAACAATCGACAGTGAGAATACGAGTCGAGTAACTGATAAAAATTCTATCACGAATAAAATAATAACAAAGTAATAAAGGGTTACCTAGAAAAGGAGAAACTCCTTTTCTTCAAAATGACCTGAAATAGAAGTAGCTGCATAACATAAAAAAAAAAAAAATCGAAGATCAGGAGTTTCAAATGGGAACGAAAATGCCACGGGTCCAGTGATATGATCAAAATTGATCACTTGCCTAGGGTATGGGTGATGCTCGTTGTGGAGAAGACGAGTAAAATCAACATATCACCATTCGAACAACATCAGTAAAACCACAAAGGACGATGAGAAGTAAGCTCATATTCAGAAACGATAGAGAATTAGTCCCACACATCGTTAATAGGAATACATACGAGGTAGTAGAAGAGATGTTGGAATAAATAAAAATCGACATACTAGGACAGAAAAATCTCTATGAAAGATTTGTCCAACTGACCAATACGAGCTCTCGACTGTAAACGAGACCATGGAAAAAAAAAATATTTTACTTAAACTCAGCGCTCGCTCAAGAAACAGAGCATATTTCTATGAAAAAAAAAATCCATATCAAGATATAAACACAGAGCGTAAGCTTAGCATTAAAACTAGGGACGTGCATAGAATTCATACCTGAAATACCATACGATGAGGGGATAGATACGTCGAAGCCTGGGGGCACCTACGCTTAGTTCCTCCACTGTGCAGAGTCTCGCCACTAGGAGGTAAGTAGAACAAATGAAGGGAGAAAGAACCGCTTCAATAATAACACAGATATTTATACGAACGTCCCAAATCAAAAAAACCAACGAAACCCTAATGGATAGGGATAATCTCCATTGTCCAAGTGGCCTCAAATCCATGGCTTAGACACGGATTGATTTTGGGAAATTGGCATTTAATACACAGTAGTTCAAAACGTAAATGTCGATCTATGAAATCTTTGCCACATTACCATTGCTCATGTCATGTGGCCGGTGTATTAAAAGCACCTTCTAGCATGGCATATCACAAACAAAATATAGATATATATATCCTCGAGTTTAGACATAGTAAGAACTAATAAAATTGGAAATCAACAGAGTATCAATGAATAGGTGACAAGGAGATTTAGACAAGTTACCATGGCCAAATACCTTAGCCAACCATGCCAACGAGACACAACGAATGCATTGAAATTTAAATGCGCATATCTCCACATCAAACTCATCATAAGAGATATGTACGTGAGGGATAAATGATGCGATGGTCACGCTCATAATAAATTCATATCCATGACATAAGTTGTAAATATGAATAGACCTTGAATAACTAGCAATTCAATTATAAGGTTATAAGACTTCGAGTTAGACAAAGACATAAACCCATCGAATACCATATCTAAAACGTAAGAGAATGCTATCGAACTAAAAAAACAGAGGGCTAATAACCCTGCATGTGTTGTGCATAAACATTAATGAATAAATTGTCATGTGTGAGGACAATATAAATATGGTAGAATATATGTGTAATTTACATTATGCATAGATAGACACGCATAGGAGTAAATGCAACCATATAATAGATATGGTGATATATATGTGTAAATTACATAAGCCACAACAATTAGTGGAAGAAAAAAATAAAACTATACCCACAAGAGTAATAGGAGGAATAGTAACTCTACTCCATAACATATCATAATTGACAAAATTCGAAAGTAGAATTGAACAGTTGTGGCCAATAGAAGCACATAACTAAATTATAAATAGAAAAAAAAAATCTGGGGTGGAAGGAAGAGATGTTACAAATGGTATCAGAGCTCATGTTACATAAAATTGAGCTGTTGTTTTGTGCTCACTGTGTAAATTATTTATGGTTGAAAAAAAAAAAAATTATTACTAATCTGTATTGTTTAGTGTATAGTGTGGTGCTGAAACAGACAATTCCAATGGCTGGAAGTGATGAAATTTATGTTGATATGAGTGAGGAAGATAGTACACCAGATCCTAACACTCCATTGATGGCTATGTTGCACAGTTTGCAACGAGAAATGGCTGAGCTAAGAAGCCAGAATGACATATTGTCATTAGCCAGTGACGAAAAGGAAAAGCTCATCAGAGAATTAACTTCGCGAAACAACCAAGAGGGTGAATGTTCCAGAAAGAGGAAGAATGATGAGTCTGAGGATGATGATGTTGTTAGGCATCAGTATAAGCAGAAAAAGGAATTACAAGGGGGAATTCCGAAAGATCAAACCTCCCTCCTATGATGGGGAGAAGGAGGAAGATGCTAAAGCCTGATTGTTGAACATGATTAAGTATTTCTAGGTCTATGAATATGAAAGCAATCTTAAGGCCAGATTAGCTATCTACCAGCTACAAGGTAAGGCTACCTTGTGGTGGGAGGAGACGAAAATGGTTCATGTCATTGATGAAAAGACAGTTACTTAGGAAGATTTCCAGGTTAAGTTTAAAAACTGCTATTTAAATGAACATTATTATGATGGTAAAGAAAAGGAATTTCATGAGCTTAGACTGGGACAACTTACTATTGATGAGTTTGTCACTAAGTTTACAAATCTGTTGAGATATGTCCCTTACATTCGTGAAGAGAAGGAAAAGGTGAAAAGGTTTATGAACTATTTTCCTGTTGTATACAAGGAGAAAATAGAGTTTGATAATCCAAAAACCATGGATGAAGTGGTGAGAAAAGCTAGATTATGTTACCAGCAGTTCAAAGGAAAAAATGAACATGGAAAAAGCTAGGTAAATAAGAGTGAATTCAAAGGGAAGAAACAAAAACCATCTTATTTGAAGAACTTTGGCAGGGATCATCAGCGAAGGAAATTTAACAAACCCAAAGCAAGTCAAACTGCTCAGTCCCAAGTGGATTCAAAACAAATAGATGGAGACAATAAGAAAGAAGGCACAGTTAAAATGAGGGAACCTTTGAAATTCTGGGGATGTGGAGAACTTCATCTCTTCAGGGATTGTCACCATCGAAACATTCAGATGATTATGAGAGATCGAGAAGCTACCACAGTAAATGGCATAGCAAGAAATATACCCACTATCAGTGCAACCTTGGAGAATCGACAAGCAGAACATCAAGATACCATGGTTGAGATGGAAGGTAAGATTGCTGACCAATCTGTTATAGTTTTAATTGATCCAGGTGCTTCTTTGAGTTACATTAGTCTAAAAATTGTAGAAAAATGCAATCTCAAAACTGAAAAATTTCAGCAGTCTTGGTTGGTCCAGTTAGCCACTAGAGCCAAGAGGAAGGTAACACATAAATTACCCCAAACAACAATTAAATTAAATTATTTTCAGACAGAAGTGAATTTGAACATTCGGCCCTTAGGCTCATATGACTTGCTGATAGGAATGGACTGGCTGGAAAAGAGAAAGGATATGATGAACTGTTGGGATAAAACTCTACAATGCATAGATGAAGAAGGGAAACCTTTTATTCTCAAAGGAAAACCAAAACCCATCTCTGTAAGACAAATATCAGCCCTGCAATTAAAAAGAAAAACTAGGAAATGATATCAAGTTTATGCAGTACATGTTGAATAAATAGAACAACAACCTAAAGGAAACCTAGTGGATACTTTGCCAGTGGTGAGAGAGTTTAAGGAAGGTTTTCCAGATGAGATTCCTCATCTTCCCCCCAAAAGAGAGATTGAATTTTCAATTGATTTGGTGCCGAGAGCAACATCGGTTTCCCGAGCCCCTTATCGAATGAGTCCTCCTGAACTTATGGAGCTGAAGATGCAATTGGAAGAATTTCTAGATAAGGGTTATATCAGACCGAGTGTGATCCAGGTGGAATAATCAGGTACAGGTACAAGTGGCTTGAGTAAAATGCTCAAAAATCAAAGTGTTTGGATTGCTTTCAAACCAAGTTTAAGTTGTAGATATCGTAATTCTGAATCCAACGGCGCAGACGGCACTCAATTCCGAGTCTGTATGAAGAAGTTATAAGCGGTCAAAGTTCCAGGTTGACTTGGTGACTGGGCAGCCTTAAAGAGGACACAAATTGGACTTTTTCCGGCCACCGGATTCCAGGAAGCTCAAGCCAGATTTCGGGAGAAATTGTGGCCTGGTTAATTGCACTACTTCGGTGGAAAACCGAATTTTTCAAAATGCATAAGTTTGTTTTAATAACAAAAAATTATTTAAAAAAAGGGGGTGGGGGCCGTGACCCCCGCCACCCCCATCGGCACCCATATGGTACCATATATATATATGGGCTGGCAGGGATCGAACATGCACGGCCTTAAAGGCCAGCCCGCTCCACGGGCGGCCCAACTCAATGAACAATGGTCATGTATTAAAACAGGGCGGGGGTTGTTAACCCCACCGCCCTCCACCACATTCAAACGAGCATGGTTCCATATGGGCGGGCCGCCCAATGCGGGCCCAGCCCCCCCACACTTGGCACTTCAAAACAAATTCGAGTTTTAAAAATTGATATATGCGGGTTTTGTGGGGAGGCGGGATTTTACCACCCGACCTCCTTTAACAAATTTCCTCTTTTAACCATTGCGCCCAAAGGTGGGCTTGGTAAATACCGCCCAGAAGAACTTATATAAACTCAGATTTTTAAAGTGCGCCCAGGCCATGGAGGAGCGAGAGAGCGCGCACGGAATTCGAGTTTAATATTTTTTTAATTACAGACCAGTGCGCCTAGGGAATGGAGCAGCGCACACGGAATTCAAGATTTATTATTTTTTAATTGCAGGGGCAGTGAAAACATGAGCCCAGAAAGAGGCAGGCGGAACCCTTGATTGAGGCCAACTTTTAGGAGGGTGAAATTTTGACTTTGTCCAAATGGGACAAATTTTATGTCGTTTCAGCACTACTCAGCGCCACAAGCCTGATGGCATGCTCAGTTTCTGCATCTGAGTTTTAGATTTTTCAGCCACTTTTGGAAGTGGGTTATGCCGGTGTCAGATTTCCACGTGTGAGTAGTCGTTTTCATCTTTTTCGATGCCACAAGATTGATGGTGTTTTCAGATTCAGCCGTAGAGAAGCTCAGCCTTTAGCAAAGGGCAACATGAGGTATATGATGTGGATTCCATGTACTTCTTCATTTATTTTTGAGATGCATTATGTCTTGCAGATCCCGGTTGATACATGAGTCGTGGGATCTTGCTTTGTGTTTTTATTGATGTACTTTTCAGCGATGGATTTGTGTCATGTATGAGTCCCTTTTATGCCAAATTGGCGGGATGCTCAATTTCATATGTGTATTGTTGAGATCCCTTGTTTGCTAAGATTGGCGGGATACTCTTGTTTATTTAATGTCAGCTATGGTCATACTGATAGGAGTCTTTCTTTATGTATGAGAGTTCTGAAGGGGAACATCTCTTAAAAAAGTCAAGCCACTCCTACGCGAGGGAAATTTTTCCTTGTATGTCATAGGAAAGCACATCCATGTACATCTCTTCTTACAACACATAATGCACCGGCCTACACCATCTTGACACCGAGGCCCGGAGATGTAGTCCCTCCTGGATGAACTCCGTCATCAAACGATGTGTTCTTATGATTGCTGATCTTGTTCATTTATGTTCCTCTTATTTACAGCTACAATCATTCATTTCAGTTCTTTAACGTTGTTAATGAAATGCAATTCTATTTATTAACCGAATTAAAAGGTCTTGGTTAAGGGTATTAAGATTTTACCCTGGATCAAGTGGTATCAAAGCAAGTATTCTTGCTGATTGGATTGCAGGCGTGAACATTGAACGTTTGCTAATTTTAGCCATGGAGAATGTGAAAGACATGTATGAAACCATGCTCAGGGTGTCTGAGAAAGCAGACATACTATACAAAGCTTACAAAAAATAAGCAACAGAGAACGAAGAATTGAAGACCCTCCTACACAAAGAGAAGGAGGACAAGCAACAGTTGCAGCTTCAGTTGAAAGCCACAACAAAAGCATGGGAAGATTGGAAGCACAACAATGAAATTCTGCAAGCAGATCATGATGCCTTGAAGGCGTTCCTACATGAAGAGAAGGAGGAGAAGTAGCATTTGCAGCTTCAGTTGCAAGCCACGACAGAAGCGTGGGAAGATTTGAAACGCAACAACGAAACTCTTCAGAGAGAATCCGAGTGCCTTGGCCTACGAAGAAGAAGAAGGAGGATACGGCGGATGCGACTTTGGCTACAAGCGTGTACGGCGATCAGCAGTGAAGGCGCGGCGAAAGGCTTCGCGGCTGCCATTTGTTTCCAGGTGACACTAAGGTAAATAGTGTTGATTTTCTTCGGTTTCTTCACATGATGTAATTTCAGTTGGAAGTGTGGAGATACCAATCACAGGTACCGGCATGAGACTCCTCACCAAAATGGGGTACAAAGGAGGAGGACTTGGCATTCGTGGCCAAGGCATAACCAAACCATTGGAGTTTGTGCAACGACCTCGTTATGCAGGTTTGGGGTACACTAACGGAGGATGTTGAAAGGACATCAAAGGCAAACAGATAATGATGAACTCTCCAAGGAAGAGGAATGATGGGGACACTCCGCCATCATTCCATGGCAATGCATGTTGTAGTGAAGGAACTGAGGCGAGATCCCATCATCATGATCGCACCAGAGACCATCCCAGAAGGTATACTAAGTCTCATTATTCCAGAGTGCGTTTTGATTACAATAATGTTGATAACCACGGTTGTAAAATATGGCGTCATAAAACTTGTTTATTTTGTGGTTTAAATAACCATGTGATTTCTAAGTGATAGAAGAGGATGGTAGCACAAAGGAGGAAGAGGCATGAAAAACCTTCTCCTCAACAGGAAAAGAAATGGGTTAAGCGATTTGGAGAAAAAGAATTTTGCACCCATTGCGACAGTGGCCACCAAGGCACATCACAGAAAACTTCATCCGAATCGACGGCAATAAAGACAAAGCACCGTGCATACACCAGTTGAAAGAGATGATCGACAAGCAAGTTCGCCACAAGGAAATGATCCACTCGTTTTAATAAATGAGAAGTGGTTCTTCTAGATTGTTTTTTTCTAGAGATGTTAAGCTTGTTATGGCCATGCTTGTAAGTCATTTGTCGCAATTTTTATTATGAAAGTGATGATGTGTTTCCATCACTCGTTTAAGCGACCATGATATTGTTTTTGGCCTTGTTTTATGAGTCGTGTGTTAGATCTCTTTCATGTAAAAGTGATGATATGTTGCCATCACTTAGAGACGTGACGATTATGTTTTTGGTCATGTGCTATGAGTCGTCTGATGCATTTCTTTCATGTAAAAGTGATGAGGAGTTTTGCCATCACTTCGAAATGCGACGATGAGGTCTGGTCTTGTAATTTTGTTGAGGTATGATTTCCATTGTGCTGTAAACTTGACCACCGAGTGCATGTTATAAACTCGTGGCAAGTATGGAAATATTTGGGTCACTATTGGTCACATTGAGAATGTAATGTTCATTGCAGCTTTAGGCAGGTGTTGGCATTCCGATTCCGAAGGACAGAAGGTAGAAAAGGTCTTTAAGGACGAGCCTTTTATACCTTTCATTTCTACGATTGCGGTGTTGGCATTCCGATTCAAGACAAAAAATAAAGGTCTTCGAGGATATGTGCAGACATTTGCATTCAGCGATTACGGATATTGACACCATCTTGATTCCAAAAATACGTGGTCAGAGTCTTTAAAGGGATATGCCTTTCGAAGACATTTTCATTTCGACCAAGTTAAATTAATGACACCATCTAAATTTGAAGTACGTGAGGTGAAGGAGTCTTTATGGGATGTGCTTTTTCAGACATTTTCATTTTCGCAGTTACAGGTGTTGGCTTTACATCTTGATTTTGAAGTACGTAAGGTGAAGGAGTCTTCAAGGGATGTGCCTTTTCAGACATCACATTGTAGCAGTTGCAGATGATGGCTTTGCATCTTGATTCCAAAGTACGTCAGGTGAAGGAGTCATGTGGGGATGTGCCTTTCAACGACAGGTGCAGACAGTTGATGATATGTAAAGCTTGATGCTTTTGGAGGACCAAAAGCTCCTTAGTGGGGAGGCTTGATCCAGGTGGAATAATCAGGTACAGGTACAAGTGGCTTGAGTAAAATGCTCAAAAATCAAAGTGTTTGGATTGCTTTCAAACCAAGTTCAATTTGTAGATCTCATAATTATGAATCTGACGGTGCAGACGGCACTCAATTCCGAGTCTGTATGAAGAGGTTGTAAGCGGTCAAAGTTCCAGGTTGACTTGGTGACTGGGTAGCCTTAAAGAGGACACAAATTGGACTTTTTCCGGCCACTGGATTCCGACAAGCTCAAGCCAAATTCTGGATGAAATTGTGGCTTGGTTAATTGCACTCCTTTGGTCCAAAACCGAATTTTTCAAAATGCATAAGTTTGTTTTAATAACAAAAATTTATTTAAAAAAAAGGGGGTGGGGGCCGTGACCGTCGCCACCCCCATCGGCACCCATACGGCACCATATATATATATATGGGCCGGCAGGGATCGAACCTGCCCAGCCTTAAAGGCCGGCCCGCTCCACGGGCGACCCAACTCAATGAACAACGGTCATGTATTAAAACAAGGCGGGGGTTGTTAACCCCACCGCCGACCACCACATTCAAACGAGCATGGTTCCATATGGGCGGGCCGCTCAATGCGGGCCCAGCCCCCCCACACTTGGCACTTCAAAACAAATTCGAGTTTTAAAAATTGATATATGCGGGTTTTGTGGGGAGGCGGGATTTGACCACCTAACCTCCTTTAACAAATTTCCTCTTTTAACCGTTGCGCCCAACAGTGGGCTTGGTAAATACCGCCCAGAAGAACTTATATATAAACTCAGATTTTTACAGTGCGCCTAGGCCATGGAGGAGCGGGAGAGCGCGCATGGAATTCGAGTTTAATATTTTTTTAATTACAGACCAGTGCACCTAGCGAATGGAGCAGCGTGCACGAAATTCAAGATTTATTATTTTTTAATTGCAGGGGCAGTGGAACCATGAGCCCAGAAAGAGGCAGGCGGAACCCTGATTGAGGCCAACTTTTAGGAGGGTGAAATTTTGACTTTGTCAAAATGGGACAAATTTTATGTCATTTTAGCACTACTCAGCGCCACGAGTCTGATGGCATGCTCAGTTTCTGCATCTGAGTTTTCGATTTTTCAGCCACTTTTGGAAGTGGGTTATGTCGGTGTCAGATTTTCATGTGTGAGCAGTCGTTTTCATCTTTTTCGATGCCACAAGTTTGATGGTGTTTTCAGATTCAGCCGTAGAGAAGCTCAGCCTTCAGCAAAGGGCAGCATGAGGTATATGATGTGGATTCCATGTACTTCTTCATTTATTTTTGAGATGCATTATGTCTTGCAGATCCCGGTTGATACATGAATCGTGGGATCTTGCTTTGTGTTTTTATTGATGTACTTTTCAGCGATGGATTTGTGTCATGTATGAGTCCCTTTTATGCCAAATTGGCGGGATGCTCAATTTCATATGTGTATTGTTGAGATCCCTTGTTTGCTAAGATTGGCGGGATACTCTTGTTTATTACATGTCAGTTATGGTCATACTGATAGGAGTCTTTCTTTATGTATGAGAGTTCTGAAGGGGAACATCTCTTAAAGAAGTCAAGCCACTCCTGCGTGAGGGAAATTTTTTCTTGTATGTCATAGGAAAGCACATCCATGTACATCTCTTCTTACAACACATAATGCACCGGCCTACACCATCTTGACACCGAGGCCCGAAGATGTAGTCCCTCTTGGACGAACTCCGTCATCAAACGATGTGTTCTTATAATTGCTGATCTTGTTCATTTATGTTCCTCTTATTTATAGCTACAATCGTTCATTTCAGTTCTTTAACGTCGTTAATGAAATGCAATTCTATTTATCAGCCGAATTAAAAGGTCTTGGTTAAGGGTATTAAGATTTTACCCTGGATCAGAGTGTGTCTCCTTGGGGAGAATCGGTGATCATGTTCGTGAAAAAGAAGGATCGAACCTTTAGAATGTGCATTGATTATCGTCAGCTGAATAAGTTGACAATCAAAAATAGATACCCTTTGCCTCGAATTGATGATATTTTTTATCAGGTAAGAGGAGCGTCAGTATTTTCTAAGATCGATCTAAGGACTGGTTACCACCAACTCAAAATTAAAGAAGAAGACATTAGGAAAACCAATTTTCGAACCAGGTATGGTCACTACGAATTTGTGGTCCTACCTTTCTGTTTGACAAATGCCCCTACCACCTTTATGTGCTTAATGAATAGTGTTTTAAACAAGTAGTTGGATAAATTTGTACTGGTGTTCATAGAAGATATTTTAGGTTACTCAAAAAGTGAGGAGGAGCATAAAGAACACTTGAGGATAGTGTTGCAAACTCTGAAAGAAAACCAGTTGTATGCCAAATTCAGCTAATGTGAATTTTATAAGGACAAGATCCAATACTTGCGACATATTATTTCTGAACAAGGGTTGGCTGTTGACCCTAAAAAGATAAATGCTATTAAAGAATGGCTTGTGCCAACTGATGTTTCGGCAGTGAGATCATTCATGGGGATTGCAGGTTATTATCGCAGATTTGTGGAGAGATTTTTTGGCATAGCATATCCCACAACCTCACTACAAAGAAAGGGTGTCAAATTTGAGTGGATTGAAAAGTGCCAAAACAGTTTTGAACAATTAAAATTAAAACTCACCGCAACCCCTATATTGAAAATTGCAGATCTTGATAAAGAATTTGTTGTATGTACAGATGCCTATAGAGAGGGGTTGGGAGGAGTCCTTTTGCAGGAAAATTCACTTATTGCATATGAGTCTAGGAAACTAAAAACACATGAAAAAAACTATAGTGCATATGATTTGGAGTTGGCTGCTATTATTCATGCCTTGAAGATGTGGTGACACTATCTTCTTGGAAAGAAATTTACATTGATGACAGATCATAATAGTCTTAAATATTTCTTTTCCCAAACTGATTTGAATGCTCGACAAGCCAGATGGCTGTCTTTTCTGAGTGAATTTTATATGGACATAAACCATATCAGAGGGAAAGAAAATAAAATTTCTGATGCCTTGAGTAGAAATGCTTGTCAAAATATAAACAATATTGGAAGTAGTGTTAATTTTGGCTTAGAATATCTAGTGAAACAGGTAGCAGACCAGGATCCAAATTATGAGAATCTACAGGTGAAAATACTAAAGAAGGAGATGGTTGGATACACTCAAAACCAGAAAGGATTGATCTGCTACAAAAACAGATTATATGTTCCCAATGTGGAGTATTTGAAAAGAGAGATTCTATATGAATATCACAAACAACTGTATACAAGGCATCCTGGATATCAGAAAATGTTAACAGCTTTCAAAAAGAAGTTGTGTTGGCCAGGAATGAAAAGACATGTAGCAAAATATTTAGCTAGATGCATGGAGTGTCAACTAGTTAAAGTTGAACATCAGCATCCTGCTGGTCTTCTAAATCCTTTGCCGATTGCAGAATGGAAATGGGATATTGTTTCTATAGATTTCATAATAGGATTACCCACAACCAAGTACCAGCATGACTTAGTTATGGTAGTAGTAGACACTTTAACAAAATTTGCACACTTTATACCTGTAAAGTCTACTTTTGGGACAGCCCAAGTAGCAAATGTGTTCTTAAAAGAGATAGTAAGGTTACATGGGGTCCCAAAGAGGATTTTTTTAGATAGAGATGCTAAGTTCACAGCAGCCTTTTGGAAAGGTCTATTTGGAGGTATGGGCACTAAGTTGAATTTAACTACTGCCTATCACCCTCAAACCGACGGTCAGACAGAGAGAACTAATCAGATTTTGGAGGATATGCTGAGAATGTATGTGATGGATAGGCCATCAAAATGGGAATACTACTTGCATTTGGCTGAATTTGCCTATAATAACAGGTATCAATCCTCCATCAAAATGAGTCTGTTTGAAGCACTCTATAAAAGGAAATGTCGTACTCCTTTGAGCTGGAGCCAACCTGAGGATAAGCTAATGTTGGGACCAGATGCTTTACAAGAGATGGAAAGAATTGTTAAACAAATACAACGAAATATCAAGACGGCACAAGATCGACAAAAAAAATATGCTGATAAGAAAAGGATACATCGAGAATTCAAAGTGGGGGAGCATGTGTACTTGCATATTAAACCCTAAAAGAGCACATTTTATGCTGGAAGTTGTGCAAAATTGGCTCCTAGATATTGTGGGCCTTTTTAGGTGTTATAAAGTGTGGGACCAGTGGCTTACAAGTTGGCCTTACCACCCCATGTTAAAGTTCATGATGCATTTCATGTTTCATTATTAAAAATATATGTACATGATGTTTCTCACATAGTTGATTGGAATGGGATATAGGTGGAACGAGAAGGGGAGTTCCTTCCATAACCGCTTCAAATATTGGAGCGGGAAGAAATTGAATTGAGGAATTGGGCGGTAGCAAGAGTAAAGATGCAGTGGAAGCACTTTACTGCTGAAGAAGCTACCTGGGAAAGAGAAGCTAAAATGATGGAAAAATATCCATTTTTGTTTGAAAAATGAACTCTGGTAGTTAGATATCAACACCGAGGACGGTGTTTTCTTTTAGAGGGGAAATATGTAACACCCCTAGTTTACGTTTTTCTTTCAAAGCTGGACATTTGAACTTTAATCCTAAGGGGAGTGGACCCCAATGGACAAGTATTTTGTGGATGTAATTAAATATTTAATTATGAAAAATAAATAAAATAATTATGTGCAGATTGACCAAAATGAGAATTATGAGATCACTTGCTAAATCCATGAGGATGGAAAGAGGAAAATACTTTCCCCAAAAATATTTCAAAAATCCTTGAAAGAATTTATTTCCAAATTAGATTTTGAGGAAAATCTAGTTTCCGAATGATGTGGAGAGTAGTTGGGAAGAGGTAAAAAGCTGGGAAAAGCAGAAAGCAACTTTAAAAATCCCTAAATAAGGGAAGCCTAGGAAAATAGGAAGAAAAGCATCCTGATATTCTGGACGCAGAATTAGAATCAAGCTTTGGGGAGCAAAAGCTTAAATAAGCTATTCCTGAAAAAATTAGAAGTTGGTTTGGAATGGAAGTGATCTCAGCTCGGGGGTGAGTTTTTGAGATAGAGGGACTCTACATTTGGGAGGACTGGTCAAGTACCAAAGTGGTATGCTCACAATGTTATGAATGATTAAAAATAATTGTTGTTAAGTGTAAAGGTTAATGACTGTAGTTGCACGCTTCTTGCAATTTTTTGTTTGTGCTGGTGTTCCATACATTTACAGAATGGTAGAGTAATTAAACTCTCTCAGCCCTGCATAGTTATAGGAACCAGAAATATGAGGACAAATCAGCCAGAAACTCTAAACCAGTCCCTGGTTTAAATCTGGAGATTATATTACCTCATAATTTATAACTATGTAACTTTAATATGTTTTTGTTATAAATAGAATTAATTCAGTGAACATTAGGGAAACCCAAAAATCTAGGTGTAGGAGGAATTAAGTACATACAGGGTAGAGCTATACATTTGTTGAATTAACTAAGTGAGGTATAGACATATAGATTTACTAAACATCAATGCATGTCTATTTATAGATTTCCTTCTATAATAAGGACGTAATGGAAGAGTATATATTTTAGTACTATAGATTCTAGTGCTATATATATCTATATCTATATATATATATATATTATATATAATAAATAAATACGAATAAATAGGTTTACTAATCATGCAAACAAATGATCTAGAATTATATATATATATATATATATATATATATATATATATATATATATATATATATATATATATATATAACTGGTGTTCATATCCTTCCCAAAGCAAGGGTCCAAACTTAATAATTTCTGGAAATTATAAACTGTGCATGTAAAACTCTATAAAGTGCACACAAACTATACAAGCTGGGAAAGATAACAAATAATTTCCCCATCAGATCTATATTATGTTGAGAAGTGTCGTCTAAACATTAAATAGACTAAAAATGCTATGCTAAGAAAAATTATAAATATATAGTTGCAGAAAGCATTATAAGTGACTATTACAATGGAACCCAAACTAAAGAGTATAAAGAGAGTCCATTGTTGGATTCATAAAACTCTGTGGAAATGGAAAATTCTCCTTCCCTGAGAGATTACAGACTTGAAAAATTTTGCAACAAAGAGACTTATAGTCAATTATGCTATTATAATGAGGAGGAACAAAAAGTAAACATAAGACTAGCAAATTTACTACTTTCTTCAATTAAATTTAGGAAGATAATTACTTGAAGGGAAAATAATTATAATAATCTAGAAATTATAAAAAAATATATATATTATTGAGTTGTCAATAATAACAGAGACGAAGGATAGACACATTCTATATATATATATATATATATATATATATATATATATATATATATATATATAGATCAAATTATGCAGCCACTTATGGAAATAGGCTATCATAGTTCCATCATAACATTCCAGAATTTAATTATACAGGGAATTTCATCATCCGAATGAAAAATTATTAACAGACACAGTCTCTGGCAGAATTTAGTATTACAATAAAAACTTCGTATGACAATAAGAATTTAAAATATCTGAAAAAATTATGTAGAATAACGTTATGAGAGTCTGGCTTCTGTCCGACCAGTATATTGTTGATACCGACTTGAACATGCCAAGTGCATTGAAATTAATGATGAATGAAACAATGCTTTTCATGGGTCACCGAGAAGGAAAATTGTATGGCATTTGGAATTACTTGCAGCAAAAACAATCGACAGTGAGAATACGAGTCGAGTAACTGATAAAAATTCTATCACGAATAAAATAATAACAAAGTAATAAAGGGTTACCTAGAAAAGGAGAAACTCCTTTTCTTCAAAATGACCTGAAATAGAAGTAGCTGCATAACATAAAAAAAAAAAAAATCGAAGATCAGGAGTTTCAAATGGGAACGAAAATGCCACGGGTCCAGTGATATGATCAAAATTGATCACTTGCCTAGGGTATGGGTGATGCTCGTTGTGGAGAAGACGAGTAAAATCAACATATCACCATTCGAACAACATCAGTAAAACCACAAAGGACGATGAGAAGTAAGCTCATATTCAGAAACGATAGAGAATTAGTCCCACACATCGTTAATAGGAATACATACGAGGTAGTAGAAGAGATGTTGGAATAAATAAAAATCGACATACTAGGACAGAAAAATCTCTATGAAAGATTTGTCCAACTGACCAATACGAGCTCTCGACTGTAAACGAGACCATGGAAAAAAAAAATATTTTACTTAAACTCAGCGCTCGCTCAAGAAACAGAGCATATTTCTATGAAAAAAAAAATCCATATCAAGATATAAACACAGAGCGTAAGCTTAGCATTAAAACTAGGGACGTGCATAGAATTCATACCTGAAATACCATACGATGAGGGGATAGATACGTCGAAGCCTGGGGGCACCTACGCTTAGTTCCTCCACTGTG
The DNA here is from genome assembly GCA_034641835.2 of Pinus albicaulis. NCBI lineage: Eukaryota > Viridiplantae > Streptophyta > Pinopsida > Pinales > Pinaceae > Pinus > Pinus albicaulis. The sequence continues at coordinate 1,767,493,244 of CM076580.1, read as the reverse complement.
CAGAGTCTCGCCACTAGGAGGTAAGTAGAACAAATGAAGGGAGAAAGAACCGCTTCAATAATAACACAGATATTTATACGAACGTCCCAAATCAAAAAAACCAACGAAACCCTAATGGATAGGGATAATCTCCATTGTCCAAGTGGCCTCAAATCCATGGCTTAGACACGGATTGATTTTGGGAAATTGGCATTTAATACACAGTAGTTCAAAACGTAAATGTCGATCTATGAAATCTTTGCCACATTACCATTGCTCATGTCATGTGGCCGGTGTATTAAAAGCACCTTCTAGCATGGCATATCACAAACAAAATATAGATATATATATCCTCGAGTTTAGACATAGTAAGAACTAATAAAATTGGAAATCAACAGAGTATCAATGAATAGGTGACAAGGAGATTTAGACAAGTTACCATGGCCAAATACCTTAGCCAACCATGCCAACGAGACACAACGAATGCATTGAAATTTAAATGCGCATATCTCCACATCAAACTCATCATAAGAGATATGTACGTGAGGGATAAATGATGCGATGGTCACGCTCATAATAAATTCATATCCATGACATAAGTTGTAAATATGAATAGACCTTGAATAACTAGCAATTCAATTATAAGGTTATAAGACTTCGAGTTAGACAAAGACATAAACCCATCGAATACCATATCTAAAACGTAAGAGAATGCTATCGAACTAAAAAAACAGAGGGCTAATAACCCTGCATGTGTTGTGCATAAACATTAATGAATAAATTGTCATGTGTGAGGACAATATAAATATGGTAGAATATATGTGTAATTTACATTATGCATAGATAGACACGCATAGGAGTAAATGCAACCATATAATAGATATGGTGATATATATGTGTAAATTACATAAGCCACAACAATTAGTGGAAGAAAAAAATAAAACTATACCCACAAGAGTAATAGGAGGAATAGTAACTCTACTCCATAACATATCATAATTGACGAAATTCGAAAGTAGAATTGAATAACTGTGGCCAATAGAAGCACAGAACTAAATTATAAATAGAAAAAACAAAAAATTCTGGGGTGGAAGGAAGAGATGTTACACCGGAAGGGAAATCAGTGGTAGGTTCAAGATGGATCTACAAAGTGGAGCAAGCAGCTGACGGGAGTGTGGAGAAGTACAAGGCAAGATTTTTTGCCCGAGGCTTCTCACAGATTGAGGGGATCGATTATGAGAAAACCTTTGCACCTGTCGCAAGGTATTCTTCCATACGGACGATTCTTGCTCTCTCAGCACAGATGGGGTGGCACATTCATCAGATGGATGTGAAGACTGCGTTCCTCAACAGAGTGATTGAGGAGGAGGTGTACATAGAGCAGCCCGAAGGTTTCGAGATCTTCAGCAGCGAGTCGCATGTGTGCAGGCTCAAGAGAGCGTTGTATGGGTTGAAACAAGCACCTCGTGCTTGGTACACATGAATAGACAGTTATTTCACCGGACTTGGATTCTCCAAGAGTGAGGCGGATCTGAACCTATACCAGATTGTGGTGGAGGGTAAGTTGCTGATCATTGTACTTTATGTAGATGATTTGATTTTGACAGGTGATGAGCTGTTGATACTCTCATGCAAGGAGGATCTTGCAAAAGAGTTTGAGATGAAGGACTTGGGCTTCCTTCATTATTTCCTGGGATTGGAAATTTGGCAGCGCAGTGGTGGACTGTTTGTTTCTTAGGGTAAGTATGCCCGGGAGATACTGGAGAAGTTCAACATGCATGGTTGCAAGCCTATTGATACTCCTCTTCCTGGTGGTTGGAGGAAGGAGGATGCTACTTCAGCGGAGGTAGTGGATGCCACTGTTTATCGACAGTTGGTGGGGTCGCTTATGTATCTGGTCAATACACGACCCGACATATGCTATGCTGTTAACTAGCTTTCACAAGCTATGGTTAAGCCTACCAAGCTCTACTGGAAGGCAGGCAAGCATGTATTGAGATATCTCAGAGGCACATCGGGATATGGATTATGGTACAGACAGTCGGATGAGGTGAAGCTGTGTGGCTTCACGGATGTAGATTGGGCAGGGAGCCCAACGGACAGAAAGAGCACATCTAGAGGGATTTTCAGTATTGGGTTGACAGTAGTTTCTTGGTACAGGAGGAAGCAGAGATCTGTGGCACTCAGTTCAATAGAGGTTGAGTATATGGCACCGAGTTTGGCTACATGCGAGGCTATATGGATGAGGAAGATCCTGGTCGGGTTGTTCAGTTCACATTTAGATCCTACTGTGATATATTGTGATAATCAGAGTTGCATCAAACTCTTGGTTAATCTAGTATTTCATGATAGATCTAAACACATTGACATCCGGTATCATCATATCAGAGATTGTGTGCAGCGGAAGATCATGTTACTTTCTTACATTCCTACGAAGGATCAGGATGCTGATATCTTGACGAAGGCACTCACCAGGAGCAAATACGAATACCATAGAGGCAGGATCAGGGTGGCAGATAATCCCTATATTGTTGAGAGGGAGTGTTGATATTGCAACAAGATGATGAGCTTAGTGAAAAGAGTCGCCTTCACTAAGTGGGCCCGCAGGCTATTTTTGGCGCAAGTCTATTTTTAGACATGTCGATCATATTCTATGAGTTGCAGGATGCTATTTGTGGATGGTTGGTCAAGTTGGAAAAATAGATGGACTTCTATTTTTAGACATATTGGGTGGAATCTATTTTTATATTTCCAGTCTAAAAATAGATATGTCGAATATTATTAGCTCTTAATAATATTTGGACTCTAAACATTATCTTATTCTCTTGGAGCACTTCAGTTAAGTGCACGGATGTGGCACAGGAGCTGACAGAAGGAATTACGCTATTCCTGAGGGTTAAGTGGAGCTATTGCATGGATACTTCAGTTAGAACTCATGTGACAGAGTTTGGTGGAGTTATTGAAGTAGTTGGTGGAGTTGTGTTCAGTTTAACTGAGTTAAACATAGTTGAGCTAGTTGTATCTAGTCGAACTGATTGATACACTAGTGAGAGTGGTGTGAATTAATTATTAATTAATTCACTAATTATTAACTCATTAATCAACTAAAGAATACATTAGTTAACTACAGTGCATGGACAGTTTCAGTGGAGACCAGTGAAGAGGTAGGTGATAGATCAGTGTGACTATCAGTTGTGACTATGGTGTTGCATGATGTGCAACACACAGTGGTTGGAGATTCCAATGAGGATTGTGTGAGCAAGGCTGGACAAATTCTAGCTCATTCATAGCCATTCTTCAACAGTCATTGCGCAGTAGAGGAAGGCTAGCAATTGGCAGAGATTGGAGCACCTGTTTTGCTAGATCGGACCTGATTAGTGTGTAGCAATTGGAGATTGTACTGAGAGCTTGTGAGGAGCTTTGTATAATAATTTTTACATGATCTCTATGACATATAATATACATATAGTTGGGGGTTTTTAGCTTTATGCTTTCCCATAAAATACTATGCTCATATGTGTGAATGTTTATGGTTTTAATGTGCGCATGCGATTGTTTTTATTTCCGCAATTAATGATCAATGGTAGAAGATATTTTGTATTGTGCATGAATTCAAATAGTGTGTGATCAGGAGAATCTCAGATGGATAACATATCAGTTATATAAATTTCTACAATTTTTGTATATACCTTCAATTGAGTTCAAGCCTGTGTAATTTGTATTTTTGTTTTGGATGATAGGAGATATCATAAATCCTTCAAAATCTCATTCATTCCTATTGGTATTCCTCATGGCCATAGAAGTGAGGTATTTTATTATTCCTTGCTACCATTCCATACTTTTATCCGTATTTGTTTACATTAGGATCGTTAACCCTTGAAATCTACCACTGAAATTTTGATTTTATGGAATAGTTCTTATTGTATAATTTCCCCAATTCATAATAGGGTTTAATATGTTCTAATCCTTGAAATTTCATCCTTCACATTAATGAAATTGAATCAATTCATAGTTTTTCAATTCTGGATTTCTCAGTTTCGAATATTATCATAAATTTTCGTTTTCTTCTTGAATTGTGATTTTAACTTAATTTTTATGATTATGGTTTTAACATCGAATTAATCTTACAAATTTGATGTCATGTATTAATTAAAACGATGTCTGCAACATTTAGATTCATTTCCTATATGTTATTAAAATGACTAGTTATAAATTTATTTACTATGCTTGATATTTATATTTGTGTTAAAATTGTTTTTATTATCGAACTGTATCACTTTTATTGAGTACGATTTTGGGTTTCGATCATAATTTTGCTACCATTTTAATTTTAGATAATGTGCTCTAACTTGATCCATTGTATACCATACACTTCAGTTTTTTTATTGGTAAGCTATTATATTTATAACCTTATTCTCAGCTCTGTTATTCGTCATACCGATTGAGAATATGTAAACTAGTTTCTGAAATTTAACATTGTATTTCACTTACTTAATTTTGTAAGTTTCGGTCATATTTATTAGTTTGAATCTCTATGAATAATTTTCTCCCTTTTCTGTTAATGAAAATTCCTTTCGTTTCGCAAATTCAAATATTATGAAATTTGGTTACTTTTTTTCATGTTTAATATTATTTGCAACTTTTCTGTTATTTATGCTGCTATGGAATTTCTCTTTTATTTCCTCATAACAGAGAATTTTCACCCTTAATTACTGTTTATATATTGGAATATGATATATATGGGTTCTTTTATATTGATTTTTTTATTCATATCCTTTTGACTATATGAATATATTCTCACTTCTTAATGGATTTTTCCTCAATTTTCATTTCAAAAGTTTATTTATTTTATAATTCTTTGTATTATGGAATTGTAGCTAATATTTCTATAGTATCAATTCTAAATTAAATTTTAGTTATGTTTACAATTCAAATCACTATTTAAATATCATCTTACTCCACATAATTCGAGTAAATTGAAATTAATACCAATTTTCTTTGCGAGAAGTTAGTTATGAATTTATTTGATACTATTTTTCTTTCTAAATCTAGTTTGGAATTCTCTTTTCCATATTCTAATATTCTTCTCCACTATGAATAATACCGAGCCTCTTCCATATTCCTCTTCCTTAATTTCGGTATCTACTTTTCCCTCTTTTACATTTAATTACAATACTATAATTTATTATGTTCATTTTTATCTTCTTGTACTTACAATTATATTTCTGATATGTATAGGACGAACTTTCACTCTGGAGATACTTATACAGGTATTATTATTATTATTATTACATGTACCAATCCTATGTTTTTCCTTTTTATTTTCGTCAGTTTAATTTTTAATTTTTAACATTGGTCTCTATGGTTTGTTGCAGGTTTGTCTTATTTAATTCAATCTCCAATACAACTCTTTGTGATCAATTATCAGAAGATCCGATGATCAATTTCACCTTTTACAGGTTGGTCATCCGAAAATGGGAGGCTCCGCCACCATTCTATCCAATTTACAAAATTCATCTTCGTACCTTGTACTTTGAATTTTGATGGATAATCGAGATAATTTTGTAATTAAATGTTGTATAATAATTTTATTTTTGAATAGTATATCAATTGGTGTTATCCTCATCTCCAATAGAGGATGTTATTATAGAAAGGACCGCTACATTTAATTCGTAATTTCAATACCTATATATTCATTACATGTTCATAATTGTCTAACTAAATCTTAATATTCATAGAATATAAGATGATTTCTGTATGATAGAATTGTATGCTTTTGTTTATAATTCAATATGAATTGTATGTTCATATTTCAGATATGTATTTATATTTCATTTCTTTCTAATATTACTATAGCAGAATTTTATTTGGTTTCATAGTACATATACTGTAATTGTTCAATGAAAATTTAGATATTTAGGTGGACTTGAACAACAGATTTAGACCATTACTTAGGGTTTAGATATCCTGTCTATTTCTCCCTAAATTCAATTTAGTCTATGTAATAGTATAGAAATGTTAATTGTAGTCCTATATGGTTAATCTTTGTTAATACATATGATACTTATATTTTCTGAACTAACCACAATATATTACACATAATTTATAAAATTTGATCTACATAACTTCAAGCCAGAAAAAATATTTTTTTTTCTAAATTATACTTCAGAATTAGAGAAAGATTAACAGCAATATAAAACATAAAACTTCATAGAATGTGCATAACACTATCGTAAAGAGTATTTTCCTCCCAACCTTGAGCTTATTCGACAGTTCTCCCCCAAGCAGAGACCAATTCCTCCTTAGTGTAGGCAACCCCCTTGTCTATCTAGGAATAACTTATTTAATCTTTCTTTCCCTTAGCATGTTTCCATATCTGCGTCCAGTTATTTATGGATGTTTTTTCCCTTATCCTAGGATTTACTTTCGTTTTTTCCATAAAATCTCCTTTAAAACTAGCTTTTCCTCTTTCTAGTTTTATTTTCACCTCTTCTTCGTAACTTTCCACTTTACTAAGGCTTTTATTAGATTATTTTCTCCCATGTAATAAATTAAATTTTATTTTATTTTTCTCCATGAATTTTTGGATAATTTGTTAGAAAATTATATATTATGGAGTAATGCAACATATAAAATATGCGGAAAATACGAGCACATAAAACACATAAAACTAGAGAGACACAGATATACGTGGTTCACCCAGTTTGGGCTACGTCCACCCCGAACAGCGAGTCCTTCCTTTCTATTATCCAGCAAAAATGAACAGACAAAACCTATAGCAGATCCGTTGTAATATCCTTTGTTCTCTCTCACAGTCTCCCTCTCTGTTTCTCGCTCCGAGAATACACATACAATGCACAGCCGCAATACAATGCCCTCATAAAATCAAGGGGTTGCCTTCTAGGGCAAAAAACACTAATCTAAACATAACTTCTACTGTCAGATCATTTGCCTAATGAACGGCCTAGATTGACTAGAAATTACTATACTTTTACAAGGCAATTTTACATCTGTTTTTAGCTTCGGGGGCGCTACACTGAGAAAGCCCCCGCCAGCGGGGGGGGGAGGGGGGGCTCCAAAAAGCACTGCCGCCCCCCCTGGACCCCCCACGACAATGATTAATTACGGGCGGCGTTGCCGCCCCTTTTAAGGTACAGGGGTCCAATGCTGTGATACAAAGTAAACAAGATAATCAGGCTCCACACCCAACAATCTCCCACTTGGAGACTGATTGTAGCAACTCCATCACTGCTTCATTTTCTAGACAATGACTCCTCTTTGGACCTAGCTATTTCTCATATTCATCGTCATCCTTGAAGACCAATTGAAACTAAGCATGTTCTCAGATTCTCCCTGGTTACAACTTTTGTTAGTATATCTGCAGGATTGTGGCTAGTGTGTATCTTTTCCAGCTTCAACTCTCCATCTTCCAATACTAACCATATGAAATGGTACTTGAGATGTATGTGTTTAGTCCTGGAATGAAATGTTGAGTTATTTTCAAGATGAATAACACTTTTGCTATCACTGTATAGTGTTCCCATATCATGCTTCTTACCCAATTCATCCATAAAACTTTGTAACCAAATCATTTCTTTACTAGCCTCTGTAGCAGCAACATACTCGGCTTCTGTTGTTGAAAGTGCAACAACACTTTGGATTTTTGAAACCCAACTGACAGCTGTTCCACCTACAGTAAATACATATCCTGTAGTGCTCCTCCTATTATCTCTATCACCTACCATATCTGCATCAACATATCCCTGTAGAGAAATGTTTGAACCACCAAAGCATAAAGCTTGATTTTTGGTACCTCTCAAATATCTGAGAATCCATTTTACTGCCATCCAATGTTCTTTTCCTGGATTATTCATGTACCTGCTTACAACTCCCACCGCATGTACAATATACATTAAGCTTCCAACTGCTAATGCATATGGAACTTTAGACATATAATCCATGTCTTCTTGGGTCTTTGGGCACATCTCCTTATGAAGTTTGAAATGGCTAGCAAAAGGTGTACTAACTGGTTTTGCATTCTGCATATTAAATCTTTTCAACACCTTCTCTATGTACTCATTCTGAGACAGTGTTAATTTATGATTTCTCCTGTCTCTAGTTATCCTCATAACAAGGATTTGTTTTGCAGCTCCCAAATCCTTCATTGCAAATGAATTTGCCAATTTTCTTTTGAGCACATTTATTTCCTGCATGTTAGACCCTGCAACAAGCATTTCATCTACATATAATAACAATATAATATAGCTGCCATCATTTTTCCTTTTCAAATAAACATAATGATCAGAGTGACATCTAGTATAACCTTGTTCAGACATAAACTTGTCAAATTTTAGATACCACTGCCTTGGAGCCTGTTTTAAACCATACAAGCTCTTCTTTAACCTGCACACCAATTTTTCCTTCCCTTTTACCTCATATCCTTCTAGTTGTTGCATGTATATCTCTTCCTCCAAATCTCCATGGAGAAATGTTGTCTTTACATCTAACTGTTCAAGATGTAAATCTTCCACTGCTACAAGGCTTAAAATAGTTCTGATTGAATTCATTTTAACAACAGGAGAAAATATTTCATCAAAATCAATACCTTTCTTCTGTGCAAACCCCTTCACCAAAAGTCTAGCTTTCTACCTCTGTTTTCTTCCATCTTCTTCCTTCAGCTTGTAAACCCATTTATTTTGCAATGTAGTTTTACCTGCAAGCAACTTGACTAAGTCCCAAGTCTGGTTATGCATTAAGGAGTCCATATCTTCTTCCATGACTCGCTCCCACTTCTTCCTACTTTCAACCTGCATTGCTTCTTCATAACATTTAGGTTCACCAGAATCAGTGAACAATAAATAATATAATGAAGGAGAGTATCGTTGAGGGGGTCTACTTATCCTGGTAGATCTTCTAACACCACTTCGAGGTGTTTGAGGTGCCTGTTGCTGTTGTGGTAGTTGAAGTTGTTGTGGTTGTTGATTATTATTATTTTCAGACACCTTTACTTTTTCAGATATCTCATCAAGAACTGTGTATTCCTTGCTTTCTTTTTCCTATTTCTTTTCCTGCAACTAATTCTTATACAAGACCTTTTCATTGAATATTACATCTGTGCTCCTAATGATTGTGTGATTTTCATAATCATATAAGCGATAACCAAAATCATTAGCACCATATCCAATAAAGGTACATTTCTTTGATTTTGCCTCAAGCTTTGTTTTGTTTTCTTTATTAATATGGAAAAAGGCCTCACAACCAAAAGGCTTTAAAAAAGAGTAGTTTACCTTTTTACTTGTCCATGCTTCCTATGGAATACCACCATCCAAGGAACTTGAAGGCCCTCTGTTTATTAGATAAACAATAGTATCTACAGCATCTGCCCAAAATTGTCAAGGCAATCTTGCATGCAATCTCATGCACCTTGCACGCTCCATGATTGTTCTTTTCATCCTTTCTGACACACCATTTTATTGTGGTGTTCTTGGAACTGTCTTCTATCTATGAATTCCATGCTCTGAATAGTACCTATCAAACTCTTTGCTGCAATATTCACCTCCATTATATGATCTAAGACATTTCAACTTCTTTCCTGTCTTAATCTCAACCAAAGCTTTCCATTTCTTGAAAGTATCAAATACATCAGATTTATTATAAATATAATAAATCCATGTTTTTATAGTTGCATCATCAATAAAAGTAACATAATAATGAGAGCCACCGAGAGATGATACCTGAGTAGGTCCCCATACATCTGTATGCACAAGCTCCAATTTTTTGCTCTTCTTTTCTTTCCCAACTCTGAGAAATCTGACTCTCCTTTGTTTTCTATAAATGCAATTCTCACAAAAATCCAAATCAACATTCTTCAAACCTGGCAACAAATTTCTTGAGTGAAGAATCTTCATTCCCTTCTCACTCATGTGTCTGAGCCTATGATGCCATAATGCTGCATCTGCTCCTTTGGAAGTTAAAGCATTAACAGAGTTAGAAATACCTTTGCATAAATACAATGTACCAACCTTTTCACCTTTTGCTATTACCAGCGCTCCTTTGGTGACCTTCCAAGTTTTATCTATGAAAGTTGTCACACAACCTTCACTGCCTAACTGCCCTGTTGAAATCAGATTTTTCTTTAGATCTGGAACATGCCTGACCTCCTTTAGTAGCCATTGATTTCCATTCTATTTTTTTACAAGAACTTTACCCATTCCAACAATTTTACAAGGTTTATCATCACCCAAACGAGCTTGTCCAAAATCTCCTTGAACATAGTCATGAAAATATTTCTTATCAGGTGTGGCATGGAATGAAGCCCCTGAATCTACAACCTAAGAATCAGTAACATTTTTGAAAGAAAGAATCAAAGAATCTTGTAACACATCACCTGTCACATTTGCTTCATGATTGTTTTCTTGCTATGTGTCTCCTTCTTTTCCCTTCCGAGATCTACAGTCTTTCTTTAGGTGTCCTTTCTTTCCGCAATTCCAGCACACTATCCCTGATCTAGACTTGGATCTGCCTTTCCTTGATTTACTGCGATATCCCGAGCTCTTTCCTCTTTCCATTCTTCTCCCCCTAGACTCTGCACTCAAAGCATTACCCGATGTTTCACCGGAGCTTTTCCATCGCATTTCCTCACTAAGGATAGCACGCACAACATCATAAAACTTTAAAGTACTAGATCCAGAGACAGAGTTACTAATGGCCATAACTAAACCATTCCAGCTTTCTGGTAATGAGCACAGGAATAACAGAGATCTAACTTCATCATCAAAGTTTACCCCTATAGAACTTAACTGACTGGTAACTGTATTAAATTCATTTAAATGGTCTGCAACAGATCCACCTTCCGACATCTTCATATTAAATATTCGTTTCATAAGAAATACCTTGTTTGAGGCCGAGGGTTTTTCATATAGTTTCACCAATGTCTGCATCAAACCCTCTGTTTTTGTTTCCTTCGAAATATTGAAGGCAACGGACGCCGCAAGGCACAACCGTACTGTTCCGAGTGCCTTTCTATTGAGAATGTTCCATTCCATGTCTGTCATGGCCGCCAGATTCTTTGTTTTTCTGCTCAATGGTAGGTACAGATCTTTCTGATACAGATAATCTTCCATCTGCATCTTCCACAACAGGAAGTTTTGGCCGTTAAATTTCTCGACCCTAAACTTACCATCATCCGCCATTGCTCCCACTCGAACCAGGAACCCTTCTTTCCTGTGAGTTTATCAGCCAAATATACCTTCGGCTTTGATACCAGTTGTTAGAAAATTATATATTACAAGCACACAAAACACATAAAACAAGAGAGACATAGATATATGTGGTTCACCCAATTTGGGCTACGTCCACCCCGAACAGTGAGTCCTTCCTTTCTATTATCCAGCAAAAATGAACAGAAAAAACCTACAGCAGATCTGTTGTAATATCCTCTGTTCTCTCTCACAGTCTCCCTCTCTGTTTCTCGCTCCAAGAATACACATACAATGCACAGCCGCAATACAATGCACTCATAAAAGCGAGGGGTTTCCTTCTAGAGAAAAAAAGCCTAATCTAAACATAACTTCTACCATCAGATCATTTGCCTAATGAACGGTCCAGATTGATTAGAAATTACTATACTTTTACAAGGCAATTTTACATCTGTTTTTTAGCTTCGGGGACCCCCCACGGTAGCGATTAATTATGGACGGTGTTGCTGCCCCTTTTAAGGTACAGGGGTCCAATGTTGTGATACAAAGTAAACAAGATAATCAGGCTCCACACCCAACATAATTTTGGGAAAGTATTAGGATTCTATTCCAACCTCATGGATTTTAAATCTTTGTCTCCAATTTACTCTAGTCTTTAAACAATTATAAAAATTCACATTCATTTATTTATTTCCAGACTAATATGTCCACATATATTTTTCCCTTAGGTCCAGTTGACATTTGGGGTTATTAACTATCTATAAAAGCTAAAAAATAAGGATATTACGTTGTACCATAGTTGTCCATGGTTGACCATGACTATAAACGAAAGGGATTTATATTGAAGCCTACAATTAATATTATAAACCTTATAAATAATATTATACTCTAGGAATATGAACCCTTACACTAATAAACCCAAGCAATTGATATTATATATGCAATGGATTCATTCTAAAACCACAACATATTATAAACCCAACAAAATAATATTAAAAAAAAGAGATTAATATTATAAAAATAATGCATATAAATCCTAAGATAAATATTATAAAACCTAAAATAAAATTATTGAACATCGTCCATTTTCATATTGAGACAACTGTTGTCACAAAGCGACATTCCACCATGGGTTATTTTCATGCTGACAAAATCTTTGTCACATTGTGAAGTTGGACTATGGTTGACAATAATTATAAACACGAGGGATTTAGACCCCTAGGTCAAATATAAGAAATTGTTTTTAGTGACTTTAATCATCATCATCATCATCATTAACATTATTAACTATTACTTTAATATTTTTTTAAAACATGATGGCACTATAAATTTATTTTTATAAAAATTACTAATATTATATTAATGATGTTATTGTTTCAATATTACTTTATTAATATTAATGATATATATTAATACTAATATTTTTGATAACTCATATTAATTTTATATAATAAACATTAAGCATGTCTCATATTAATATTAGTAATATTGGACATAAAGAAGGTGAGGCTTTTGAAGAGAAAGGCGAGATCAAAAAGTGCTCTGAAAACAACAACCATGAACAAGGGCTTGGAGATTTTTTAGGAAGGTTGCCCCTGGTAGACCCTCTACCCTAGACTCACCACCCCTTTATCATTTTGGTGCTTAGACAGGTTCACACATTACAGACAACATTGGGGGGATGGTGGATCCCCCGTCCTCTGGTTCACCCTCAAATGGAGCGACGACTGGTGTTGATAGCAATTGCCAACAAAGATTGGGCCCATTCCCTTACCCATCTAGGACATCACCTGCAGTGAAATCGCCAACAAAAAATGCTAAATAAGCAACAACAGTCACATCCTCCACATGGACACCCAAGGCCACAACAAGAAGAAAGATTGATCTCCCGTCTCATTGAATCAACGTAAGAATCCAATACACGAAGGACCATCCACTGATAGAAACATTCATGGGATTCTAGCCTACAAAAAATATATTTTTGGTTGGATCTCCTCCAAATGAAAACCCAAGGTTTATATCAATATACAACTATGTGCTAAGGGTTTCTGCAATGTGATCTTCACATGCACGAAGACAAAAACCAAATTTTGGGTGAAGGGCTATATTTCTTCAACTCAGTAGGTATATATCTATGGAATTGGGTTGAATGATTCAATCTAGACAAAGAATATTTCAATTGGGCTCCAGTTTGGGTCAGGCTCTACACCCCACCTCAGGACTATTGGGATGAGCTAACCCTTTAAGACATTGGAAACTCTTTGGTTTAATTCATAAAAATAGTGGAGGAGACAAAGATAAACATGCATGTAGCCTATGCAAGGATATGCATCTACATGCACATCGAAAATTCTCTCCATAATGAGGTTAGCCTACTCCATGATGACTATGAATTGATCCAAACAATAGATTATGAACATTGATGCAGGGATTTTGCAGAAAACAGATCCTTGTGCATAATAGAGGGTGTGTTCCCTTTTTCTAAAAATCCACACACAAAAACCCATATAAAATACTTATATTTAATACAGAATAGGAAGAAGGAGTGGAGACAATTAAAATAATTGCTTATAATAAAATAGGAAAATTACAAATTCAAACCATTTTTCCCGAATATTACATTTGTGGGCCTCTCATCTCTCACCATTTACATAAGCTATCACACCATTCCTCTATATATCTCTCTCTATCTATTCCATTCTCTATGTCTCCCTATCCTCATTAAAAGCTTCATAATTATACATAATTGTGGATTGATCCCAATCCATGATTTCTTCCCCAAATATCTCAACCAAACTCTAAAATAGATTTATCCATTTTTTGACTCAACTAAGTTCCATTTAAGGAATTCATAATCCACAAACTATCTATACAACTCAAATCCAACTCATATTCTCAAATAATTAAGAGAATATTTACAATAAATCTCATACTCACATTTTCCTCTCAATTCATTTTTTAAAATGTATATAATTTTATAAAATAATTACAAAAACCATCACCCCCTAAAACACACAAATGAATAATGAAAATTAAGTAGGATTCTCTTGCATCAGACTCCCCATGTAGAGAAGTTTCCATGGACTCCTGTCTATGAGGTGTGTCACTTTTCTATAATAATGCGACAACCGCAAGTGTCAATGACTTGCTCCCTCCAGGATTTCAAACTCTGTTTTGCCACTGGTCTTTTAAAGTATCAACTCCATTTTGTAATTTTGCAGAGAATTTCGAGAATAGTATTTTCCAAATGCTATTGAATGTAACTCTCTCTTTTCCATTCCACATCATATTTATTTCAAAAATTACAGACTTGTATAGAATCACTGATACCCATTTTTTGGTTTCCAAACTTTGAAATAATCTTGAATTGGTTGTACATCAGCATCACTCATTCTATCAAACAGATTCCATGGCCTCTCCAACAATTTATTTCACCAATTCCTCGGAGTAAATACTCTTTGTTTGATGTTTCCGTCTCCAATTGTACTGAACACTCAATTTTCTGAAGTGAAGAATAATCAAGAATTTCTCCTTGATCACAACTATAGTCATTTATTTCCCCTATAGTAACAAATTTCTCATCCATTGTTGTACCTACATTCATCAAGAAACTATTAGTTTCAAAAATACAAGACCTTTTGGCCTCTTTTGATGCTTCAAGCACCAATCTCCCATCATAGACCTTCTGGATTTTAGTAGTTCCTGTTTTGAATTGTTCGCTGCTTCCATATTTATACTGTTGGTTTAGGACTTATGTTTTCTTTATGTCTCTAAGGACATAACTTCCTTGCTTCTCCTGATCTTTCATCTCATCTTCAAATACTTTCTGCTCAATTTATCTGATTTCAACATTATATTTATTAATGTTTCCTTTTGTACCTACAACCACATTATTATTTGAAAAGTTATAACATTCACTCAACTCTATAAATGTTAGAAACATTTCATCCTTATCATGCATGGTAAATGCAATCTCTTCTGTATCAGGTTCTGCAAGCTTCATTCCTCCTTCAAGTTCCTTGAGCCATTTTTCCAAGAACTCTATTTCCATTTGAATTATTTCCAGCATTTCATCACAACCTTCATTCTTAGTTACATTATTTTTCCGGAAATCCTCTCGAGTTAGCCTATTTTATGTATTATCACATTGCAAAATTCTTTCGTCAATTTCATTAAACAAATTCCCTTGTTTACCACCTTGGAATCTCACTACAACATTTTCCTTATGCTTATGCTCCATAACAGCTTCAACTGGTCATCTTACACCAAACAGGAATTCATATATGAATTATTTCAGCTGCAACAAATCAGTACCTTCCTTCTCTAAAAGGAATTCTCCATCATACTTCACCTCAAGATTTTCATTCATCTCTGTGACAGTTTCACCAGAATGTCCATCATCTTCTGCACATCTTGCAAACATACACAAACTATGAGATTTTAAAATACAAGGCTTCATAGCCGCATATGCTTCTATTGTCAACATATCTTCCAAATATTATGAACTATTCCAATAGTCCATGAGATCTTTCTCATTGATCTCTTCACCGAGAATTTCACCCTGTCCTGGGCCACAAATGGAAACTTCCATTTTCAACTCAGCTTCTCTGAGTTCTTCACATCTCAATTGCACACTAGTCATCTGCTCGAGCTTCCTCAGCTCTTCTGTCAATTGTATGTTTACCTGTTGTTCCCTACTTGCGTGTAGTCTCTGGCATTTCACTTTATTCCTCATGGTCCAACCATGTCTTTGGTATTTCTTATTTTTCTGCAAAAATTCCATGAATAACTCAAGGTGAACTGCTATCTCATCTTTCTCCCTCTCATAATATTCATCATTCAACTACTTACATATGACATTTTCCTTGGCATATTCCTTCTTCTTTATTCTGCTGCAGTCTTTCTCATAACCTCTGAAATGACTATCACCAGTCATCTTCTCTTCCTTTGTGAACTTCATCTATTCAATTTTGGATTTCATTCAATCCCCTTTTCAACAAGCCTCCATACTTGCCATCCAACAATACAAGCTCTCTGCTGGCACTTGGTATCTTTCGGCTCTCTGTCTTGGAATTATTTCCTAGCAACTCTCTTGCTCCTCTTTGCTGAAAAACAAAAGATGCAATATTTCATGTGTAACAATCACCAACTCTTTGGGTGTTGGGTTCCGCCGATCATGCACCCAATTACATTCAAACCTTTGACTTGACTTATGACTCTTTGACTCCAGATTTGACATCAACTCTTCATCTTGGATGAAAAATTCACTCTCTTGTACAATAACTCAATGGTTTAACATGACCCAAGCTATCCAATTTCTTCATTGACCTTAGCATCTTATGTTATTTCAAATCTTGACCCAATAATTACAATAGTGGATATTTTGACTCTAATTCAAGTTATACAATAGGCCAATCAGCATCCACCCTTAATACATTTTGATGATGTAAAATCTTCACTTTAACAATTCTCTTCCATTCTTATGATAATATCATAAGTCACTTATTATATCATCTCCCATTATCACTTTATTTTAAGCCTTTACATTGAAATGAAATCCATTTTTCCCAAGATTTAATTTATGGTGAAAATAAATAAACCATTTAGTTTTTAACATTCAAAATACCTTTTTGAAATGAATTATAATACCTTATGCTCCCTTCAACAAACCTTTTTCTTTCTATTTCAATTCTCTAGATTTCATTCTTCTGTGTCATTCATATCATTCTGAATATTTCCATTCCATTCATACCACAACCTCTTAAACACGCTCATCATCTTAGTGCAAACAGTCTTCCTGCACTCCCATGCATTTTCTTCTTTGTAGGGATGGTTCTTATGCAACACCATCTCTCTTCAGTGTCCAAAAAAATTCTCTCATAGGAAACTGCCAAAACTTTATTTTAACATTGTGTCATCATCATATTTCTCTGGTAGCAACAAGTAAAAACTACACTACCTTCTAAACAGAAAAGTGTGAACACTTTCACATGTGCCACAAGCAACAATCAATTATGATCTTTAACTCATGGAAATCATAGATGCTCATTTACAGGCATGCTCCTTCATGTAGATCAGAGTTATCATGACCTCAAAAACGGTATGCCACAACCATGCTCGAATCATATTTACACATCAATTTTTGAGATGGATTTCAATTCCATTCCTTAAACTTTGGATTGATTTCACTCTTTCCTAAAATTTACAAAAATATTAACTTCTCGAGTATGGCAAGGGAAATTTAAACATAAAAATTTTAAAATACCTTTAATCAATGAATATTGATCCATTCAATGAGTACTTACGTTGGAATCTCCTTGTGGGTGAAATGACCTAACCCCTTTCGCTTGTATTCTTGGCATAATTTGGCTCCTTTTTGCTTGGCATTCATAGCAAGACCCTCATTATAAGTTGTAGAGGATTTATTAAAAAATGTATCTATTCTCTTCTCGCACTTGAATTTTGGTGAAATACTCATAAAGTGTATATGGCCTTAAGCACTATTATTCTCAATCTAAATTACATATCCTTTTTTTTATAGGATAACAATGGCATTGGCATTAAAACCAAAAAGGATGGACATTACTGATAACATTAATATAACCAAAAAATTATTTGAAATAAACTTCACAGGAATATTCTATGAGCTTACAACTATTTTGAGAGGAATAAATTGCTGTACAAGAGAACCTGATATATACCCTGTCCAGGAAGGCTTGACTCTCAGTCGGCTTCAACAATTCGAGAAAGCAATTTTCCTAATGCTTGCACCAAATTTCTCTCTACAAGGACATACATGACAATCTCCCAGTAGCTACATGCATCATTTCATTTGCATGCATACGCACCTTCATACATGTTCCACGTCTAAGAATTGATCGTCATATTCACAAATCTTGGGCTACATATCGCTCGCACTTACTTAGCTAATGCAAACACGCGTTATCCCCATTCGCTATTTAGTCAACAACCCTATCATATTTTCACTTGGATTTCTAAAATAAATGACAGTAGGGACTCAACCCCTGCTAGCCGTGTTCTTCTTTGTCATCCTTGATCTACCCATGAGTCAAAACCTACACCTCTGTGATGGTGAATTTTTTGTGCATGCTGAAAACCTCATCTTGGGCTCAAGTGATCCCCCCCGTCTCAATTTCAAGCTCATGTGTCTCCTCTGGTCACCATGACAATCCAATCACACCACAACTCTATCATTGAATTTGATTTCAAAGTGCAAGTGACTCGGCCCTAGACTTGCTTCAATGATTTCTGTCAAAATTGAGCTCCTGCAACTCATTAAAGGATTCAACCCAATACCTGATGAGTTCCCTCTTGAAAATTAGCTCGATAACTTGGATAGTAAGAATCCAAGTCTGATACCTTTGTCACGTTATGTCTACACAACCTATGGTTGTTTCAATCGAAGTCTGTCACATTTACATACATGTTCTCGCAATTTAAAACCTCATCTATTATAGAGATTAAATTCACTCACTCATCTCTCATCCGTGGCTGCACGGATTAATTAGATCTTTGGGCTCTCATACCAAATGAGGTAGGGATTCTACACAAAATAGATCCTTGCACATAATAGAAGGTGTTTTCCCTTTTTATAAAAATCCACACATAAAAACACAAATAAACTACTTAGATTTAATACATAATAGGAAGAGGGAGCCGAGACAAATGAAATACTTGCTTATAATAAAACAGGAAAATTTCAAACTCAAATCATTTTTCCCTAATATTACATTTGTGGGCCTCTTGGATCTCACCCTTTACATAGGCTATCACACCATTACTCTCTATATCTCTCTCTGTCTATTCCATTCTCTCTATCTCCCTATCCTCACACAAAGCTTCACATTTATACATAATTGTGGATTGATTCCAATCCAATATTTCTTCCCCAAATATCTCAACCAAACTCTAAAATAGATTTATCCCTTTTTTGACTCAACTAACTTCCATTTAAGGAATTGGTAATCCCTAAACTATCTATAAAATTGAACTCCAACTAATATTATCAATTAATTAAGAGAATATTTACAATATATCTCACACTCACATTTTCCTCTCAATTTATTTTTTAAAATGTACATAATTTTATAAAATAATTACAAAAACCATCACCCCCTAAATCACACAAATGAATAATGAAAATTAAGCAGGATTCTCCTCCATCAAACATGTACTGTTTAGATGCAGGAAAAGCCACCAACATTGGAATATATTCAGAGACTACCCCATAAATCAAAGATCCAACAAAGACTCCACAAACAAAGACATGAAAGGGTTCAAAAAATTATCTTGAAATAAAAGGCTTATCAGGAAGTCAAACACGAACTAGAGCAAAAAATTCCCAGCCACAATAAATAGCTTTGATGTCCTAGATAAACTGAATGAGAATGAGAATGAAGTCCCAAGAGACTCATAACAGCCCTTGTAGGATAAATCCCAAACTCCAGATACCCAACAAACCAAGATACAACTAGAAGCCTTTCTACAACCCCAGTCCTCATCGCATATGATGGACAACTCAGAAAAAGGAAAATGTGCAGTCCTGGAATGAATCCCTAAATGAATGGAAGAAGAACATAAGATAATTGACTACACAGACATAGAAATCATGGGTCTTGAAGATGCATGCAAGAGGAAAGACATTCTCTCAATTCCCCATCAATAGATCCAGAAATTGGAGGAAGTCTTCCTTAGAGCTCAACAGATACCCTCCCTCGGCATTCAAGGTGGCACACTCCTAAACACCAAACTCATTCTAAAATAATCCCATAAACGAGGAAGAAGAACAGATCTACAGTGAATGGTCATCATGGGAAAATATCTAGTAGAATCAGGGTGCTATCCCAATTTAACGAGGTTCTATTCGATATTTCCCAACACCCCTCAATGAAGCTCATCTCATGGAATATCATAAGATTAAATAACCCCTCCAAGAACAGGTTAATAAAGAAAATAATTAATAAATAAAACCCCACGATTTTCTTTATGCAAGAAACCAAATTCTCGAGATTAACTTTGGATACAATCTCCAAAAGACTCTAGAAAGGATGCAACACCATAGCCATCGACGCATGTGGAGATTCAGGAGGCCTAGAGATTATTTGGAACCCCCACTTGATCACTCTAGAGAACAGTCAGGAAAATAAAGATTTCATTCAAACTTCATTTCACCTTATTGGAACCAGCATTCATGGACATCCCACAAATTTCTAATTCCCACAGTCAGTACAGAAAAAAACAAAGCTTTTAAATAGCATAGCCGATCCCAACAACCAAATAAATCACCCTCTCTGGCTGATTGAAGGAGAGTTCAGCATGATTACAACCCTTCAAGAGAAGAAAGTAGGAAGAACACATATTGACATGGACAACACCAAATTCAAGGATTTCATCCAGAGGAAATCATCTAATAGATCTTCAAACATCCAATGGAATATTCACTTGGAATAACTGGAGGTGAGCATTCCATCAAATTGCATCTAGATTGGATCGCTTCCTCATCGTGGAAGACTTCATGCACCTGGGAGGAGAGCTGGAATCCACCATCATTCTGGCCTCTAGTTCGGATCATTGGCCAATCCAACTTCAATGGTTTAGACATGGTATTTACACACCCAAATATTTTCTCTTTGAAAATTTTTGGCTCAAACATCGAGGGTTCAAAGACCTTATCTCAGTTTGGTGGGCTACCTTCAATCCACCCTTGGACAAAAAAATGTATTAGTTTCAGCAGAAGTTGAAGATTCTCAAAGGGAAACTGAACAAGACCACCTTCGGCAATATCTTCAAAGACCAAAGAGAGTTGGAAATGAAAATGTAGCAGCTCCAACAAAAAATCATCTCAGAAGGTAGATCAACATAATCAGAAGCCAAGGGAAAGATGCTAACAACCCAACCTGAAGAAACAATAAGTCAAGAAGAAGTCCTATGGAAGCAGAAAACTCATTTTTGCTGGCTCAAGGAAGCAAAACGGAATACAAAAAATTTTCACCGCTCCACAATATAGCATAGGATGCACAATAGAATCATAGTCCTCAAGAATCAAAATGGGGAGCATATGGAAAACTAAGAGGACATCACAGAGGAATTCCTCCATCACTTCAAAGACATCCTCAAACAATCCAACACCCAGCGTTAGCAGGCCATTGAGAAAATCACATAGCATATTCCAAAACTGGTCAATGAGGATCTGTTGTGGTAAAACACAACCCCCCCATTTTTGACTTGTTCACTTCAAATAATGGGGATCCTTTTTATAAATTTTTGGCTAAGCACCTTTTAGGATTTTATATTAATGATTATCCTACGCTTTTGTTAATTTTTCATTTTCTTTGGATTCTTGTTTTGATTGAATCGATTTTTTATAAGCCTACCATTGACGCTTGTTTCACCTCATTTGGTCAACTGGTTTAAAAATGGTACTCCTTTGAAGTACCATCATTTTTCTAGTCTAGGTTAAAAATGCTATTTTTTTTATTCTTTTTCGGAGTGGCTGTAGTTTAGAAAATTTCATAGCTAAACTAAACATCATTAAAATAAAACCAAAATAAAAAAAAAATAAAAATAAAAAAAAATAAATAAAAAAAAAAAAAATACATCATCGGATCCGTCGCAGATCGCAAATCGCAAATTTCAGATTCGTCGCAGATCGCAGATCGCAAATTTCAGATTCGTCGCAGATCGCAGATCGCAAATTTCAGATTCGTCGCAGATCGTAGATCGCAAATTTTAGATTCGTTGCAGATCGTAAATCGCAAATTTCAGATTCATCGCAGATCGCAGATCGCAAATTTCGGATCCATCGCAGATCGCAAATTTCGGATCCATCGCAGATCGCAAATCGCAAATTTCGGATCCATCGCAGATCGTAAATCGCAAATTTCGGATCCATCGCAGATCGCAAGATCGCAATTTCGCAATTTCGGATCCATCGCAATTTTTAGAACATGCACATTTAAAAAACCCTGATCCAAGGTTCTTGCAATATGCGATGTGTTAAAATGTTTTTTTTAATATAAAGTTTTTGTTTCACCTCATGTCACCCTCACCTCACACTCCATTCACCATATCCTTCCACAAACTTACATGGATGAATTAATGAGTTTTGATTGATTTCAATGGTTTGTTTTATGAATTTTGGGTTTGGATTGATTCCAATGGTTTGTAAATTAATTTTTATATTTTTATATTATAATAATTATATTATAATTATAATGATTATTATAATTTTAATATAATTTGAATTATAATATTAATCATATTTAAATTAACTTTTTCAAATCATTCGTATATTAATTTAATTTTGTAACTTAATTAATTTCTAAATTAGGTGATAATTAATTAGAATTAATTGTATATATTAGTTAGTTAATAATTAATTTAGAATTAATTATTAGATAATTAGAATCTAGTTTAGGATTAAAATTCTAATTAAAAATTCTGATTTTTAGCCCAGCAAACATAATTTCCAGATTTATGCCAGATTTGACTCATAAACTTTGGAGGCTCATAGAATGAGTTTTACTTGGCCAAATGAGGCCCAGGACGGCTCATTGGAAAGATAAAATCAAGGAGAACATTTCTGAGGAGGTTCTACTAATATATTTATTCATTAATTGGGTCAAAAATCATGCAGAAAATCAAGCTCTGAATTTCTAAAGAAAAATCAATTTTCTGATTTATTTTCTGCATTTTAATTTGTCCAAGCCTCTTTTAATTGTAGATTCGCTCATCAATGATATATTTGGTCAATCAAACTATCCTAGGCATCAATAGAGAGCTTATATTTTATTTTCAATGATTTATTTAAATTAAATTTGATTGGATTTGTTTTAATGCCAGAAATGGTATTTTGATTTTATTGTTAGATTTTAATTCATTTTGATTTCTTTTTGTAGGAAAACAGTAGAAGATATATGGAGAAAAAGACTTCAATCAATGAGAATGCTCAAGCAATTAAAATATTGGAATTTTTGAGCAAATAAAAGTGATTGGGCAGATTTTCTTCAACAAACTTTCATCTCAAGAATTCCTTTGAAAATACTATAAATAGAGGATTGCAGAATGGAATAGGGGCTGCTCTCCTCAGCAATTCCAGACTTCTAAAAGCATTTCTGTTATAGGAATTTACAGTTGTAGATGGGGATGAGAGAAAATTTCAGATCTGAACATTAATGAGGGTTTATTATTTATATCTTGAATTATGCATGATGGGCAGAGTTTGCATTTCTGCAGCTCTTATCTTAAAAGCAGAAATTCAAGTAATGTAAAGTAGTGTTAGAGACCAGGATCAGAGAAGTAGATTCAATTAACTGGTATTTTTGGCATTTCTGTATCAAATACTAGTTTCATTTTTATGTTAATAAAATTGTTGTTTCATTTTATTCATGTTTTGGCATTTCTGTTGATATGGATAATTTGTCTCAAATTGTTAACTATCTCTGCTCTTATGAATTAAACTCTGATTTCTGAGTAACCATTACTCAGAAATCTGTCTTATAACACTGATTTATTAAATAGTAATGTGTTGTGAATTTCTTCCACATGTTATTGTTTAATTATTAGTTTGACTGATATGATAATCAATATCATTTTTGTGAATTTCTTCCGGAGTGTTGTTGATTTATTATTTTAGTCAAATGGTCTCAATAGAATGTGTTTTGGTACTCACAAATGTGAGCTAATTGAATTTCTTCGTTAGCTTAACATTAATTTAAAACCAGACATATTTTAATTCTCATTATTTAATCATCTTGCTCTTAGTTGGGTTAGATTTTCATCTACCTAATTGAGATAGGATTTAGATTAGTTTCTTTTTGCTTGCATTATAGAATAAGTTTGCAATTAGATTAAATTTACATTCTTTTAAGTCCTCTTCTCAAAGAGGTAAAATCTTAGTTGTGGTTTGGCTGAACCCAAATCAGCTTAAGGGTCATTCTCTTGCCTGATCAGCAAGAAGAATTGATCTGATATCCCTGTCTATTGGTAGTTAATGATACATCGTAAACCAATAGCGATAGGGAAAAGGTAATTGGACCTAGTTAAACCAGTCGGAGCCACTATCATAAACGGAAAAGGATATGTATTAAGGTCCGAACCAGGTGGTTATCCCCCAATGTTGTAGCAGTGATTTTCGAGGCTTCAACATTTTTGGCGCTAGAAGGAGGGCCTAAAACTTGTTGTCTATTGGATTCTTTTCAATTTTAAAATTTTATTTAATCACAATGGCTCCTTTTAAACTTCCAATTTGGAGTTGTATCCATGGATGTGCATCTTCCAATACTCCACCCGAAGTGGTAAGACTCTTGCCTCAGGTAATATTCAATGGTAAGAGAAATTCTTCTGCTTTTAATCATGTCCTTCAATTTAATCAAAATGTTTCAAATTATGATTTTCAAGGAATTGATGAAGGCATCTTATGCAGAATTTTTACTCTCACATTTGCCGTAAAAGCCAAAAACTGGTGTAGAACTCTTCCGGTTGCCTCAATTCACAACTGGGATCAATTTTTTACAATTTTCATTTGTAAATTTGACCATTATGATTATGATCAGGTATGTGATGAAATTGAATATCTTCGAAATGAAAATGAGTCTGTTAGAGATTTTAATATTCGACTTCATTTAAATTGTTTAAAATTTAATGTCAAATATCAACCTATGAAAGAAGAATCACTAGATTGGTTTGAACATAATTATTCTCTTCCCCCTAGTCCCGATCCATATGAAATTAGTTCAAGCTTTGTTCCATCCCCTTCTAACATAAATGAGAATTCCAATTTGGGTGTGCAAATAAGTTGTGACGAAGAGGTTTCACAAAGCTTGGAAAATATTTCTAATCAAATGCAAGAAGACAACAACAGTAATTTTGGAGAAAGACTTGCATTGGAATCTGAAAATTTCTCTGCATTAAATTCAGAAAATCAAATTGCAAATCAGCAAGTGCGAGCAACAATCAAAGTAAATAATAGCATGCAAACTGATGTACAAATTTCTGAATCTTTTCATGATGAGCAAATGTTGAAATCAGAGCAGCAAAGCAATCTTCTTCAAAAAAGCATGAGTACGCAAATGAATGATTTAGAATCTGAAATTTACAATGAGCATATTGTACAAGAGTTCTCAAACTGAAACATTTTTAAATGCAATATTTCAGATTCACATTTTTCCCTTTATCCTGATATTTTTAATGATGGTAATTTTTCCCCTCTTGGTGTTAATGATATTTCAGAAAATACAGAGGCTGATCTAAATGAATTACCATTAAATTTTTATCAAGATAGAGAAGCAATTAATGATCATTCTTTTTCCATTAATGAACATGAAATTCTTTTTCCTCCTTGTTTCGATATATTGGATGAGATTGAAGGGAATTCTAAAGAATCTTGTGAAGTCATTTATGATAATTACTCTGACATAGAAGATGTTGATTTCTATTTTTCTCAAGAGAATTCTCATAAGAAAATTCAAATAACATCTGGGAATGAGGAACATTTCAATTTAGAAATTATTTCAACTAATCCTCATTTTAAAGCAGATAATCATCTTCATGATTTCACTATTCAATAAAATATTCCAATTTATGATTCATATCATGATCAAGCTTTCATTCCTGTTCATAATCATAAATCTGTTTCTAATTCACAAGTTGAAATTCGAAATTACTGAAATTCCATAATTCTGGCCAATCCTTGTGAAAAAGAAATTATTTCAAAACAATCCCAATTGTGCTGTAACATTATTTGTAACAATAGTGATTTCATTTTATTTTATTTTCCTCACTTATTTTGTATTAAATCAAATTTATTTTCAGATTTTAATTTTCATATTTTTGATACATTACACTGGCATATTGCGCACTTTACTGTCAAACATTCAATTGATGCATTTCCCTCTTGGAAAATTGAAATTTTATATTATAATCAAGAGCATCAAAAGCTATTTCAATTTCAATCGATGTTAATGTTTTATCAAAAGCTTCTATCTTCTCAAAGACAATATCAACAAGAGAATTTATTTTTAGAAATCTTCCAGCAATCCAATTTAATTAATAATTTTCCATTTCATTTGAAATATTTCCATCCATTTTTGTTTGATTCATTTGAAAAATATTTCGAAAGTTTTCCTTCATGGAAGATTGTCAATAGCTTAACATTTACACATAACACTAACAATTTCTTCCAGGCCTTTGAATCTAAAAGCTCATATCCACGATCTAGCCTTTCATCTCCTCTTTTGAACATTTCCCAATTTTTAATAGAAATCCATCCGGATTTCTATGATCCAATTGGTATTCAATTGGAAAGAAAATTTCATGAGAAGGAGATTTTAGATAAGCTTCTAACAATAGTTGTACATTCTGATTCTAGGTTTAATTTTCTTAGTTCAATTAGATTTGTATTTTTATTACTAACATTTGAATTGTAGATACATGTAGGGATTAAAATGAGAAAATGGTTACACTGGAAATATGACTATACCTAGTCATTTTTCAAGTATATGGTTAGAATAGGAGTAGAATTAATTTAGTTTGTTTGTTTTATATAGTTAATTTATTTTTAATAGTTCTATAGATTAAAAATAAAACAAAGAAATCAGCCATTTTCATACATGTTCAAAGAAAACATTTTCTACCAATCAGAAAATTTTAATACTTGCTTTCCCTTTTTAAATTTCTTACAGCAATACCTTTACTCTGTCTATTTTGAATAATCTCTTGATTAAATTAAATTAAGGTTGCACTTGGCATCAATCGCCTCAAAGCCACTTTTCTTAATATTCAAGATTTCCTTCTAAGATTTTCTTTTGAAATTTATATGATAAAGGTTTTGAGGATATAAAAGCTTCAAGATCTCATTATCCCATGAAATGTATGACTGTCTATGATAAGCTTAATTCTGAATAAATCATTATTAGTCATTCTAACCTTTCATGGTAATCATATGAAGTTCATAATATCTTCCTCGAAATTTGTTAAGCTGACCTTTAAGATGTCCATTTTGCTGTGTGCACATATTCAAATCTGTTTTGACATTTTTCCACAAATAGTGGCTTTAATCCCATTCGGACCTTTAGTTTATTATGTGATGTTGTAATACGCATCATATTTATTTACTAAAGGCATTATTGAACAGTCACTATAACAATATAGATTTTTATCAAGTCAATTCAGAATGAGCAGAGGTAATAAATTGTTGTTTCATTTCAAAAGGGAAGACTATTTTCATATTTATTTCTAGTAAATTTTATATTTCCTGAACATGAACAAGCAGATTTTATTTAGGCTCATTGCTCACCCAGACTTAGAATAAATGATGAGATGATTTTGAACAAAGTCATAATTTTGATAAATCGAAGGAATAATTTGAAAATTCATGAGGTAAAATCTACAGACAATTTCCTTCCAGGTATGCATTTACAAGTTCATTTTCATCTATTATTAGTTAATCTTTTCTTTATTTTATTTTTTATTGTTTTTCTGTTTTAATTGCAGGTTTTCATTTGTTTTCAAAACTTGAATAAGCACCAAACCCATTTCAAATTTGCAACAGGTTCAGGGAAATTTTATTTTGAGAATTTGAGCATTTTAAACTTTTTTTTCAACCATCAGAAAACCCAATTCAACGTGATTTTCATATTGCTGATACTTCAGTGAAAATGTTTGCAATATTCTCAGCTCGCTCATCTTTGTCAATCATTTCATTCTGATATCACATCATCCACTTCACAACCATTTGTAGTGAAATGTTTCATTGGAAGTAGCTCTTAGCAGTTTTGATAACAAATGGTTCATAAAAGATCTCCGATGTATTACTTCACTCATATTCCATATCGCATTTCGCATATCAGAGGTTTGCAGTTAAGTATACTTCCATTATCATGAATCGTCAATCTCCAATAAACGACTTTACCATATTGCGATGACCACATAATTTCAGACCCAATATGAAATTCAAATCAAGTTTATAAAATATCGCGTCCATTCAATCACAAATAATGGTAGGAGCGTAAATTTAAAAGGGTAAATGTCTCAGATCCGATATGTTATTAAATTTTCATCATAAATTTATCGGGTCCACTCTTCATCGCATATCGTCGTATCAAGAAATGTTACATCATGTGCTTATGATCGCCAATTAGCATTGCCAATTAGAAATCGTAGATATCGCAATCGCTTCATCGAATTTTTAATTATTCTCACATCACAATTCAGAATCTGAATGTGCAATGTGCAATATGGGAAACACAACGTCAATATTCCCCGATCCCCAATATAATATATCTTTAATGATGTGATCGCTTCATTTCATTACACATGTCCTCATTACATGTTTTCATATCGGCAATTTTCCATTGCAATCTCTGATGTGATAGCTTTCAATGCATGCATCTAAGCCATTAACATTTAATCAATATATGGCATAGCAACAAAGGTGAAGTCTTGCAAATCAAAATTAAAGCATTGTGAAGAAACATGTGATGTGATCATCCAATACGACGATGTGTTATTTTAAAAGCGAGCTTGGATAACCACTATGGTAATAAAGTTGTTAATGACAAATTTGCAACATATTCACATCATTTTGATTTCTCATATATTTTAATTTTAAATATATAATTCCATAATTAAAAAGAAATTCAAGACCTCTCTGTCTTCACATTTAAATTTTATTATCTTGGATGTGGTCTTGATTCTGGAAAATTTATAAAATCATGGAGTTTATATGAAATTTATAATATTTTGAGAAACAGTCATTACTGCAAATTTTCATTCTCATTTCTGATGCATTTGTTTTCCCTCAAACATTAAGCATTCCATTTTTTTATTTTATTGCTTGCTTTAGTTTAGATAAAATAAATAATGATTTTGGGTTATAGGATTTTGGTTAATTTGACTTCTTCATGTTTTTAATGTTAATTAAAATAAGAAATTAGCTAGTTTGGAGAAACTGATACCTTTCAGGTAAGATCAAAAGCAATCATCCAATGGTAAGATTCATGTACCCCCTTTCATTTATTTCCATTTCGTTACTTTAGTTTCAGTTTTGATTTTCTGATATATAAATCTATTTTGCAGCTCTTCATAAAAGTATCCAATCCTCCGCCAGATCATATTTTCGAAGTCCATACTCTTCTCCTGGCTTAATTTCAAGAAGCAGCGATAATCCTCATTGAAATAGCTACACCAGGAAGTTTCAGAACCTTTAGCTTTTTCTTTAAGCATTTCTTTCATTATAAAATGATTAAGTTGATGCTTTGAAACAAGAAGATTGATATCAGACAGAAAGTTTCCATTGTGGCTGAATTTTATCGTTACTTCTATCTAAAAAAAAAAAAAAAAACCTAAAATACTTACAACCTGCAAGGTATGATTTTTCTAAATATCGACATAAGAAGGATTGATTACACGATTATTTTCTTTTTTAATATTGTTGAGACATTGGTATAAACATTCTTGTTTGAGTTTATCTTGCGAAATTTGGATTTTCCTTTCCATTTTAAAATTTTCTTCATTTTTATTTTTGCTGATTTCTTTCTCATTTTAGCATAAGAATTCATTTTCCTTTGGTTTTCAGTTTTGATTTTGGTGACTTTGCCATGATTTATATGGAAGGTCTTCTTGTTACCTAACCATGGTCAGTATACATGGAGAAAAATTGTCAATAATCATCTATTAAATTTTTCTTAAATCTCTTAGTAAAGTTTGATTTTCTTATTATAAAAGTAGACATACTTAAGGAATAGATTACCAATTTAGAAAAGTTGACAAAGTATCATAAAATCTAGAGAAATTTCTTTTTCATCAAAATTGTAATCATTTTGAGATTTCGATATTTTATTAAGATCTTTCAAAGTTCTATTATCAGTCAAGAAAAGTTATTTTTAACCAAGTAAAGGCACTTTACAACAAAGCACTTTTTAACTCTGAAATTGTCATTCTTAACTCTTAAGGAGTCAATGATTCTCCCTGTCCTGAAGAGTCTTATTTTTCTATAGTATCATCCAAATATATATTTAAACTTAATAGATAAGAGGTCTCATCATGAGCCTTCTTACCATGATCATAGGGGAAAAATAGGCTGACATTACCAACACTGCTAAACAAACCAGGGTAATGGCTTATGATTGCAAGCAATTATAAGACAAGGGGTCTCATCACGAGCCAGCTTTTTCAGTCTAATTATAACCAGTGAATGGCATTGTCAACTATCTGGCTACCAAACCAGGCAAAGAATTTTAATATTTATAATAATAATAATAATAATAATAATAATAATAATAATAATAAAAGAAAAAAAGAAAAAAAAATAATAATAATAAAAATAATATAAATGGATTTATCTCTAGGTCAATAATTCTTAAAGAGATGGAATTCTGAATCATTGATGATTAAAAGGTAACCCTGTCGAGACTATAGATGTTTGCTGGCAACAGTGGCTCTACCTGTGACAAATGAGTCTATTTTAAAAAGCTAAGCTGTAAAGTGACCCCTGCTTTATCTCTACAACTAATTAAGGACTGATATAGAGTTTTGAAATATTTTAATTTATGAGGAATTTTAAGAAAAATTACAGTTAGATGATTCTTTCTTTTATTCAGACTAATGAACCTAGTCAAGCATTTTAAGCATAATTCTCTTTTCTTTAATTATTTTTTACTTGAATTTTAGGAAAATATCATTCATATCAAACAGAGATAACTGGTTCTTCTCCCGTGTGTCGCCATTGTTGTGGTAAAACACAAACCCCCCATTTTTGACTTGTCCACTTCAAATAATGGGGACCCTTTTTATAAATTTTTGGCTAAGCACCTTCTAGGATTTTATATTAATGATTATCCTACGCTTTTATTAATTTTTCATTTTCTTTGGATTCTTGTTTTGATTGAATCGATTTTTTATAAGCCTCCGATTGACACTTGTTTCGCCTCATTTGGTCAACTGGTTTGAAAATGGTACTCGTTTGAAGTACCATCATTTTTCTAGTCTGGGTTAAAAATGCTATTTTTTTTATTCTTTTTCAGAGTGGTTGTAGTTTAGAAAATTTCATAGCTAAACTAAACATCATTAAAATAAAACCAAAATAAAAATTAAAAATAAAAATAAAAAAAAGTACATCATCGGATCCGTCGTAGATAGTAGATCGCAAATTTCAAACTCGTCGCAGATCGCACATCGCAAATTTCAGACTCGTCGCAGATCACAGATTGCAAATTTCAGATTCATTGCAGATTGTAGATCGCAAATTTCAGATTCATCGCAGATCGCAGATCAAAAATTTCGGATCCATCGCAGATCACAAATCGCAAATTTCGGATCCATCGCAGATCGCAAGATCACAATTTCGCAATTTCGGATCCATCGCAATTTTTAGAACATGCACATTTAAAAAACCCCGATCCAAGGTTCTTGCGATATGCGATGTGTTAACATTTTTTTTTTTAATATAAAATTTTTGTTTCACCTCACGTCACCCTCACCTCACACTCCACTCACCATATCCTTCCACAAACTTACATGGATGAATTAATGAGTTTTGATTGATTTCAATGGTTTGTTTTGTGAATTTTGGGTTTGGATTGATTCCAATGGTTTGTAAATTAATTTTTATATTTTTATATTATAATAATTATATTATAATTATAATGATTATTATAATTTTAATATAATTTGAATTATAATATTAATCATATTTAAATTAACTTTTTCAAATAATTCGTATATTAATTTAATTTTGTAACTTAATTAATTTCTAAATTAGGTGATAATTAATTAGAATTAATTGTATATATTAGTTAGTTAATAATTAATTTAGAATTAATTATTAGATAATTAGAATTTAATTTAGGATTAAAATTCTAATTAAAAATTCTGATTTTTAGCCAAGCAAATAGAATTTCTAGATTTATGCCAGATTTGACTCATAAACTTTGGAGGATCATAGAATGAGTTTTACTTGGCCAAATGAGGCCCAGAACGGTTCATTGGAAAGATAAAATCAAGGAAAACATTTCTAAGGAGGTTCCACTAATATATTTGTTCATTAATTGGGTCAAAAATCATGCAAAAAATAAAAATCCGAATTTCTAAAGAAAAATCAAATTTCTGATTTATTTTCTGCATTTTCATTTGTCCAAGCCTCTTTTAATTGTAGATTCGCTCATCAATGATATATTTGGCCAATGAAACTATCCTAGGCATCAATAGAGAGCTTATATTTTATTTTCAATGATTTATTTAAATTAAATTTGATTGGATTTGTTTTAATGCCAGAAATGGTATTTTGATTTTATTGTTACATTTTAATTCATTTGGATTTCTTTTTGGAGGAAAACAGTAGAAGATATATGGAGAAAAAGACTTCAATCAATGAGAATGCTCCAGCAATTAAAAGATTGGAATTTTTGAGCAAATAAAAGTGATTGGGCATATTTTCTTCAACAAACTTTCATCTCAAGAATTCCTTTGCAAATGTTATAAATAGCGGATTGCAGAATGGAATAGGGGCTGCTCTCCTCTGCAATTCCAAGCTTCTAAAAGCATTTCTGTTATAGGAATTTAGAGTTGCAGATGGGAAGGAGAGAAAATTTCAGATCTGAACATTAATGAGGGTTTATTCTTTATATCTTGAATTATGCATGATGGGCAGAGTTTGCATTTCTGCAGCTCTTGTCTTAAAAGCAAAAATTCAAGTAATGTAAAGTAGTGTTAGAGACCAGGATCAGAGAATCAGATTCAATTAACTGGTATTTTTGGCATTTTTGTATCAAATACCAGTTTCATTTTCATGTTAATAAAATTCTTGTTTCATTTTATTCATGTTTTGGCATTTATGTTGATATGGATAATTTGTCTCAAATTGTTAAGTATCTCTGCTCTTATGAATTAAACTCTGATTTCTGAGTAACCATTACTTAGAAATTTGTCTTATACCACTGATTTATTAAATAGTAATGTGTTGTGAATTTCTTCCACATGTTATTGTTTAATTATTAGTTTGACTGATATGATAATCAATATCATTTTTGTGAATTTCTTCCGGAGTGTTGTTGATTTATTATTTTAGTCAAATGGTCTCAATAGAATGTGTTTTGGTACTCACAAATGTGAGCTAATTGAATTTCTTTGTTAGTTTGACATTAATTAAAAGCCAGACATATTTTAATTCTCATCACTTAATTATCTTGCTCTTAATTGGGTTAGATTTTCATCTACCTGATTGAGATAGGATTTAGATTAGTTTCTTTTTGCTTGCATTATAAAATAAGTTTGCAATTAGATTAAATTTACATTCTTTTAAGTCCTCTTCTCAAAGAGGAAAAATCTTAGTTGTGGTTTGGCTTAATCCAAATCAGCTTAAGGGTCATTCTCTTGCCTGATCAACAAGAAAAATTGATCTGATATCCTTGTTTATTGGTATTTAATGATACATCGTAAACCAATAGCGATAGGCAAAAGGTAACTGGACCTAGTTAAACCAGTCGGAGCCACTATCATAAATGGAAAAGGAGTTGTATTAAGGTCCGGACTGGGTGGTTATCCCCCAATGTTGTAGCAGCGATTTTCGAGGCTTCAACATGATCACAACAGGATTTTTCTCAAAGCCATAACACTAATGGAGGTCAAAAAAGTGATTTTCCAACTAAAATAAGGGAAATCCCCAGGATTGGATGGATTTACCACCAATTTCTTTTATTTCTTCTGGTACACCATCAAAGACGATGTATGGGGCATAGTGGAGGAATCCTGCAACACTCACTCGATTCTTCCAGCTCTCAGCACAAATTTCCTCACCCTCATCCCAAAGGAAGATAATGCTTCTTCCCCAAGTAAGTACAAACCAATAGCACCCTGCAATGTTATTTACAAAATTACTTCCAAATTTATAGCTAATAGATTGAAGCAGCTTCTTCCTATGCTCATCTCTCCGGAGAAAACAGGCTATGTTGAAGTCAGGCATATCCTAGATGGAATCATTCTAAGCCATGAAGTCATACACTCCTTAAAATCCTAAAAAGAACCAGGCATGATTCTCAAAATTTACCTTTATAAGGCCTTTGGCAAGCTCAGTTGGAACTACATTAAGAAAGTAATTCTAGCCTTTGGCTTCAATCAAGCTTCAGTTGTTTGGATCATGAGCCTAATATCCTCTCCCTTCATCCCTATCCTAGTCAATGGCATCCCCTTGGCAACATTCAAACCATCTAGAGGTATAAGCCAAGGAGATCATCTCTTTCCTTTTCTCTTTGTACTTACGGTCGATCGTACCAGCCGCCTGATCAAGAGCTCGATATGATCTCGTGACCTTCAACGTATCCCCTTACACAATATTCCTCCCATTTCCCACCAAAAATTTGTGGATGACAACATGATCATGGGTCACCCCTCTGTGAAAAAATATCACATCTGTAGAACCCTCTTTAACTATTTTTATGAAGCCTCTGAAATGATTGTTAACCCTAATAAATCTCAAATATTATTTCTCAACACGCCCCTTGTAACCCAATGCAATATAGAACACATACATGGTTTCACCAATGGCTCTCTGTTTTCCAAGTACTTGGGGGATCCTCTCAGGGACTCAGTTATCAATCATTCATCCTGGACAGAGTTTTTGGACATAATGGAGACTAAACTATCCACCTGGACCCACCACTCTCTCAACATTGTCGGACGTTTGGTCCTCATCAAATATGTTCTTCAATATCTACCCATATACCTCTTTTCCATTCTGGGTAGACTAAAATGGGTCTGCAAAGCCATTCGCAACCTTGAATGAAATTTTCTTTAGGGGAGGATCTAAAGAAAAGCACAAATGGGCGCTATTAAAATGGAAAGAGGTGTGTATGCTAGAAACTAAGGGAGGACTTGGTATAAGAGATACAAAACACAAAAACAACATAATGGGCACCAATATATTATGGAAATGAGTCTCTAGCCCACAAATACTGTGGGCGACCTTATGGGCAGCCAAATATGTCAAAAATTGGCCCTATGAGTAAATAATCATATTCAACATTGCTCTTGGAGGGTCTCAAATCTAGAATGTAGCCAGCCAATAAAAACATCTGATGCAAACCCCCAGCTTCTGGGAACTACACAATAGAACTCAAGCCTAGTTCTGAGAGGATTCATGGTAGAAAATGCCTAGCATATCCTCAATCTTCCCTCACCTCATCTATCTCATGGTCTTACATGCAAGAGAACGAAACTATGTCTAGGAATTTTAGACTAATGGTGCAACACAAGGTTGCAAGAATTGGATCCACACATAAACATGGTAGGCAGACTAGAACAATGAACAACACAAAGATATTTGGGAGGAATTAATAAAAAGGAGAATCAAAAATCAACTAGGGCTAGACATACTATGTTGGGGCCATACTCCAAGTGGAAATTACTCAACTAAGGAAGCCTTCTATATCATTCAACCTCTAAACCCTGACCCCACAAATCAGCCATGGAGGAATATATGGACAACTAAGCTCTGGCCCAAAGTAGGTACATTTTTAAGGCTGTTAAGTAAAAAAAGCATCCTCACATTGGAGAATCTCATGAAGGGAGGCTTTGTGTGCCCTTCGAGGTGTCATCTATGTTAGAATGATATCGAAACCATCGACCATCTACCAGACCTTTTATCCATATCCAACACTTTTTGGGAAAGGATTGAAATCTTATGCAGAAGATCCAACCGAGATTGGGGCAACATCACCAACACCATTAGGAGGTGGCAGGATAACCCCTACTCCAACAATCTCCTAAATCATCTCTGACAGATCATTCTAGGCCTACTCATATGGAACATCTGGAAAGAATGAAATAGTACCATATTTAAAGATGCAACTTTAAATCAAGAGCAGATCTAGGCCAAGCTACACAACAACTTAGAAGAAAATCTTGCCATAGATCATTGGGGGAAGGAAGACTTTGTTAAGTCCCCATATTACTAGTGTAGTCTCTTATTATGTTAGTGTAGCCCCCCTTATTATTATTTATGTA
Source organism: Pinus albicaulis (assembly GCA_034641835.2). Taxonomy (NCBI): domain Eukaryota; kingdom Viridiplantae; phylum Streptophyta; class Pinopsida; order Pinales; family Pinaceae; genus Pinus; species Pinus albicaulis. The sequence goes on along the minus strand of CM076580.1, from coordinate 1,767,457,050 downwards.
CCCCTGTAAGCCCCATATTGTTATTATTGTGGCCTTACATTATTATTGTTAGGTCAGCCAGGAATACATTGTGGCCCCATGGACTCCTATATATAGAAAGGAGGTTTTGTCATTTGAATCATCCAAGAATTTTTCATTCATGTAATGTATTGGAGGTTTCCCCCTTGAAGGGGCTTATTTCTAAGGTGTTGATAGCTCTTTTCTTCTATTTTTGGAGCTAGTTTCATACATTTGGTATCAGAGGCTTCGGATTCTAGGGTTTCGCTTCTCCAAACAGGTCATCGTGGCATTTTCGATATAAAATGTTTTCTACGAAGGGTCAGAAGATGAAATTTTTATAGTGCAAAGAAAAAATCCTGAAGAACATCGTTGCAAAATTTCAAACCTTGGTTCGCAACATTTTTAGAGATATGATCTGTGGAAGTTAGGTCTTTTTGCAAGCTCTCGAAATTCACTTAAAATGGTCATCGTGAAATTTTCACTATAACATTTTTCTACGAAGGGTCAGAAGTTGAAATATGGAGAAATGGTGTCACAAAATTTCAGAGCTTGTTTCGCAATACTTTCGAAGATATGTACTATGGAAGTTAGGCCTTTTGTAGGCTCCCGAATTTCATCTCAAAGAGGTGATCATGGGAAAATATTCATAACTCTCTCTCTGAGAATCAGATTGGAATTCTGTAAAAAGTGGATGAAATTACATAGAATGTAGTTCCCTTTCAATAAGTTTCAGTGCTGAAGGAAGAAACAGTGACACGTGGCAAGTCATACAAGTTCACTCTATTCAAGGAGTCTATAATTAGGTCATCGTAGGAGATTGGGCACAACTTTGCCTTAAAGAATCCAAATTAGGTTAGACCTATGGCATTCTAAAGAGAATTTAGAGGGCTACCTTAGTGCCAAATTTGAGATATCGAATATCCAAACTCACAAAGATAATTTAGTTTCAATATCAAGCTCCTCAAAATCAGGAAAAAGATGTGTATTTGGTTTTAAAAATTGCATAACGTTTGTTTGAAAAAGCCATTTGAAGTGATTTTAAGGGCATATTTTAGAATTTTTATCAGTATTTGGTTCTATAATGCCTCCAAAAAATAATTCCATACCCATGAATCCCTCAAAAAGCTATACTATGGCGCATGAAGAGGAAGAATTGCAGTATGAGATATCAAAATTATAGTACCAAGTGCAACAAATTTCGATCTTACAAAGAGCAACTAAAGATGACATAGATGGTTTGAAAGAAGAAATGAAGGCTAAGTTGGATGGTTTAAAGGATCAAATATTAGCTAATATGGATGATAAATTAGTGGAAGATAACATCCAGCATCAACAACAAGTTCTCCATCTCTCAAAGGATAACCTAACTTTGGTGTAGAATCTAATGAAACAACAGGAATATCAGCATCACATCAAAATAAGTTCTTAAGTAGTCACATAAATAAGAAATTGACAAGTATGATCAATTTCAGAGTATCTTAGCAAGTGGAAGAACTTTCCCATAGAAGATTCTACATGGGAGGATGAGAATTTTATACAAAAGCATCAGGAAATAATCAAGTGTTGAGGACAACACTTGTTTGAAGGAGAGGGGCATGTTAAGTCCCTATATTACTAGTGTAGTCCCTTATTAGTTAGTGTATCCCCCCTTATTGTTATTGGTATACCCTTGTAACCCCCATATTGTTTTTATTGTGCCCTTACATTATTATTGTTAGGTCGGCTAGGATTACATTGTGGCCCCATGGACTCCTATATATAGAAAGGAGGTTTTTTCATTTGGATCATCCAAGAATTGTTCATTCATGTAATGTATTGGAGGTTTCCCCCTTGAAGTGGCTTATTTCTAAGGTGTTTATATCTATTTTCTTCTATTTTTGGAGCTGGTTTCATAACATTTGGTATGAGAGCCTTTGGATTCTAGGGTTTTGCTGCTCCAAATAGGTCATTGTGGCATTTTCACTATAACAGTTTTCCAACGAATGTTCAAAAGCTGAAATTTTTAAAGTGCAAAGATGAAATCCTGAAGAACATCATTGGAAAATTTCAGATCTTGGTTCGCAATATTTTCAGAGATATGATCTGTGGAAGTTAGGGCCTTTTGCAAGCTCCTGAATTTCACTTAAAAAGGTCATCATAGAATTTTCGCTATAACGTGTTTTCTACTAAGGGTCCGAAGCTGAAATTTTTAGAGCATGAAGCTGAAATATGAAGGAATATCTTCACAAAATTTCATATCTTGGTTCCCAATAATGTCAGAGATATGTTCTGTGGAAGTTAGGTCTTTTGTAGCCTCCCGAATTTCATCTCAAAGAGGTGTTCGTGGGAAAATATTCATAACTCTCTCTCTCTAAGAATCGGATTGCAATTCCATCAAAAGTGGATGTAATTACACGGAATTTAGTTCCCTATCAATAAATTTTAGATCTGCAGGAGGAAACAGTGACACATGGTAAGTCGTACAAATTCGCCCTACTAAAGCAGTCCATAATTAGGTCTTCGTAGGAGATTGGGCACAAAATTTCCTTAAAGAATACAAATTATGTCAGACCTATGGCATTATAAAGAGAATTTTGAGGGCTACCACAAAGCCAAATTTGAGATATTGAATATCTGAAATCACAAAGATAATTCAGTTTGAATACCAAGCTCCTAAAAATCAAGAAAAAGGTGTGTATTTGGTTTTTAAAATTGCATAACGTTTGTTTGAAAAAGCCATTTGAAGTGATTTCAAGGGCGTATTTTATAATTTTTATCAGTATTTGGTTCTATAATGCCACCAAAAAATAATTCCATACCCATTAATCCCTAAAAAAGCTATATTATGACGCATGAAGAGGAAGAATTGTAGTATGAGATATCAAAATTACGGTACCAAGTGCAACAAATTTCGATATTAGGAAGAGGAACCAAAGATGACATAGATGGTTTAAAACCAGAAATGAAGGCTAAGTTGGATGGTTTAAAGAATCAAATATTAGCTAATATGGATGATAAATTATTGGAATATAACATCGAGCATCAACAACAAGTTCTCCAACTCTCAAAGGATAACCTAAATTTGGTGTAGAATCTAATGAAACAACAGGAATATCAACATCAAATCAAAAGAAGTTTTGAAGCAGTCATAGAAACAAGAAATCAACAAGTACGATCAATTTCAGAGTATCTTAGCAAGTGGAAGAAGTTTCCTGTAGAATATTCTACATGGGAGGATGAGAATTTTATATAGAAGCATCAAGAAGTAATCAAGCCTTGAGGACAACACTTGTTTGAAGGAGAGGGGCATTTTAAGTCCCTATATTACTAGTGTAGTCCCTTATTATGTTAGTGTACCCCCCCTATTGTTATTGTTGTACCCCTGTAACCCCCATATTGTTATTATTGTGACCTTACATTATTATTCTTAGGTCGGCTAGGATTACAATGTGGCCCCATGGACTCCTATATATAGAAAGGAGGTTTTATCATTTGAATCATCGAAGAATTATTCATTCATGTAATGTATTGGAGATTTCCCCTTCGAAGTGGCTTATTTCTAAGGCGTTAATATCTATTTTATTCTATTTTTGGAGTTGGTTTCATAACAGACTTCCTGAAAACCACATCTGAATGCACTATCTGGAACAATTGGCATATGAGTATTGAACCATCCGTGGAGAACTCACCCTCGCGCATAGGTAGGGTCAACACACCTTAACACTGGAATCCTCCCCCGGATGGATTTTTGAAATGAAACATGGATGGAGCCTCTAAAGGCAACTGAGGCGAAGCTGGATTTGGGTGTATCTTTAGAGATTCTAGCGGCAATCGCTTACATGCCTACAACATAAACCTAGGGAGGGATAAAAACAACTCCACGAAACTAGAGGGGCTTATACAGGGTATCTCCATAGCCATTGAGCTTAAATTATTCCCATTAGAAATGGAATGATATTCTCAACTCATCATCCAAGTGGCTACCCGCATCCTCCTTGGCTCTTCTTCCATAATGGTCTCCACCAACAGGCGGCTAGCCAACTGCCTCATTCATCTAGAACAACTGTTTATAGCATCACAAGGTTATTAAATTACACCATGTGCTTAGAAAGGAAAACACCGTTGTAGACCTCTTGGCCAACAAAGGAGTGGATATCCACTCAATGCTCTACCACTCAAATTTTCCGCAGATTCAGGACGACATCCTGTGCGAGATCTGCCTCACTCTCCTCCAAAAGGATCCAATTTCTTCGAATGTGGGTGACACATCTAGATCCTATGAGGACGTATCCCCCCATGCTTATCATGATGCCACCCTACAATGCCAACTCTAACATGATGCAGAAACTCAAATCATCAATCATTCATAACGGTGCTTTGCCACACCTGACCTCTTGCCATACTTCGTATCACATGCAGTCACTCTTGGACAGTCCCTCACTGCATATGCGCTTGCGCCACAGTCCCTCACTACATCTACGCACGTGCCATAGGTCTTCAAAAGGCACTGAAGCTCCTTAATCATCCATCTCATTGCTACTCTAGCCGGCCTCAAGAGCCAACGTTGTTATTCCCTCGCCATCACGTTAATGCTCTAGCTTCAGTTGCACATCTCCATTTCCATTTCCTTTCCTGTTGTATGCTCCCCTTACTATGTGCCCCCTGCTACAAGCCCCCTATTGTGTGCCTTCCTGTTGTGTGCCCCCTGCTACAAGCCCCCTGTTGCGCGCCTTCCTGCTGCATGCTCCTCCCTCTAATATTTTCCTTGTTTCGTGTCCCTTGCTGTGAGCCCCCCAGTTGTGTTCTTTCATGTTGAAATCCCCTCCTCTTGTGCCTCTCACTGTTGCGCGCTATCTGCGGTGAGCTCCCCCGCTACGTGCCCCCCTGTTGTGTGCCCCCCACTACACACCTCTGTTGCGCGCACTCAAGCTATGCATCTCCCTTCTCTTGGCCTTGAATCCATCTCTATTATCGATAGCCTCTCCATTGCTCTGTGACAACATCAAAAGAGGGTCAGGGGAAGAAATAGTGGTGCATTCTTGGGGCGTTTTCACCGTGGCTAAGGCTAGCATCTAGAATCAATTGAAAGTTTCTCTTCAAGCAGCCACAAAATTGAGGCTACTGAAAGTCCTAACTACATCCAAGAAGAGATTGTCTAAAATCTGGAGAAGCCTAGGGTAATAAGATGCTCCATAAAATATACCGTAGTGCATTCTGAGATGCCCACTCCTCAAAAAACTTAGTCGCTCCCTATTCACAAGCCATTAGAGGAGGACAGAGACGTTTGGATCATGGATTTGTATGGAGTCTAGACTAGATTTTTAAATTTAGAGTATGATGTTTCTACAATCATCCACGTGGCCCCTCTCAAGCCTCCACGTGAGCCTACAACTAAGGAAGAGGCCATTACGCGTGAATATGAATGCCTCATTGAGGAGGAGGACCCTACACCAAAGGAAGATGATGGAACACCATGACTACATGGTTGCTCAGTTCATTTCTGTTTTTTGTCAACTGAAGACATACTATAGCTATTTCATTTTTATATTTGTTATGGAACATTTTTTAAAACATGTCTGTATGAATTTATTAAGGGGTTGGTTTCCTCCTAGTAGGCAGCCCCAAATCTACTTTATTTTGAAAAAAACCAAGGTTGGGATTGGCTAAGCACCACTTGCCATCTTAGCCCAATTCCTATGTAAAGTTTCTTTTATGATCTAATATAGTTTAACTTAACTTATATATCTATATATATATATATATATATATATATATATATATATATATATATATATATATATATATATATATATATATATATATATATATATATATATATATATATATATATATATATATATATATATATATATATATATATATTACTAATATTTATTGTGAAACTATAAACAATAATATTTGGTAATTATTAATATTAATAATTATTACTTTAACATTTTTTTAACAATATTACATTATAAATATTATTTTTTAAACATTATTAATGTTATAGTAATAATTTTATTGATACTATTGTTTCCAATATTAATTTCTTATTAATAATGATATATAGTAATATTAATATATTGAGTAATATTACTATTATATAACAATAATTAACAATATCTCATATTAATATTAATATTAATAATTTTTGTTCTCAAACTATAAATAATAATATATACAAATATTAATATTATTAATTTTTATTATAGAAAAATATATTACCTAATCAATATTTATTTGAATAAAGCTATTAAATAAGTAATATATTTATTAAAATTTCATATGAAAATTCAAAATAAAATATTATATTTATTAAATATTAACTTAGTAAAGATTAGTATTATTATTCAATATAATATTAAAAATAAAACATTTTATTACAACATAAAGGGATTAATTTTAAAGCTACAAGGAATTATAAATCCAAAGGAATAATATTAAATCCAAGAGATTAATATTATAAACCAAATGTATATAAACCCTAAGATAAATATTTTAAACCTTCAAATATGTAGAAATTTATAGGGTAAGTTCTGTAGATCAAGAACCAAAGGTCACCGCTCACGAATAGAACACAAATTAGTACACCAGTATAATCACATGGTTAAAACCCTCAAAGTGGCAAATAGTCTACACTCTGAGCCAACGCAACCACTTCAGGGAATTTATTGATATAAAAAGAAAAGTTACGTATGTTTCTCTCATAAACGGTTACCAAACAAATGACCCTCCATGCTCTTTAAATAGAGATCATGGACCAATTGGGTGTTAAGCTATGGATCAAGTGTTGTTAATAATTAGGTGAGAGATAACCGTCAGATCACTACAAATCGTGACCATCAGATTATAAGTTACAAATGTACATGGTAAAGAAACACACTTTACCTAACTCTACACTAGAATAAGTTATTCTTAACTATTTCCTATGTGTCGGAATATCCTAACATCCCCCCTTAAGAACAACTTGGGATAGGATTGAAGATTTACAAAGGTGACACAAAAGGATCCTATTTCCTATGTGTCGAAATATCCTAACATCCCCCCTTAAGAACAAATTGGGATAGGATTGAAGGATTCACAAAAGTGACACAATAGGAGAAGGAATAAGGCCTTAGAGCCTATCCCCCCTTAGTTACAACTTTCCTGAACTCCAAGAATGGAGAAAAGTTTGGTAAACTTCGCTTCTATGAGAGCCTTTGTAAATATATCAGCTACCTGATCGTTGGTTGGACAATACTACACTTCAAGTACACGATCATGAATGATATTTCTGATGAAGTGTATGTGGAGTTCAATGTGTTTCATACGTTGATGCTGAGCTAGATATTTAAATAGTTGAATGGCACTCTTATTATCACACCAAAGTGTAGTTGGATGCTGCTGATGGAGACCAAATTCAGACAGGATCTAACGAAGCCACATAGCTTCCTTCTTGGCTTCAACTGCACCACGATACTCTACTTCTGCAGAAGAAAGAGAGATGACACTTTTTTTCTTACTAGACCAAGTAATAGGTCTAGAACCAAGAGTGAATACATATCCTACAGTAGACTTTTGATCATCAGGGTCAGCAGCCCAATCGGAATCCGTGAAACCAATCAACAAGGGAGATGCTCCTGCACTGTAATGAATCCTGAACTAAACTGTACCTCGAATATATCAAAGTATTATTTTAGTTTCTTTCCTGTGACTTTCATGAGGTTGGTGCATAAATTGAGCGACAATACCAACGACAAAGGAAAGGTCAGGATGGGTATGGGTTACATAGAAACGTTTACCAACAAGTTGACAGTATAAGGTAGCATCAAATTTAGGGGTAGTACAAGTGACTGAAATCTTGACTCCAGACTAAAAGGGAGAAGGGGTTAGCTTACAGTCTTCCATGTGAAAGTGGTGTATAAGATCACATGCATACTTGGCCTGAGAGAGGGTAATTCCTTCCTTGGATTGCAAGACTTGAAGACCAATGAAATAATGCAAGTGTCCTAAGTCTGTCATTTCAAACTTCTTTTTGAGGCTAGACTTCACATGGTTTATATGGTTTGGATCACTACTAGTAAGGATAAGATCATCAACATAAAAAAAAAGGATGGTGAAGGAATTACCCACTTTCTTGGTGTAGACAGTGTTGCCAGAATGACACCTAGAAAAGCCTTTATATAAGAGAAATCTATCTATTTTGGCATACCAAGCCCGATGAGCTTGTTTGAGACCATACAAAGACTTCCTAAGGTGACAAACAAGGCTCGAGTCTTTTTGGATAAAGCCAAGGGTTTGTTCCATGTAGATTTCTTTATGCAAATCTCCATTTAAGAAGGTGGATTTAACATCCATCTGATGGACTTCCCATTTAAAGGAGGCAGCAAGGGAAAGAACAAGGCAGACAGAATTCATTTTGGCAACAGGGGAGATGGTTTCACTATATTCAATGCCTTAAACTTGTGAAAATACTTTAGCAACAAGACGAGCTTTATGTCTATCCACTTTTCCATCTGGTCCAAACTTGGTTTTGTAAACCCATCTGCATCTGACAAGTTTTCTTCCTCTTGGAAGAGGAACAAGATCCCAAGTATTATTTTCTAATAAGGAACGATACTCTTCATTCATAGATTCATCCCAATATGGATGACCGAAGGCTTCCTCAAAGGTTTCAGGATCAAGTTTTTTGGAACTTGAGCCAATAAGGAAGAATCTCTTTCAAACTGAGAATGTGTACATTGTCGATCGATAGGGTGACCTACAAGAGAACCTGCTGCATCCCGAGTAGTGCGGATCCATCTTGGAAGCGATGGAGTATAAGGAACAATTGCACGAGGTGGAGGAGGATTTTCATCCTCACTGTCATCATCTGAAATAGAAGGAATGATATGAAAAATAGAAGAGAGAGAGAGAGAGGTGGCACATATGCCGAATCAGGCTCGTAGGCCAAAGGTGGCACACTTTTCGAACTAGGCTCGCAGATCGATATATTTTCATCAAATTTTACATCTTTTCTAATGATAATATTTTTGGATTTTGGTTGAAGAAGTATATATCCTTTGACATCTTCAAAATATCCAACAAAAATGCATTTTTCACTCTTAGGTTCTACAAATTTATGTTTCGCATCTGGAATATGGGCCCAATCATCACTTCCAAAAACACGAAGGTGACTTACATCTAGTTTTATTGAGATCTAAGATTATTTTGGAGTTATATGCTTTAGGACCTTAGTATGAGTGTGATTTACTATGTAACTTGCACAGCTAATGGCTTCTTCCCAAAAATTGAGACCAAGTCCTTTCGATTGAAGCATACAATTAGCCATTTCCTTTAAGGTGCGATTATTCCTTTCAGCTACACCATTTTGTTGTGGAGTATAAGGAATATTATGTTGCAATTGAATGACATACTCAGTGCAGAAGTTGATAAATTTGTTGTTAACATATTATCCACCATTTTTTGATCTTAACTTAAGAATTTGATGTCCAGATTGTTTCTCAATAAAGGCCTTAAAGGACAAGAACATGTTAAAAAATTCACTCTTAAGTTTTAAGAAATATACTCAAGTGCGTCTGGAAAAATCATCAATGAAATTTAAGAAGTACTTGCAACTAGAGAAAGAAACAACAGGAAGTGGACCACATAAATCACCATGCACAAGCTGCAAAGGGGCTGAAGTGTGTCAAGAGGCACGTTTGTCAAAACTATCCCGATGATGTTTTTCGAGTACACATCCAGAGAAAAAACCATCTTGGAAAGATACCATAGGAATTCCCATCACCATATTTTCCTTACATAGAGTTTGAAGAGAGCGATATTTTAAGTGACCAAATCGATCATGCCAAATTTTGCTCACATCATCATTACGAGCAACAAAAACGGAGGGAAGAGAAGATGACCCAAATTTGTCAAACTTATACAACCTTGTGGAATCGTCAGAAATTCCAATAGCTAAAATATGTCTAGGATCTTTGAGGTCCTTGATTACAACATCATGAGGTGATAATTCTACTATTTTCCCTTCACCTGAATGAGTTATTGGATAAACAGATAGAAGGTTGAATGACAAGGTAGGAACACATAGTACATCATTAAACTGACCATTATCTAGATGAATGGTTCCAGATCCTACAACACTAAGAGATCTGTCATCACCAACATAAATACGTTTGGTGTTACAACCATTTAAATAAGAAAACATGGATTTATTTTTAGCCATGTGGTAAGAAGCTCCAGAATCAATGAGCCACTTATGAGAAGGAGAAGAAGAAGATACATTTAATGCATTATCAGATCTTGATGCTGGACAAGCATAAGTAGAAAGTCCCATGCCTAAAGATGAAGGTGAAGAGTGCTCTAAATTGATGTTATGCGTCTTCATTGCTGCTTCTAAGGCTTCCATATTATTAAAGCATTTGGACTTGATATGCCATCCTGATTGCAAGAGTTGCAATGTCTATCTGTCTTCTTCCCTTTGTTTTGATTTGCCTTATTATTTTGGTGATTTTATTTTTCAGTTTGCGGCTGAAATTTCTTAGGGCCCTTGTTTGGTTTAGGGCCATATTTCTTAGGATACTGCTTCTTGGGATTCTTTTGATATGGTTGTTGTTGGGCTACTAACGCTTTCTTAGAAGCATTTCCAGTAGTGATAAGACCAAGGTGTAAAATTTTTTCTTGTTCTGTTATCAAAGAATCACAAAAGGCATCAAAAGAGGGATTCTTGTAGGTTGTTCCTGAAGAAATGATGGCTTCTTTAGTGGAATGGAGGGCAGAAAAAAATATAGATTATGTAGGGCCAAGCTTATAAAGAATGCAATAGATGAGGCTACCATCATCCTTTTTGATCTTACAACCTTCTAAAAGAATTCGGAGGGTCTTGAATTTGGACAAAAAATCTTCAATGGAGGAGAAATTATTGGGGTCCAAAGTATGCAACTCATTTTCAAGCTGGTGGGCCCTGATTTGATTTTGAATTCCGAAAACAGTTTGTAGCTTTTCCAGGGCTTCATCAGGGGTGTCAATGTCAAGGATATGAAATCAAAGATCTTGAGCAATGGACATTCCTATCAACCCTCGTGCTTGATCTTGTTTATTTTCTAATTTAGCAGCTTTATCATCATTAGAAGGTTTAGTTTCTTGTCATGTGTCTATTCTATAAATCCCTTTACTTCTAAGTATATCTACCATGTGAGGTAGCCATTGGAAATAATTGGTGCTGTTAAGAATAACCGGGCATGCACTTTCCATTTAAAAAAAAAAACTAAAGCTGAGAAAAGCTGAAACTAATTGATCCGATGGAAATATCATGAAAAATTAGGTTGTTTAAAAAAAAATGGCTTGAAAAATGACTTCCAGATGAAGAAGTTATGCCTTTTGAAAATCTGAGTTGTAGATGCCCGATAGTTACGAGAACAGGATGAAGTGCGGCTTTATAAAAAATAATTCCACCCCTTTGAACAAAAACGTTTTACAAAAGAAGCTTGAGAAGGAGACTTGAACCCAAGACCTCTATTCTGATAAACTAACCCCTCACCAAGTGATATAGTTAAAGGATCACGTTATTGTATGAAAGGAGGAAGGGTGGTTTTGTTTTTTTTGTTTTGTTTTGCTTTTGTTTTTGTTTTTTTTTGTTTTTTTTTTAAAACTCTTTGGTGTGTGTACCTTTTCCTGCACAAAAAAACACAAAAACCGACGAAACAAAAAATGAAATGCAAAGCCTTGTGGTAGAGTGTTATATTTTCAGTTAGCCTTACCAGAAACCATCACTTTTTTCACTACTTCTGATTTCCCGAGATCACATAGAGCCGCGGGGAAAGAGCATACGTAGCAAAATAAATCCCTTTTCCTGTTTCTGATTTGCTGAGATTGCATGGAGCACACAACAAAGAGCATACATAGAGAAGAGGGTATAGATCTAGAAAATAAATAAAACCTTAAAACCAAAAATAAACAGAAGAAAACCAAAATAAGCAGAACTATTAACAAATATAACTACAAAATAGATGCTTTATACCTCCATATCCAAACTGTCATAACTTGGGCAAACAGAAACATTTTCGCATGAAAGGAAAGGCATTCCTCACTATAACAGATGCTTCAGACACAAACGAGCAGTTCTCCAAGCCCAAAAAAGTTCAAAAATAGCATATCTACAAAACGACATTCACATGCAGTCAAACTAGCTTCGGATTTTAATCAACAATGGATGCGGCCCTAAAAAAAGCTCTGATACCATGTAGGAATTTACAGGGTAAGTTCCATATATCAAGAACCAAAGGTCACCACTCGCAAACAGATCAGAAATCAGTACACTAGTATAATCACGTGGTTAAAACCCTCAAAGAGGGAAACAGTCCACACCATGAGCCAATGCGGCCACTTCAGGGAATTTATTAATATAAAAAGAAAAGTTACATATGTTTCTCTCATAAATGGTTACTGAACAAATGACTCTCCATGATCTTTAAATAGATATCATGGACCAATCAGGTGTTAACCCACGGATCAAGTGTCGTTAATACCGAGGTGAGAGATAATCATCAGATCACTAAAAATCATGACCATCGGATTATAAGTTACAAATGTACATGGTAAAGAAACACACTTTACCTAACTCTACACTAGAGTAAGTTAATCTTAACTATTTCCTATGTGTCGGAATATCATAACAAAATAAAATAGTTGACCATCAACCCTTTTCATATTGAGACAACCTTTCTCACAAAGTGACATTCCATCACGATTGATTTTCATATTGATAAAATATTTGTCACAATGTGACATTGGAATATGGTTGACCATGATTATAAACACAAGAGATTTGTATTAAACTCAATAATTAGTGTTATAAAACCTATTAATAATTCTATACCCTATGAATATTAACCCTTAGATTAAAAAACCCAAAATATTGATATTATAAACCCAAGGGATTAATACTAAAAAACTAAGAGTTTATAAACCCAAGGGAATAATATTAAAGCCAAAGGATTAATATTATAAACCCTAGATAAATAATATAAACGCTAAAATAAACATGTTTGACCATGGTTTACCTCTATGGTTGATTTTAACATTGAGACAATATTTGTCAAAATGCAACATTGGACCAAGGACGAAAATAGTTGGCTATGGTTGATTTTCATATTAAGATAATCTTTGTTACAATGTGAAATCATACCATGCTTGACGATGGTTGGACATGTTTGACCATGGTTGATTTTCATATGAATACAATTTTTTTCATAATTTAACATTGGACCATGGTTGATATTTATATTGAGACAATCTTTGCAAAATGTGACATTGGGCCATGGTTCACCCTAATATTATGACCAAAATGGTTGATCAATATGGTAGCGAATATTAAACGTGTTAGAGAATATTAAACAAGGCATCACGAGTATAAATATTATTTTTCTAAACATTATTAATATTATAATTATGTTCCTCATAATATTTGTTTCCAATATCATTTTTTTATTATCAATTATACTCCTCCTCCTCCTCCTCCAAATTATTAATATTATATTATTATTAATGATATATATTAATGTTAATATTTTTAATAACTTATATTAATATTGTTTAATAAACATTAATAATAAGTCATATTAATATTCATTGTGAAACTATAAACAATGATATTTAGTAATTATTAATATTAATAATTATTACTTTAATCATTTTTTAACCAATTTTTAACATTATGACATTATAAATGTTATTTTTTTAAACCTTATTAGTACTCTATTAATAATTATTCATAATATTGTTTCCAATATTAAGTTTTTATTAATAATGTTATATAGTAATATTAATATATTGACTAATATTAATATTATATAATAAGAATTAATAATATCTAATATTAATAATGTTTATTCTTAAACTATATATAATAACATTAATATTATTAATGTTTATTATATAAAAGTATAGTACCCAATGAATACTTATTTTAATATATCTATATATATATATATATATATATATATATATATATATATATATATGCAAATTATATATATATAAAATAATTGATCATCGTCAATTTCATATTGGGACAACCTTTGTTGTAATATGACATTCGAGCATGGTTGATTTTCATATTGACAAAATCTTTGTCACAATGTGATGCTCTACCATGATTGAACATGATTATAAACAAAAGGGATCTATATTAAACCAAATGATAAATGTTATAAACTCTATGAATAGTTTTATACCCTAGGAATATGAACCCTTAGAATATTAAACTCAACGGATTGATATTATAAACCTAAGTATATAATAAACCTAAGGGATCAATACTAAAAAACCAAGGATTTATAAACCCAATGGGATAATAATAAGCCCAAGGGATTAATATTATAAACCCTAGGTATATAAACCCTTAGATAAATACTATAAACCCTAAAATAAATATGGTTGAGCATGGTTTACATGCATGGTTTACGTGCATGGTTGTTACAAACTGTCGTATTACACCCAATATTATAAACCCTAATCTTAAACTCAATATTATAAAACTTAAACTTAAACCTAATATTATAACCAAAATGGTTGATCAATATGGTAGAGCATATTAAACTAGGTTTCACCATTATAACATTACAGATATTAATTTTCTGAACATTATTAATATTATAATTATGTTATCATAATATTGTTTCCAATATCAATTTTCTATTATTCATGATATATATTAATATTGATATTTTAAGGTTCGATAGACCTCATTGGTCTTAGTAGACGTTCTTCTTCTTCTTCTTCTTCTTTTTCTTCTTCTTCATCATCATTGTTAGGTCCCTATATTACTAGTTTAGTCCCTTATTTTTATTAGTGTAGCCCCATTATTGTTATTGGTGTACCGCTTTAACCCCAATATTGCTATTATTGTGCCCTTACATTATTATTTTTAGGTCGTCTAGGATTATATTGTGGCCCCATGGACTCTTATATATAGAAGGAGGCTTTGTTCATTTGTATCATCAAAGAATTATTCATTTATGAAATTTATTTGAGGTTACCCCCTCAAAGTGGCTGATTTCTAAGGCGTTGATCTCTCTTTTCTTCTATTTTTGGAGCTAGTTTCATAACATTTGGTATCAGAGGTTTGGATTCTAGGGTTTTGCTACTCCAAACAGGTCATCATGGCATTTTCGCTATAGCTTTTTTTATACGATGGTTCAGAAGCTGAAATTTTTACACAGTAAAGCTGAAATCCTGAGAAACATCATGGAGAAATTTCAGATCTTCGTTAGCAATATTTTCGAATATATGATCTATGAAATTTAGAGATTTTTGCAGGATTCTGAATTTAACCTAAACAATTCATCATGCCATTTTCACTATAAAGTCTTTTCTACAAGTGATCAGAAGCTAAAATTTTCACAGAGCGAAGCTGCAATCCTAAGGAATGTCGTGGAAAATTTTTAGAGCTTTATTCACAATATTTTTGGAGGTAGGGTCTATGGAAGTTAGGGATTTTTCATGCTAATGAATTTTATCTCAAAGAGGTGACCATGGGAAAATCATCATATCTCTGTCTCTGAGCATTAGATTAGAATTATGTAAAAATTAAACGTAAGTACACGGACTGTAGTTTCCTTTGTATCAATTTTAGAGCTAAAGGAGGGAAAATTGACACGTGGCATGCCGTACAAGGTTGCTTTACTGAACCAGACCATAATTAGGTCATTGTGGGATATTTTGCATAACTTTGTCTTGAAGAATCCAAATCAGGTTAGACTTCTAGAATTTGAAAGAATATTTAAAGGGCTACTACAGGGCCCAACTCTAGTTATTGAAGAACCGAAATCAGAGAGATAATTTAGTTTCAATATCAAGCTCCTCTAACACAAGAAAAAGGTGTGTATTTTTTTTCGAAATACATAAGTCTCGTTTGAAAAAATTAGTTTGAATTTATTCCAAGGGCATATTGAACAATAGATATCAGTACTGGGTTCTAAAATTCCCTCTAAAAAAAATTCAATGCCCATTAAGCCTTCATAAGGCTCTACTATGACTCGTGAAGATGAAGAAATGCAACATGAGATATCAAAATTACAAGAGCAAGTGCACCAAATTTTGCTCTTGCAAAGAGAAACAAAAAATGAAATTAAAGTTTTGAAGAAAGGTGTGGAAACTAAGATGGATGGTTTGAAGAAATGCGTGGAAGCTAAGATGAATGGTTTGGAAGCTAAGATGGATGGCATGGAAGATGGCATGGAAGCTAACATGGATGACATGGAAGCTAAGATCGATCAAAAAATTAACAACAACATGCAGAACATGAAGAATGATCTAGAAGTAGACATCGAAGGTTTGGGAAAGTTGATAAAATTAATGTTTCCTAATGGTGAAAATATAGTAGAGGAAATTCATGATAAGAACAAAATATATGTTAATTGTGATTTCATAAACTCTAACGTTGGATGGAAGGACCACCATATTCCAAAGATGGATATGAAAAAAATTGATGGCAAGGATCTCATAACATGGATACTACAGATGGAGCAATATTATGATCTCAATAATGTGAAAAACACAAAAAAGGTACGCATTGCAACATTACATTTAGAAAAAAATACATTTGTATGGTATCGATGGCTTTTCTCCCGTAAAAAAATTGTCACTTGGTCAATTTTTATGGAGGAAATGATAGCACATTATGAGGATACAAAAAGCAACACCTTCTTTAACCAATTGATAAATCTCAAACAAAAGGGTTCAGTGGTGGAGCACATTGAGGACTTCCAAAAATTGAATATAAGGATAACTGATATTCCAGAGGAACACGGGATTGATGTCATCATAGGGACTTTAAAGGATAACATCCAACATGAAGTTCACATTTGGGAACCTAATTCATTGGAAAGGAAATTAGGTTGGCGAGAAAAATTGAATGTAAAATTATGCCGACAAGGAAGCCTACCACTCACATATATAAATATGGAAGTGTTGCTACTTCTAGACTTCCACAACCTAGAAGGTTGACACCATAACAATTGGAAGAAAAAAGAGAAAAAGGGCTTTGTTATAGTTGTGATAGAAAATACGCTAAAGGTCATAAGTGTGCTGAGAAGAAATTTTTTTACATAGATTGTAAAGAGGAATAGGAAGATGAACAAGAATCTTCAAAAGAATAGGATATACACTAGGAACCAACCCTAGAAGAAGAAGAAATTCGTCTGACCATATCGTGTAATACATTGGCAAGAATTATCACTCCTCAAAATCTTAAGATAGAAGGTCATATCAAGAAGAAAGAGTTGATAGTGTTGATTGATTCAGGTAGTACCCATAACTTTATTTATTGTAAGGTAGCCAAGGAATTGAATTGTTTCCTTTACCCAGCTCCAGAATGTCAAGTGATGTTTGCAAATGGAGGAACTATAAATTTCTCTAGAAAATGATATAATATCAAGATAACCATGGGGGAATATGTATTGAATATTCCAATGCTTTCCATTTCCATGGGAGGTGTTGATTTTGTACTAGGAGTACAATGGTTATAATCTTTGGGGACGGTAGCTTTTAATTTTCAAGAACGTTTCTTGAAATATTTTTTAGAAGGAAAGGAAGTCGAATTACGGGGTATCGTAGGGAAGTCGGGAAAGATAATAAACTCTAATGTCATCACAAAGCTTCTTAACAAAGAACAACAAGGCATAATTGTACAATTATGCTCACTAGAAGTTCCAACATCAAAATCATCTATTTCTGTAGATCTCTAGAAGTCTTGGAAAATCATTCCAAGTTGTTTGAAACTCCTGAAGCAACTCCCACATATTCGTGATCATGATCATGCTATTCATTTGATTCGAGGAAGTGTTCCTCCAAACATCAGGCCTTATAGATATCCTTATGTCCAAAAGAGTGAAATTGAACATATGATTGAAAAAATGTCAGAGGCTGGTATAATTCAACTAGGTCAAAGGTCTTTCTCCGCTCCAGTAGTATTGGTTAACAATAAGGATGGATCATGGTGCATGTGTCCGAATTATAGGGAGCTCAATAAGATCACCATTAAAGATAAATTTCCCATTCACGTGATTGATGAATTATTGGATGAATTACATGGAGAAATTCATTTTACCAAGTTGGATCATCGCTGAAGATATCATCAAATTATAATGAAGACACAAGATATTCTGAAAACAACATTTCAAACTCATGAGGGTCATTATGAATTTTTGGTCATGCCTTTTGGCCTTACCAATGCACCTTCTACATTTCAAGGGTTGATGAATTCCATTTTCAAACCCTTCCTTAGAAAATTTGTGCTAGTATTTTTTGATGATATACTAATCTAAAAAATGTGTTGGAAGGATCATTTTGGTTTTTAAACTTCCATGGTTATACTTATTTTAATCAGAAATCGGATTATCCATGGTATCATAGAAGACTTGTCGAAGTTTTGAATCCCAACGGGGATCCATCTTCAGGACGAGAAAGAATGAATGAAAAATTGAGAGAAGGAAGCAGGAGGAACAAGGTATAAATAGTGAGGGAAAAAATGAGAGAGGAACCGACAGCAGCTTAAGCTAAAAACTAATTTTTATTAAAAAAAATTATTCTAAAAATCCTACTTTCTAAAATTTAAAGTAATTATTTTAAAATTTTTAACTACAACCTTTCACCTAAGTTCTAAAATACTAACTAATTAAAACCATTTCTATATTACATTATAATAAATCATTTGAGAAACCTATTAAAATTCTTATTAAATTTTTTTACTTAGAAACTAAGTTAAGAAAATAACCTAAATTAAATTTTAATACGTATAAATTTATCTAAAATTTTAATACATATAAATTTATCTAAAATTTTAAAAGAAGAACCTAGAGAGACTAAAAAAGAAGAGCTAAATTTTTATAATAACCCTATAAGGTCTATCTCTAAAATGTACATACTAACTAAGTATAGCTTACTAATTAAAAAGATAATAATAAATAAACCCTAACAAAACTATATATTAACCAAATTACTAGATACTTATGCTAAAACTTATAATCCTACAACAGAAATTAAAATGATAATCCTATTTAACTTCTTATTTTTTAATTTTCTATATAAAAATAAATAAATAAATAAATAAAAACCTAGAATTAGTAAAGTAGCTTAAGACTTTTAATTTTTATACTAAAAGACATAAACTAAAGAAACTAAATCTTATAAATAAAACTAAAGGGTTTAACCCTAAAAAACTATAAACTATGAGGAAATAGCTTAAAACTTAACTAAACCCTAATAAATTTTAATAATAAAATTTTTATTGACCCTAAATTAAAACAATTATAAAGAATTAATTTTGATACTAAACTAAACCTTCATAGATTTTAAATATAAAAATAAATACTTATTGACTAAACGTCCCTTAAGATTCTCAATTTTTAGACTATATTTAAATAAAAAGTTTGATTTGAAAACTAATTAAATTACAATTAGCATTCACTCACTAATAATAAATATTAATTGATTAATTTTTATTTAAAATAAAAATTAATAAAATAAATATATATTACGAGTGAGGACAAAAAAGAGTTCTATCCTGACCCTAAACTAGCTTACTAAAAATGAAGAGAAGTAAACCTACCAAATCATACCTGAGAAGTGGAAGATCTTATGTCGCAAATTTGTCTAATAAGGGGTCTCCAGCTATCACTGATCTCGTATCCTCTGTCCCTGTTGATGTTATCCGGGTGCTTTATAATTTCTAGCGCTTCTCTAACCTTACGTCTTAGATAGTGTTCCTCTCTTGCAATGATTTTAGCATCCTCAAGACGCAAGTGATGCTTTGTTTTCAGGGAGTGATCAGCAAGGGTAGAGGTTCGTGATTTCTCATGCTTAATATCAGCAACATTCTCTTTCAGACACTTTTGAAGAGAGCGTCCCGTTTCACGAATGTAACTCTTTCCACATGAGCAGTCGATTTTGTAGACACCTTTAAGCTGCCCCTCACTAATGTTGTCTTTAACAGAGCACATATTTTTTCTAATGGTTCCAGTTGCTGAGAATTGCGCAAAAATGTTACTTCTTCCTAGCACCTTGGAGATCTTATCTGTTACCCTCTTGATGTATGATAGAAAAACTCTTCCATGGCTTTCTTGTGGATCTTCACCTCTCTTGGATAGGATGGTGCTTCTTGCTCTGTTTATGGCCTTCCTGATTTCCCTTTCCTTATATCCTAAACCCAGGAAAACAGATGTCAGATGAGATATTTCTTCTTCCAGGTGTTCCTTATCAGTTATTCTAAGAGCTCTAATGGAAAGAGTGTTTATGACCCCAAATTTCTGAGCAGGATGATGGTAAGACTCAGCGTGAAGGTAGCTATTTGTGTGAGTTTTCTTCCTAAAGACTTGATGCCCTAAAGTTCCATCTTCCTTTCTGGTAACCAGGACATCTAGAAAAGGAATGCTTATGTTTTCTTCCATCTCCATAGTAAACTTGATTACTGAAGAAATTGAGTTAAGGTGATTGAAGAATTTCTCAGGGCCTTCTCTACCATGCGACCATTTTATGTTATTGTCATCAACAAATATTTTCCACTAACCCAGACTTAAAGGAAAGGATGCAAGGGCTTTATTTTCAAATTTTTCCATAAATAAGTTTGCTACAATTGATGAGAGAGGTGAACCCATTGCGACACCAGAAACCTGCTCATAGAATTCCCCTTGGAAGCTGAAGAAGGTAGATCGTAAGAAAATCTCAGCGAGCTTGGCTATCTCAAGATCTATGACTCCATTAATAACCTCTACTGCTTCATCTAAAGGGATCTTGGTAAACAATGAGATCACATCAAAGCTTACCAGGATGTCATTATCCTCCACCTTTTCTGTTTCAATAAGTTTGATAAAGTCACTAGAGTCTTTAATAAAGGACTTAGTGTTTCCCACTAGAGGCTTGAGAATTTTCGCAACATATTTTGCTAGTTCATACGTGGGGGATCCAATGGTGTTAACAATAGGTCTAAGGGAACCCCTTCTTTGTGAATCTTGGGAAGGCCATAAATTATTGGAATAACTTCATTGGAGGGGGTCAATTTCTTCTTCAACTTGTCATCGAGATGAGAGTTCGAGATTTCCTTCTTGACCTCTCTAAGGATCTTTGGTAAGGGGTTAGTCTTCAAATTCTTATAGCTTCTGCAATGAAGATGTTCCCTCATTTTCTTAATATAATCCACCTTGTCTAAAAGCACAACAACCCCTCCCTTATCTGCCTTAAGGACTACAATCTCGTCATTATTGCGAAGGGCTCTAAGAGCGCCTATCTCCTCCTTGCTAAGGTTACTTCTAGGAGGTTTAGCTTTTCTTAGAATCAAGGAGCATTCTTGTCTAAGGGCTTCTTTATCATCCAGAGGTAAGCCTTGAATGCCATCCTCGATACTGCATAAGATGCTTTCCTTCGGAATACCCTTGGGGACAATAGCAAATCCTAAACCTTTGCCAAGAATCCTGCGAGTCTCAAGACTTAATTCCACTGAAGAAAGGTTTACGACCTTTTTGTTATTATCATCCAAGGCACCCAGGGAAATGAGGGTTGACGCATGAGTGAACACGACTTTTATGGACTTCACTTTTGCTGTCCACGTGGTAAGGCCCTACTTCACTATTTTCTGACCAACGCATTTCGCTACCATTAAAGATTTCTATACCTATTCTTAGGTGTGCGTTTCTCATTCCTAAACTCTGATCAAGAAAAACTGAGTTCTTCCTATCCACTGAGTCATCCGATGTGGAAATTGTACCGCTATCAAACTTAGCAGTTTAATCTTCGAGTGCGTCATTTCGTTCAATGCAGGTCGAGTTAAATACTGGCTCATTGTCAAGTTCTGTCCTGCTTAGAGCCGATGTGGTAATCCTACCTCTATCAAACCTAGCAGCTAAATTTTCGAGGGCACCATTTCGTTCAACGCAGGTCAAGTCAAATACAGGCTCACTGTCAAGTTCTCTCCTGGTCAGAGCTGCGTAGACTGGGAAACTGAAATTGTCTTAACTACGAAGGCCCACTAGCATAACTGGAACGACCCTATCCATACTCAAATCTCTGATTTTAAGAAGTTCTATGCAAGGGTTCTCAAACTATTGCAGGAGAAACAATTATATGCAAAAACATCCAAATGTTTATTTGGAGTACAAGAGCTGGAATATATGGGTCATATTCTATCTCACGAGGGTGTTAAGGTAGACCCAGAAAAAATTAAAGCCATTAAGGAATGGAAAATCCCCACAACCATAAAGTAGTTGTGAGGATTTCTCGGGTTAATAGGGTAACCTAAATTTTCATGGACTCTTAAAGAAACTAAGGTCTTTGAACATCTTAAATAGGAAATGTGCCTAGCACCGGTCTTAGCTACAACAAACTTCACAAAAATTGTTATTGTGGAACGTGATGCCTCAGGAAATGGAATTGGTGTTGTTTTAATGCAAGAAGGAAGACCCATTGCTTTCGAAAGCCATCCAATCAAAGGAAACTATTTACAAAAAGCTATTTATGAGAATGAAATGTTAGCAATACTACATGCACTAAAGAAATGGCGATTTTATGTAATGGGAAGAAACTTCAAGGTAAAAACTAGTCATGATAGTCTTAAACACTTTTTGGAAAAAAGACTATCTTTAGAAGAGCAGCAAAAATGGGTCACAAAGATGTTGGGTTCTGACTTTGAAATAATCTAGGAAAAATGGAAGCTAAATTTTGTTGTAGATGCACTCTCAAGAAAGAATGAAGAGGTGGAAGCATTACTTTATGCCATTTCTATTATCCAACTAGATTGGATAACCAAAGCACGAGATGAATGGAATAAGGGCAATGAAGTGTGGAAACTCATTCAAAATTTGCAGCAAGATCTTAGTATATTTGATACGTTTAGTTGGAAAAATGATTCCTTGTGGTACAAAGATTGCTTATATCTTTGTAAGAACTCCCAAATAAAATAAAATATTCTTTTGGAATTGCACACTTCTCCTTTAGGAGGACACTAAGGATTTTAAAAAACTTACCACAAGGTGAAGAAATATTTTTTTGGGATGGCGTTAAATCTGATATTCAAACGTTTGTGGTAGAATGTTTGGTTTGCGAGCAAAATAAAGTTGAGACAATTAAGACCCCGGGTCTTCTACAACCTTTATCCATTCCAAGTCAACGTTGGGAAGAGATTTCAATGGATTTTATCACATGTTTACCTTAGTCCAAAGGAAAGAGTGTCATCATGGTGGTAGTTGATAGACCTACCAAGTATGTGCACTTTTGTGCATTATCTCATCCATTTAAAGAAAGTACAATTGCTACTACATTTATGGACACAATTCAAAAGCTACATGGAAACCCAAAGATTATTGTGAGCGACAGAGATCCCATTTTTACTAGAAATTTTTGGACAAAGTTATTTTCTTGTTTGGGTACTCAATTAGCTCATAGCTCTTCTTATCATCCTCAATCTGATGGTCAAACTAAGATAATGAACAAATTTTTGGAAGGATATCTTCGTTGTTTTGTATCTAATAAACAAAGATAATGGGTCAAGTGGTTACCTCTTGCTGAATGGTGGTATAACACTTCCTTCCATACTGCAGCAAAAATCACCCCATTTATGGCACTTTATGGATATCATCCACTATCCATCATATCATATTTAAGAGAAAATTATAAGGTTTAAGTAGTGGAAGATCACATCGAGCATCAAAAAGAAGTTCTCCAACTCCTAAAGGATAACCTAAATTTGGCACAAAATCGAACGAAACAACAGGCAGATCAACATCGCACCGAGAGAATTTTCGATGTAGGAGACTGGGTATTTTTACGACTGTAACAATGCAAACAAATGTCCCTCAAGCAAGTTAAGAAGGATAATAAATCATCGCTAGAGTACTATGGTCCTTATAAGGTGTTGCAAAAGATTTCTATTATGGCATACAAATTGGAGCTTCCTGCTTCTTTGTGAGTGCATCTAGTTTTCCATGTTTCATGCTTAAAGAAGGTTATAGGTGTAAATCTTCTAGTTCAAACAATATTGCCAGAAGTTGATGAGGAAGGAAAAATCATATTGGAACCTGAAGCGGTCACGAAAACGAGAACTCGACAGCTAAGAAATCAATCAATTTCAGAGTATCTCATCAAGTGGAATAACTTACACACTGAAGATTCTACATGGGAGGCTGAGAATTTTATATAGAAGCTTCCAAAGCTACTCAAGCGTTGAGGAAAACACTTTTTTGAAGGAGAGGAGCATTTTAGGTCCCTATATTACTAGTTTAGTCCCTTATTGTTATTAGTGTAGCCCCCTTATTGTGATTGTTGTAACCCTGTAACCCTAATATTGTTATTATTGTTCCCTTACATTATTATTGTTAGGTCAGCTAGGATTATATTATGGCCCATGGACTCCTATATATAGGAGGAGGCTTTGGTCATTTGTATCATCCAATAATTATTCATTTATGTAATTTGTTGGAGGTTACCCCTTCGAAGTGGTTGATTTCAAAGATATTGATCTCTCTTTTCTTCTATTTTTTGAGTTGGTTTCATAACAATCATCATCATCTTTTCTAAGGCATTGATCCTTCTTTTTTTCTATTTTTTGAGTTGGTTTCATAAAAATCGTCGTCGTCATCATCATCGTCGTCGTCATCATCATCATCATCATCATCATCATCATCATTATTAATATTTTATTAACGAAGTTATTGTTCCAATATTAATTTATTATTATTAATATATATTAATATTAATATTAATATTTTTAATAACTAATATTAATGTTATATAATAAAAATTAATAATATCTTATATTAATATTAGTAATGAAACTATAAACAATAACAATCATCATCAATATCATTTTTATAAAAATTATTAATATTATATTAATGATGTTATTATTACGACATTAATTTATTATTATTAATATATATTAATCTTAATATTTTGAATATCTAATATTAATGCTATATAATAAACATTAATAATATCTCATATTAATATTAATAATAAAACTATAAACAATAACATTTGTGAATTATTAATAATTCTTCCTTTAATATTTTTTTAACATTGTGACATTATAAATACTATTTATTAAACATTATTAATATTTTCCTCGCTCTGCAATAGCGTTGTCTCTCTCTGGTGTTCTTCCTAATTGAGAATCATGTTTGGTCCCATCTCGTGCTAGCCACAATGCTAGCAGCTATGGTTTTGGTAAGAGGTCCATTAAGGATTTAACTTTAAACAAGTAGAGTGGCGGAGCAACTAGTCCCTGCCGGAGAGCAAAGTAATGATGGTCAGTGGCGAATGAGGTTCGTTCAGTTGCTTTATATACATACATATGTGCATACATTCGCTTTTAGAAATGACTGTTAATTTCATAATTTTGTTCTCCGTAGAGAGGATGATTCCTCAATATGTGACTAAAATTCTCAACGACCTGGCGCCTCATCAGCGAGAGGAGGCGGTGAATTCTCTGGCCTACGAAGTAGAGGCCCATTTGAAAGACCCCGTTTATGGGTGCGTTGGAGCAATATCCATTCTGCAGAGACAGGTGCAACAGCTACAGAAGGAACTGGCGGTGGCCCACGCAGATCTCCTCCAATACAACACCACAGCGAAAGCCGTTCTTTTTCCACATAGTCTAGGCTCCACACTGCCAGCTTATTCCAGGCTTCAGATTATTAATGCCACGGCTAGAGAACAACAACAACAAATTTAGTGGATTTCCCTAATTCTAGAGAAGAACCGCAGCTGACTAGAGAACAGCTCCTAGAATTGGCCATGAGAATCATTGGTTCCTATGAGGCTGGCCTCGCTGCACTGGGTATGACAAATGCCTATGCGTTGTATCCTTTGCCCAAGCCTGGCAGCGATGGCGGAAGTGGTAGTAGCGGAGGCAGTTTTGGACACTTGTCCCTTCCATAGTTTCCTTATGATTGCTTGCTGCTTACAATATTTCTCACACCTAAATTGCATGTTTTGGTATTTTATATTATTATTAGATGTTGGATATTGGCAATTCTTTCGATTGTCATTGGTCCTACTGACTGTGCTATAGTGTGTTTCTTGAATCGAAGCTTTTGATTAATATATTATCAATAGATTTTAAACATTGCATATGTGAAGCTTTTGCAAGAGTTACCTTTATAAATCACCTCTTGATGTCTTGGAAGGCGACAGTAAGCTTGATTTTTCTACGAAAATTCATCTACCGCATGAAATTTATGTTCTCCTGGTGAAATCCATGGCTAATCTACTTACCAACTTTATATGATTAATGACCAAAGCATAAACTATATTCTCCTTGTTTTTGGCTATCTTGTCGTGTGATCATTGTGAAAAACCTTGGACAGCATCTTTACCGAAATGAGCACTATACTCGGACTTGGCAAGAATGCTCGAAATTTAGGATAAATTCTGGAATTTTCCCTTGCAGGAATGGGATTGAGATTTCCCAGTCACAATTGTAGATAAATGTGACATTTTTAATTTGACTGGCGTTGGGGTTTTCCATTTCTTCATAGGTAGTAACAGATATTAGGCATGAGTTAGGCATGCATAACTCCTCAAATCTAGGGATTACAAAGATAAAATTTGCATGCACAATCTCCTCAAATCCAGGGATTGCAGAAAGAAAAGTCTCTGTCAAGATTAAAAGATGTGCGAAGAGTTAGTAACAAGGCACTGCATAGTTTTAGGAATGCATTTAAATGAATTGCTTGTTGCACTTAATAAACCAGTGTGCATGATCATGGAAATTACAGTAAAGTAATTCGCATCCTCCATATTCTTGAGATTATGCTTCTGATTGAATTTCTTGTCAAGCTACATTTTGTCTATGGATCCTGTCTGTGAATTTCCATGGTTTTTGTTTAGCTCTGATAAATTTATGTGGGCACCGTGTTACGTCGATTTTGTGAACTAGATTCAAAATATTAAAGTGAAATCTTACATTTGAAAGCATTGGAAACTAGATCTTAATGCTGCAAATAATATTGAAAACTCTTCTTGAAAATTAAAAAAAAACTAGATCTTAATGCTGTGAAGAATATTGAAAACTCTTCTTGAAAAATAAACCCTTCATATTATGTAACTCTTTGGGTGTGTCGCGCCTCTCCGTTTCCATTTTCTATTTATTTGTTTTGTAATCAGTGTCTCATATATTATATAGTTTGTTTAAATCAAATAAACTTTCAACCACTATTCATATATGGAAAATGTTAATGTAAAGGGTCCCGCTCAGCCCATCCCAGCAATAGCTGCATGAATTACGCTTGGAGATGCTTGATCAAGGTGAATTATCGTGTGGATATGCTTAATGAACATGTTCAGGAGTATGCGCATGTAGCTTAGTAGTATGGTTATGCCTGTAGCTTGTTGTTATCCCTGTGCGTAAACTGATATGCCCCTGGCCGCCAACCAAGTGAGCCATTCGAAACGGGAATAAATATTGGTTCTGACTCGATTGGAGTTTGAGTTGTTGTAGCAGGAGATAGAGGAGAAAAGGTGGATGCTCCACAGCTAGAAAGCTTTGGCCATATCCATGACTTTTTGATGAGAAATACCAGACAGTGTTTGCTCACCAACGGCCCGAGTCATAACCCCTTGCTTCGCCAAATTCTTTAAGTTTCTGAGTTTTATGTGGAACCCGTTGTCATGGCTTTGTTTAAGACTAGTTTTCTGTGCATAGTATTAGTTATTTTATATTAGTATTTGTTAGGATTATGCTTACTTAGTTTGGTTTGGGTTTGTTGAGGAAGTTGAGAAATTCTCTCAACTTCTCTCTCTAAGATTAGAATTAGTTGGATCTAAGTTCAAATATATATATATATATACATATGTAATCTCTATTGATTTGTAAGCAGTAATACAATTAATTATTGTGTGTTATTGCTGTGCAATGGCTACTCTCTCTAATTTTAATATGGTATCAGAGCCACTATTGGCTTAAATCCCTCACAGGATGGCTAGGAAAATGGGAAAGAAATGATTGTCAAACCATTGCTATAGGAGAATAGATAGTTCATAGTTCAATGAATTTATTTTCTGGGTGATTGTGTTTGTTATTTTATTTTATTTTGTGTGTGATTAGCAGTGTTAGCTGGGCATGCAAAGGTTCAGGTGCACTCAGCTACAAGTTCTAATTGACTGTATCTTATTATTAATAAATCTATTTTCTTTTATTTTAGCACATTCGTAAATAGGTATGTTGACTTTCCAATGTCTTGTGCTTCGATACTAACATGTCGTCTAAGGCACTAGTATATACCTGGAACTGTTACCTGGAACTAGGAACAAACAGGAAGTGTGTCGTGGCCTGATGCAAAGAACATTTATCAATAACATGCTTAAAAATAATTAATAGAAATGTTTGAGATATGAAATTTCTATATTGTAAATTATGGCACCGAGGATGTTATCAGCATTAAACTAGGAGATGCAAGATAAAACCAAGCAACCACGTTGACCAGAAAATAATCAGCGATTTCATATAAAATTAGGCAGTAGTTCTTTGAATACATAATATTAACCATTATGTTAATCATTCGCCATAATAGAGGTGTGAGATGTCATTAGGAGGATGGAAAACCATGCCAGTAAGTTGTAAAGCCTAATTTAAACAAAATCAATGTATACCTGTCGTAAACAATGGGAAAAATACATTGGAACTCGAATATTGCAAAGTTAATGTATACCTGTTTTATGTAGAAAGGACTTGATGCCATGCTCGAAACCCTATAAAAAAACTAGAAATTTGTTTCTTAGACAATGAAATTAAAAAAAAAAAAAAACCTAATATAGAAAACTACATATTCAGTACACTTTATATTGTTTCGAAATATTGTGCTTATCCATGGAAATAACAGACATTTTTATAAATATTTTAACAATCCACAGGACCAAGAGAGATGCATGCTTTAGAATTTTCTAAAATTTTAATTGCCTTACCTGCAAGTTAGAAGCAATGAATGAGATTAGGACCCTGGAAGAGTCTGGCGAACTTGATCAGAATTTCTCGTGGAGGTAGAGCATGTAAACCTACAATACTGCTCCCTTTTGGTGTTATTCTAGCACATATTGATCATGTATGATCAAGGAAACAACAAGAAGTCTGCATACTAGGAATTATAGAAATTACCAGAACTGGAATGACTAAACCTGGTATACATTCGTAAATTGCAGAGACAGCTCAAAAAATAGTTGATGCTCATGACAAAAGCAATGCTCTACAGGTATTTCTTATCTGGATGAAAGTTGTGGTCTGCACGTATCGAAGAACATGTGCAGGTATGGAAGACTTATTTACGCAGGTATTGAAGACTTACTAGCCCATATGTCAAAAAACATGGGCGGTGGAAAACATGTGTCAGCGGAAAAACATGTGTCAGCAAAGCTTACGAGTGGATATGACTATTTTTATATCACTATTCTTATAAGGGTGGCATGATGGAATATATAGACACTATAACATTTGTTGCTATCAAACTAATGTTAGCATTAGTTCGATTAGTTCTATTTTTGAAATGCAAAATGAAATAAAGTATATGTTTTTTGCCTTCTTTGCCTCGGCAAGAGGCCAAATAATACCTAAAATGTTTTTATTTGCTAAAATATCAGCCGGAACAATCTCATACACTGACCAAACGGTGCACCCCATGAAACATTGGGTTACAGGGACTAATATACTTCGGTTTCCGTGAACACACTAATAAAACTATCTTTTTCGATTGCAATAGTCCCTGCCATGCCATAGGCAGCAGGGACTAATAAACCCTTGAACGATGGGCCCTCAAACTTCTTACATAGTAATCATAAGGATGGGCCCTCGAGCAATTTTTTAGTTATATATGATAATACTGATAATATTAATAATGACTCAACTAAAAATTTATCAATTAATAATTACGATAATTCTATTTACAATAGTAATTTTAACAATAACATTACTAGCATTAAAAATAATACTCCTTTACATTTTTTTTTTTTCTAAATTGAGCTAATTCTATTTATGTAAATATAATAGTACAAAACTGCCTCAGTTTAGCTGTGTTAGCCTGAAACTGGGCTTGAAAGTCAAGCATAACTCTGAAAATAAGCTGCCCATATAGGGAAACCAGCTCTGTAATAGCAGTCTCACCGCCCTTGTATAGGGAAACCGATGGAATAGTTATAATTGTTCTAAGACAGTAACAAAAAGCTAGCACTATCATTAACGAAAACCAATAAGCTGTTATGTATTGTAGAAAACCAGCATCTCTAAGAAAATAAACAAGTTCAAGGACCATAATGCGCTAGGTCATTGCTGAGTCAGTTGGAGTTGGCGGGAGAGGGTTGTTCCTCCTCTATTGGGCAACCGAAATCATCTTCAGGGTCATCAGCTTCAGCTTCCCTGTTGTGAGCCTCTGCGCCCTGATCAGTAGCTGCTTTCACCTGCAAGGAAGAGAGACCTAGGGGGGTATTGGCTATGACAGAAGGCTCGGCCAAGTCCTCTTGAGGTGTTGCAGCGGAAGTGGACCGAGGCTCGATAGGGGTGGGATGAGGGTCGAGAGAAGCAGGAGTGGAATCAGTCTAGGTAGGAGGGCTAAGAGTGGCATCCTCACGCAGAGTTATAGTGATGAAGGCCGTTATGGAAGGGCGATTGAAAGCACTATCAAACCTCAACTCCGCTCTCTGTGTGGTCTGGTGAATGAAATGGCTGCCAGCGGGCTGAGGGGCGGAGGTGGAGAAGTGATGGGGAGCTTCAAGCGGAATGGAGGTAGGCGAACGAAGCGAAATGGAGGCAGGCTGACGACCATGGGTAGAAACGGAAGGAATATCAGAGAAATGTCTGCTGGAGGAGGGGCGTTCCCCGACCGAGCTTCCGCGTGTGCCTCCTCGACGGGCTGTCATACGCTGTCTGAGACGAGGCATGGCGGGCTCTGCTTCGAGAGACTCGTGAGCCTGGAGAGGAGCCGACGCCGCGAATGAACCAGGGATAAGCTGAGGCACACCAAGATGAGTCAGAGCAACGGACGGGCCAGGAATAAGCTGAGGAGCAGTGGATGCACCAGGGCAAAATTCACTGTTGGATAAGTGCGCATCAGGTGAAAACTCAATGCAGCTATAGAGCGAGCAGCGCCGGCCTGTGACTGTGCGAGCGCTTGGCTCAGCACAGTGGACAGGGCACGCACCGCCCAAAGGAACCAGACAACCGCGCAAAGTGTCGGAGAGCTCGTCGAACATAGAACTGGCTTCCATAATGCGTATACCAGGCGGACCAAGGCTATTGTAATGCCGGCGCGGGGGAGAATAAATGTTACCGTCAGGCGTAGTGAATGCAGAGTTAATGGCGCCATGGAGGGCCATGTGGCTACCACGCGCTTTGTGCGTTGGGAAATGGCCGGGGCCAGTTGTCCCAATGAATCTAACGACCATCCCGTACGGGGAGAAAATAATACTCTTATTAATAATAACCAAAAATAATTATTTAAATAATGACAAAAGTTATATCTTTATTATTAATAACCATATTAGCATTAATATTAATAATAATAATAGTAATAATAATCTTTCTTTTTTGAAAAATTTCATCAATATTTCCTCTTTGAATTTTGATCCTTCTATTTTTCGTCTTCTTAATAAGGGGCTTAATTTTTCCCTAGATCCTAGGAAGATTCCCATTGCTGACATTATTTGCCACATAGAGTATGGAATCAAGGATCTTCCGGATAATGTTAAGGAAACTATTAGGCAAGGTTGCTCAATTGTTCTTCGGAAGGCGAAGCCTCCAAGAAGAAATTTAAGCAAGCTTGAGTTTCTTGCCCTTAAATCCCTTAGAAGCAACCCTGACATTGTCATCCTTAAGGCTGATAAGGATGCTGCAATTGTCATTTTGGATAAATCTGAGTATGTCAAAAAAATGGTTTACCATCTTTCCCTTAGTGGTATCTTTGTTAAGATTATAAATAATCCTGTGAAATATATTTCTAAGGAGATTTCCCTCGCTATTAAGCCTGATCCCTTTCTTAATCCTCTCTTGAGGAAGCTTATTGAGAGTAATCCCCTCAGCCCTAGGATTTATGGCCTTCCTAAGATTCATAAACCTAAGGCCCCTTTAAGACCTATTGTTAACACAATAGGTGGTCCCTCTTATCATCTGGCTAAATTATTAGCCCAGAAGCTTAAGCCCCTGGTTGGGCTTACTGATTCTTATGTTAAGGACTCAACTTCTTTTATCAAAGAATGGAAAGAAATCAAGCTATATCCTGGGGATTTATTACTCAGCTTCGATTTTTTCTCCTTATTTACCAAAATCCCCATCCCCGAAGCCATTGAAGTCATTAAGCGGGTCTCGAACAAGGAAATTTCTCAGATGGTTGGCCTATTCCTCAAATCAGCTTTTTTTCAGTTTCCAAGGTGAGTTCTATGAGCAAACCTGCGGGGTCGCCATGGGTTCCCCTCTTTCCCCTATTGTTGCTAACATATTTATGGAATATTTTGAAATGAAGGCCTTGGCCTCAGCTCAATTTCACCCTAAGAAATGGAATAGGTTCATGGATGATACCTGTGTCATTTGGACCCATGGCTAGGAGAAGTTAGATTTTTTTCTTGATCACTTGAATTCCGAGTTGGATCACATCAAATTCACGATGGAAGTAGAGGTGGATGGCTGCCCTCCCTTCTTAGATATTCTTATATCTAGAAGGGATGATGGTTCTATCTCTCACTGGGTTTTCTGCAAGAAGACTCACACTAAGCAGTGTCTGCATGTTGATTGTCATCATTTTCCTACTCAGAAATTCGGATTTCTCTACACTCTCCATTCTCTTAGGAAATCTAATGATAGCCACTTGCAGTCATAGAAATACCATCTTCTTGATGTACTTGAGACTAATGGGTATAGCATATCTTAGGGTCTTAAGGCCTTTTCAAAAGCCTTTAAAGGCTTAAGGGACAAGTCCACTCGGATGGATACTATCTCTAAGGTTAATCTCTTGTTTATCCAAGGGACCACAGACATAATTTCCCATGTCCTTTAGAGAAACAATGTCTACTCTTCGTTCAAGCCTCTTTGTAATATCAAGAATTCTCTTAGGTCTATCAAGGACCCTATTGACCCAAAGGACATGAAAGGTGTTTATTTAGTACCTTATTCTTGTTGTACTCCCTATACTAGGGAAACTAGTGAATCCATTAGACAGAGAATTCATGAACATGTTGTAGACATTAGACACAATCGATCCCACACTTCCACTCTTGCAGAGCATGCTGGGAAATAGTGTCACCATGTGTGCATTGAAGACTCCAAATTCATTGCTAAGGTGGATCACTTCCATCATAGAAACGTGAGGGCAGCTATTGAAATTGAGGGGCATCCTAAGAATCTCAATAGAGATGATGAGTGTAAATTAAGTAATATCTAGACTCCAACCCTTTCCAGATGATTTCTCCCTCATGCGTGAGTTCCTTCCTCCTTGTGTCTTTGTTTTCTCTCTCTCTCTCGTTTTATTCCCCTTCCTTTGATTTTAATTTGTTTTTTTTGTCCTTATTTACTTTTTCTCTATTTGTGTTTTTAGGCCTTTTTATTATCCCTTAAATTATTTTATAATATTAATTACTACCCTTATATATATATTTATATGTTTCCCCTCTCCGCTTATTAAAATATTTATTTTAATTTAATTTCTCCTTTTTTAACATCTCTTATTAATTTAAGATTATTCCCTATGCTAATTTTTTTTTTCCTAAGTAAGATTAATTTCTATTAGTTTAACATAGTGTGCATGGAGGCACAGGCCTCCACATCTCTAGCCTGATTCAAAGGCATATTTTGAAAAAGAAAACAAAAATGGGACTACCCTCACAAGGGAAACCAGTCCAATAAGAGTATGATTCGCTGTCTCGTGAGAGGAAACTAGCGTTATACAGATAGGACTGTTAATTGTTTGCATATTGTGCCAAACATAGATACCATAAATTAACAAAACCTTTTGACCAAGGACCTTAACACTAAAAACTATAAACCAGAGAAAACCTAAAAGCCTAGGTGTCATGAGGAAAAGGAGGAGTCTCTTCGACAATGAGACACCTGTATTCGTCGGTGTCGTTGACCTGCATGTCTTGGGTGGCGGGTGCAGCATGCTGGGGCTCCTTGGTCTCTCTATCTTTGTTCAGACCCTGTTTTCCATGCTTCCTATCATCCCTGCTACTTCCAAAGCTGCTACTACTATACGAGCGCGTACTGTGGCCGCCAAAACCAACATCACCCTTAACTTCTGCAGAGGAGGTGTCACGGTGGGGGATTTTCTGCATTTTGGGCGGGTGGAAGCTAGAAACCTCGGTGGAATCCTCCTTGAAGGAGACTGTAATGGTGGCGAAGACACGAGGGTGGTCCATGGTGTAGTGGAAGTGACATTGAGCTGAGTGGGTGGAATACAGGCACCGGCTATGCGGCCCGGTATGAGTGCGTGCTGCAGAGGTCGGTGACTGTGAGGGCTGATGAGAGGAGCGAGACTGACCAACGGAGCGGCCACGCGCACTGCGGGTAGAAGGATACCGGCCATGGAAGTGGTCAAGGGAGGAAGGCTAAGTGTCAGAATAGGAAGAAGGCGACAAACGAGTGGCCAGCCCTCTGCTGCTACCACGCTTGCAGCACGTATAATGCCAGGGACGAGGCATGGTGGCACACTGAGCGTGGTGCGTGCTTTGGACTGAAGAAGAAGAATGGTGGTGGCTCCACAAATCCAGATGCACAATGGTGGAGGTGAAGCAATTTGTCAGGGAGAAATTCAAAAGACAGAGGATGCTCTATGAATAGTGTTGGACAGGGAGAACCTCTATACAACAGAGAAGGCTACAACGTCTCCCCGTTGGCATGTAGGAGCTCAGCTCTGTGACTCCAGGGGGGCAATAGCTTCTCAGGGGTTGAGACAGAGGAGGCACGTGACGAAGCGGACGAAAAACATAACCAGGTGGAGGAGGAATGGTTTCCATTTTGAAACGATGGCAGCCTCAACTTCTGCAGAGAATTAAATGGTGAATGGGGTGATGGCTAGAGAAATTTAATGCTCGCCGTTGGGGCTTGTGGGTGGCCATGTGGCCATGCCACTTTCCAACCCAGCAGCCCATCTCCAAAGTACCAACATTAATCACCTGCATTCGGGATTCCCTATGCTATTATTAACCGCTATCCCTTTCATATTAATTTTATAATTTAAACTTTTTATTAAATTATTATATTATTATAATAATTGTAATATAATTTCTTATTTTTAAATTATTTAATATCTCTTATTAATTTAATATTATTCCCTATGACATTATTAACCCTTCTCCCTTTTATATTAATTTTATAATTTTAATTTTTCTATTCAATTATTATATTATTATTCATTGACATTTTTATATAAAAATAAAAATAATTAAAAAAAATTTAATATTCTAACTAATTAACTAATGGCTAGTTTCATGAGTTATTCTTTGAGATCAATTTCCTTCTTCACCTTGTCCTAAGGATGAATCACATTAAATAGCTTGAAATGTCCACCAAATCCTAATGATATTTATTTAATCAAAGACATTATTTATTATTATTAATATATATATATATATATATATATATATATATATATATATATATATATATATATATATATATATATAATTATAATGTAATACAAAAGTTTTTTATTATTTAAATAAAATACCATGTTTATTAAAATTTAAATATAAAAATTATTATTATTATTAACTTTAATATTAAAAATTAATATTTTATTATTATAAACTCAACTATTTGTTATTTACTCCATATCACCTTGCCATGATCATCTCTTTATGCATAAGTTCTTATTTAGGGAGAGAAGTAAATCACTTTATACAATATTGATTTAATGAGTTTCTTAGTGCCCAGCATTATTTATTAAATACCTAGGGTTTGGGAGTTGGTTAAAGTTTATTTCATATCACTTTTCCATGTTTGTGTATTTCTTTATGCATAATTTTTTATTTATTGAGAGAAGTAAACCGGTTTATACTATATTGAATTTGATGAATTTCTTAGCATCCAACATTATGAAATTGCAAGATTTTTTCATCAATGTTAGATATTCAATTTCTTTATAGTTAAGTAAATAATTTGTTTTTTATTATATAATTAAAGAATGTAAGAATTCAAACATTTAACGTATAACATGGAAACCTATCCATAGAGAGTTATATAAATATTAAAAATTAATATAAAATGAAAAATTAAAAAACAATATTAAAATGTAATATAATATTAATATAAATTAAGATTTGCGATTTAAAGCTTTTATGAATAACTACTTTAAATTTCAATTTATTTAATTCATGCTTTGTTGAAATTGACAGATATAATATTAATATAAATTAAGATTTGTGATTTAAAGGCTTTATGAATAACTACCTTAAATTTCAATTTATCTAATTCATGCTTTGTTGAAATTGACAATTTTTTAGTGGTTGAACATTAGCCTCCAAATTTTTTATCGCAGATTTGACAAATGTGATTATAGATTAAAAGAATATTAAAAAACTTTGTGTGAGAATTATGTAATTTATTTCTTAAAATTTATACAATGTTGTGCATCCTCATGTGTTTCGAAAAATAAATGTCCTTAAATAAAGAGGCATGAGGGTGTTTAATATAAATTATATTTATTAAATAAGTAGTATAAAACATTAATAATATTTATTATCAATTTATAAATAACAATATTTGGTAATTATTAATATTAATATTTTTAATATTATGATATTATAAATATATTTTTTATAGACATTAATAATAGTGATTCTTATTGATAATATTGTTTTCAATATTAATAGTTGTTATTATCATTAATATATAGTAATATTAATATTATATAATAAATATTATTCTTTTTCATATTAATATTAATATTGTTATTTTTAAACTATTAATAATATATATATTAATATTAACCTAGAAATAATAATAATAATAATAATAATAATAATAATAATAATAATCATTTTTATTATAAAAAGTATTTTACTTAATCAGAAATTATTTTAATAAAGTGATTAACATAAATAATATATTTTTTCAAATTTAATATGAAAATTTAAAATAAAATACCATATTTATTTAAAATTAAATGTAAACATTAATACTATTGTTAAATATAATATTAAAAATAATACTTATTATTAGAACCTAACATTTAATATTAAAAACTAATATTGTATTATTGTAAACTTACCTATTTGTGATTGATGAGAAAATGGTTGTATAACATATCTATAGTTTGCGACTTGGTTAAGGTTCTCATCTCTTCCTTTATGGATAAGTTCTTATTTACGGGTTTGCGACTTGGTTAAGGTTCTCATCTATTCCTTTATGAATAATATTTATGCTTCATTGAAATTAATGAATTTATTAGTGTGCAACATTATTTATTAAATTGCAAAAAATAAATGGTCCATTATTTTTGGATATTCAATTTTTTTAGAGTTAATTAAAGATTATATATATATATATATATATATATATATATATATATATATATAATGTGAGGGTTCAAATATTTGACCAATAACAAAGAAACCCATCCATAGATAGTTATATAAATAATAAAACATTATATTAAAAATAAGATTTAAAAATTATTATTAAAACTTAATATCCATTATTATAATATATTATTAATATAAAGTAAAGGTTTTGTGATTAAGGTAAGTTTAAAGAAAAAGAGATATGGTGTTATACCATATTCATTTATAATTTGGTAGATTCCTCTTTTGTATGACCTCATACCAAATTTATTTGATTTATGCATAGATGCTTAGTTAAGGCTTTATAAATAGTGACCTTAAACTTCTATTTATCATGTTCATGCTTTGTTGAAATTGACAAATTCTTTTCTGTTGAACATTAACCTCCAAGTTTCAAATTTTAAATTCTTTATTGTTGAACATTAACCTCCAAGTTTCATTTTTTTTTTTATCACTGTAAATTTGGGAAATGGAATATTAAATTAGTAGAATATTAGAGCACTTTGTCAATCTACTATGAATTGTTTAATTTATTCCTTGGAATTTTAGAGGATTATTAATTATAAAATGTGTATCCTCATGCATTTTGAAAAATGAATTCAGTACTTAGATGAAGTGGTATCAAGGAATTTAATATAAAAATGTATTTGTTAAGTAATTAATGTAAAATTGTATATAGAAATAATAAAATTTATGAGGAACATCCTATAGTAAGAATTAATAACCATATATGTCTCCAATAACCCCAAAACTATAATTAAACTATAATGACAATACATATATGAAATATGTGTACTCTATATATCATATTTAAGGGAACTTACCTTAGACCATGGTTTGCATATGTAATAAGAAGAATGCATTTGCATTTGGTACAACATGTACATACTTTTTCATGAGATGTTTCATTTTCTCTTCATGCTTCCTTGGCCATTCTAGAAAAAATTAGTGAGCTCTAGAATGAAAATTGAATTTGTAAGAAAAAATTAAAAAATTAACTTGAAAATGACAACATTTATTGTATTTGAAAGAACCATATTCTTGACATTGCAATCTTCTCTTTTGATTATGTGAATGTTCAACAAAATGGAGAGCAACTATTACATTATATCAAATGAAAAATATTATATTCTAAATTATAATATTATATTTTTATATAGAAAAATTCTATATTATTTACAAATTTATTTAAAAAATGATAAATTGCAATAATAAATAAATAAATAATATAAAAAATATATATATATTTTAAAATCGAAACATATATAAGGGACATCATTATTTCAAAACATTAAAATAAACGTCTTTCTATTCACAATTTTTAAATTAAAATCCACATCTAACAATATCTCTAACCCTTATCCCAAAAAGTTTGAAAAAGTGATGTAGAAGATACCATTAAGGTGTTTACTAACTATCTATACTATTTACATAATTACTATCTCAAGCTCAATTACTCTTAGTAGTTGGCATTTATTAGTCAATAGAAGGCATTTTCCATTTCACCAAATATATTTATATTAAAAAATTATTATTAATTACCTAATCTAAAATGTTGAATAAAATATTGGAATGAACTACTTGGATTCAAATTATATTTCTTATAAAAAGGGTTTTCCATTTCTTTAAAAATATTTATATTAAAAAAATATTATTAATAATGTCATCTAAAATATTGGAATGAACTATTTGGATTCAAATTATATTTCTTCAGATAATAGGCATTATTATGTTCAATTGTATATTTTGGAAATTAAAAAAATAAATTAGTTTTGTTTGGAAGGAAAATTGAATTGATAAGAAAAAAATAAAACAAGAAAAAATAATAAAAATAATAAGATTTAAGAATTTACTTGGAAATCACCAAAAAAAAAAGTTAAAACATTAAGAAAAATAACAAACCAATTTCAATAATTTAAGTACCTCTTCCATGCTAAAATTTCAAAATTTATTTGAAAGTCACTTTAGAAAGCTAAAACATCAAAATAAAAATTATATATATATATATAACAAACCAATCCCCATAATTTCCGTACCTCTTATATGTTAAAATTAGTACCCATGGTTTTGATGCTTTTGAAAAATATCGTGCTAATTTACCCAAAGTTTATTATATTTGAACGAACAATCTTCTCTATATTTCCAACAGCTCCCTTAGATGTTTTACCCTACATAAAAAAAAATTATAACTGTGAATTACTACATTATTCAAGAGACAAATGGTTTTGAATATGTATGTTTTTATCTTAACATTGTTAGTGTAAATAAAGAAATAGAAAAAATCCACGATAAGCGAGTCACAAAACTTATGAAGAGCAAGGAGTTGGTTGTTGTCAATAGATGCTCTACCATTTCAGTAAAACAATTAAAACTACCTTGCTGGGCTGAAACTCTAACCACAAAGTAAACCAAAATGTTTCATAACTAAATGTTTTGGAAACGTTAATAGGTTGGGAAGGGATAGATAAATGAATTTAGTTATTCGTAGTGGCAAGAATGCGTTAAATAACTAGTTACTAGTTTTTTTTTTTTTTTTTTATTATTGCTAACAAAATAGCGTTACACCAGCTAAGTTCCACACAATGGTAGGATGTGAGAATTTGTTTTTTGTGTGCACACAAAATAGCGTTACATAAGCGGGGGTTCCAGGTTGCTAACACCTAAAATGAATTGTCTTAAATCCAATACACTCTTTCAATAGTGAAGCCACGTTTCAACCAACATTGCGTTACATAACCGAAGGTTCCACGTTGCTAACAGCTAAAATGTACAGTTTCAAATCCAGTACCTTATATCAATAGTGAAGCCATGTTTCAACATTATGGATGTTTTACAAAGCAATTTCGTGATTTTAATTTTTATAAATACTGATTTTTATTAATATTTATAAGTAGTTATCATTAATAATATAGTAAATTCTTAATTATAATTCGATAAAAAAATTATTTAAA